>CAJNDT010000402.1:0-107500 GCA_905221615.1 Symbiodinium sp. CCMP2592
GAGGCCCTTATGATCACCCTAGACCCAAGATCTGAACCTCTAAGCCATGCGTCCTAAACCCTCCGAAGACCCGAAAGCTGTTTACTTAGAGGGTCATGGGACCTAGCAACTAGGATACAAATACGGTAGCTATAGCCATAGCAGGCTGCATATAGCCCGAATCAAGGTACCTCTAGCCTTACTAAGTCCCATGCTCCTCCAGACTCCAGACATCCTAGGCCCTGACCCCTAAAACCATATAATACTCGCATAGATTATGGTAACTTGTATTCATCTCCTTAACAAGAAACCAAGGTCATTCCTTTCCTAAATCCTCCCACAAGCCTTAACACCCTCAGCCACGTGCCCTAAGCGCCCCTAAACCTAGGTCATACCAACTCTGGGCCTTTCCTAAGCCCTCCCGAAACCCTGAAAGTAATTTCCTTAACCCCTACTTGGAGGGTCGGGGGACTTAGTAAGTAGGTAGTAAGTTGACTTATAAGTACCCTAAAAGGAACCCTAATTGGGGTTACGGTACTTATAAGTCCCTAGAATAACCAGTTACTAAGTCCCCCGACCCTCCAAGTAAATACGAAACCTCAACCCTTACACCCTAAACCCTAAACCCTTAAGCAAGAACCCAAGGTCATACCAACTCTGGGCCCTTCCTAAACTCTCCCAAAACGCTGAAATTCAACGAAAACAAGAGCCCAAGGTCACACCAACTCTGGGCCCTAAACCTTAACCCTAAAGCCCGAAACCCTAAAACCTGTTTTTCATAAAAACCTTAAAACAAACTAAGGTCACACCAACTCTGGGCCCTTGGATCTCTTCATCGCCTGCTTTCTCTGGCTGGCCAGCGGTTTGATGCAGATCTCCTTCTTCGCCTCTCGGTCTCCGTTCTTTTGGGGGGGGAGTTTTAGGATTTAGGGTTTAGGGTTTAGGTTTCAAGGCTTAGGGCCTCTCGGTCTCCGTTCTTTTTGGGGGATTTGATAGAAATGGTCAAGGCTTTGGGTGCCAATAAGTTTTGAGCGAACGTTTTGAGCAGGTTTCGTTTGTCTTGTGAAGCCTGAACATAGAAATTTCTGAGGGTTTGGGTGCCACCAAGTTTTGAGTGAAACGTTTTGAGCGAAAGTCTTGACCACAAGTTTTGACCTACTGCGCCGGGCCGATAGTTCGACCCACTAGCTTCAACATGCTACAAAACATGGACCTCCACCCTCTTCCCCATAGACTCCTGACACAAGTGAGCTTTGGGGCCTCCGCCGGAACTAAAATCTATTATATTTTTTAAAACGGTGTAGTAACTACTCCGCTACTCCGCAAGAGCCTGTGTGTAACATGATGCACAAGTGGGTCGAAACTTTCGGCCCGGCGATGCCTCCTGAATCGTTTCTTAGACGGGGATGACTGTCTAAAGGGGACCTGAAGGAGGTCATGAGGTCACAGCAACAAGTTTGGCGAGGTTTGCTGAACAGAAAAGGTCCCGGTGAGGCATCGGGAGGACAAAAGTTTTGACCTACTGGATCTCTCTTGTCTTAAGACGTCTTGCGGAGTAGCGGAGTACAGAAAAGTGCGATTTACGTGGCCTGGCCAGCGGAGTATTTTATACCCCGTTTTAAAATTATACTACTTTAATGTTCCGGAGGAGTAGCCGGTTGGTCCTGCTTGTTAGGATTCTATGGGGGAATGGGGGCCTGTGTTCGACAAAAGGAGTAGGTCAAACTTTCGTCCTACCGCAGCGTCAATTTTGGGTGCAGAGTCCAGCCCAAGCAACACCAGGGTGAAAGTGTTCGGGGGCTTAGCTCTCACCAGGACCTCTTGCTTCGAAAATGGAGGCTGCGCCGGGCCGATGGTTCGACCCACTAGCTTCAACATGCTACAAGACATGGACCTCCACCCTCTTCCCCATAACCAGGACTGCAAAGGAGAGGACTCTTGCCTCGAAACTGGAGGCTGCGCCGGGCCGATAGTTCGACCCACAATCTTCAACATGCTACAAGACATGGACCTCCACCCTCTTCCCCATAGACTCCTGACACAAGTGAGCTTTGGGGCTGCCAAAAACGTTTTGACCGAAAGTTTTGACCGAGAGTGCCAAGCGAAAGGTTTGACCAGGCTTTCTGACTGAAGCCTGATTTTGGAATTGGGTGCTGGGCTGGGCTCGTTGTTGGGCGGGCTGGGCGCGGAAGGGGCCCGTTGGGCTGGGCCGTGGGAGAGCTTGGCTGTGCGCATGGGCTGGGCCGGGCAGCCAAGTGTCTTCCAGACATGATTAACTCCACGCACATGTCGTCTTGAACCCTAAACACGAGTCGTCTTGAACCCTAAAACCTAAACCGCCTAAACCTTTTCGATTTCGCTGGTAAGTTGCTCGCAGCCACAAGCTTGCGATGGTAACGTAATCGTGTCCCCAAACCTCGTCGCTGAAAAGTTGCTCATAGCCACAAGCTTGCGATGGCAACGTAATCGTGCTAAGAAACTTCGTCGCTGGTAAGTTGCTCGCAGCAACAAGCCTGCGATGGTAACGTAATCGTGTCCCCAAACCTCGTCGTTGGTAAGTTGCTCGCAACCACAAGCTTGCGATCGTAACGTAATCGTGTCGTCCCCAAACCTCTTCGTTGGTAAGTTGCTCATAGCCACAAGCTTGCGATGGTAACGTAATCGTGTCCCCAAACCTCGTCGTTGGTAAGTTGCTCACAACCACAAGCTTGCGATGGTAATGTAATCGTGTCCCCAAACCTCGTCGTTGGTAAGTTGCTCGCAGCCACAAGCTTGCGATGGTAGCGTAACCGTGTCCCCAACCATCGTCGTTGGTAAGTTGCTCACAACGACAAGCTTGCGATGGTAACGTAATCGTGTCCCCAAACCTCGTCGTTGGTAAGTTGCTCACAACCACAAGCTTGCGATGGTAACGTAATCGTGTCCCCAGACGTCCTCGTTGGTGAGTTGCTCACAACCACAAGCTTGCGATGGTAACTTAACCGTCTCCCCAGACCTCGTCGTTGGTAAGTTGCTCACAACCACAAGCCTGCGATGGCAACGTAATCGTGTCCCCAAACCTCGTCGTTGGTAAGTTGCTCACAACCACAAGCTTGCGATGGTAACGTAATCGTGTCCCCAAACCTCGTCGTTGGTAAGTTGCTGACAACAACCACAAGCTTGCGGCGATGGCAACGTAATCGTGTCCCCAAACCTTGTCGTTGGTAAGTTGCTCATAGCCACAAGCTTGCGATGGCAAGGTAATCGTGTTTAAAAATTTCGTCGCTGGTAAGTTGCTCGCAGCCACAAGCTTGCGATGGCAACGTATTCGTGTCCCCAAACCTCGTCGTTGGTAAGTTGCTCACAACCAGAAGCTTGCGATGGTAACGTAATCGTGTCCCCAAACGTCGTCGTTGGTATAATGCTGACAACCACAAGCCTGCGATGGCAACGTATTCGTGTCCCCAAACCTCGTCGTTGGTAAGTTGCTCACAACCACAAGCTTGCGATGGTAACGTAAGCGTGTCCCCAACCGTCGTCGTTGGTAAGTTGCTCACAACCACAAGCTTGCGATGGTAACGTAAGCGTGTCCCCAAACCTCTTCGTTGGTAAGTTGCTCATAGCCACAAGCTTGCGATGGTAACGTAATCGTGTCCCCAAACCTCGTCGTTGGTAAGTTGCTGACAACCACAAGCTTGCGATGGTAATGTAATCGTGTCCCCAAACCTCGTCGTTGGTAAGTTGCTCGCAGCCACAATGTTGCGATGGTAGCGTAATCGTGTCCCCAACCATCGTCGTTGGTAAGTTGCTCATAGCCACAAGCTTGCGATGGTAACGTAATCGTGTCCCCAAACCTCGTCGTTGGTAAGTTGCTCACAGCCACAAGCTTGCGATGGTAACGTAAGCGTGTCCCCAACCGTCGTCGTTGGTAAGTTGCTGACAACCACAAGCTTCCGAGGGTAACGTAATCGTGTCCCCAAACTTCGTCGTTGGTAAGTTGCTCGCAGCCACCAGCTTGCGATGGTAGCGTAATCGTGTCCCCAAACCTCGTCGGTGGTATGTTGCTCGCAGCCACAAGCTTGCGATGGTAACGTAATCGTGCCCCCAAACCTCGTCGCTGAAAAGTTGCTCATAGCCACAAGCTTGCGATGGCAACGTAATCGTGTTAAGAAACTTCGTCGCTGGTAAGTTGCTCACAACGACAAGCTTGCGATGGTAACGTAATCGTGTCCCCAAACCTCGTCGTTGGTAAGTTGCTCGCAGCCACCAGCTTGCGATGGTAACGTAATCGTGTTGTCCCCAAACCTCGTCGTTGGTAAGTTGCTCACAACCACAGGCTTGCGATGGTAACGTAATCGTGTTGTCCCCAAACCTCTTCGGTGGTAAGTTGCTCACAACCACAAGCTTGCGATGGCAACGTAATCGTGTCCCCAAACCTCGTCGTTGGTAAGTTGCACGCAGCCACAAGCTTGCGATGGTAGCGTAGTCGTGTCCCCAAGCCTCGTCGCTGGTAGGTTGCTTGGTAACGTAATCGAGACATCTGGCAATAAACCGTAGTAGTGCAGCATCCGCTAACCCTTTGTTCATATGGGGGGCCAGTAAGTCGCTTTAGTCAAAGAAACGGAAGTTTATATCTTCGGAGAGGTTTCACATCTTTGTTTCAGCCGTCCTGAAAATCGTACAACTTCTGAGTACATTGCTTCAAACGGCTTCGGGATCAAGGCTCAGATTTATGCATGCGGTGTGGGACGGAGGCGGGTAGAACTCTTACATAGCCCTGGTTTCGGGTTTAATGTTGCGGTTCGGGGCCCTTACGGAATTGAATCCTTCTGGAAACCCAACAGAACCCCCAGGGTCCAAGTGTGTAATAAGCACATACACCCCGCATACTAGACTACATTACTACTATCCTAACCCAAGCACGTAATTTTCAGGTCCTGTAGACTCCCTCCCCACTTACATCATCAGGGGGCTCTGTAAGTAGGTTGAAAGTCGGACCATAATTAGAGCCATCTCCCCGGAAACTGTCAAAAACAAGCCCTTCCAACCTCCAGCCCAAAACCGCTTTTTTATTTTTCAAGATTCCTGAAAGACCAAGGGTTCAGAGTTTAGGGCTTCCTACTCCCTCTCAGTGGAGAGATCTCAGGTCATCCTTCTTTCTGAGGACCGGCCCCTTCTCTCGGAGGTCTTTTTAGGGTTTAGGTTTAGGGTCTTGACGGGTTCCTTTGTTCAGGGTTTCGGGGTTTCCGTTTTTTTGGATTACGGTTTACGGTTCTGGCTTAACGAGTTGGAGAGCTATAGTTATCCTATTCATGGTCCCAGCCACCAAGAAAGCCCACAACTCAACATGTTGATGGCGATGATGATAGCGACGGTGATACATGATAGCAATGATAGCAACAACTTGCTGGGACCCTTGTGACTAAGTCCCATGATCATCGAAGTGAGGTTTAGCGGGTTATGCCTGAACACGTAGCAATACCCTTACTAGTCCTTTGACCCTAAAGTCGCCTCCGCGTTTCGAGGACTTTCTGGGTGAGCCCTTCTCGCAGCAGGCGGAATCTGGTTGTTTGGAACCGCCCGCAGCCCTCAAATAAGCCAGCGTTGAAGGTCTGGGTTGCAGGTTACAGGGCCGAAAACAGCAAAAGTATCTTCCTTCAAGAGTCTACGTCTTGGTGCTTGGGGGATCCTTCAAATACCGCCTACACCATGAGCTCGAAGCCCTCCGCGACATAGTAAGCCAGTGTCTTGCAGGGCTGGGTGCCTCGCCTCAATGTCTAGGCCAGCATTAAGAAGCTTCGTGAAGGCCCTGCGCATTATGGTTTCCTTATTCTCGGGGTGTAATATCATGAGGTTCCGTTTCCCTTGTAGTTAATAACTAGGGCTCGCTTGCTTTTCTGAAACTAAGCGTTCTCTTCTGTAGGGATGAGTATCTGCTTGGAGAACCGGTGGACATAGTAAGTAGTTAATTAGTTTTTTTAGAGTTTTAAACTTATAAGTACCATAGCCCCTTTCAGGCTCCCGCTTACGACTCTTATAACTAGTTACTGCCTACTTGCTAAATTCCAACCAAGTAGGGTCAACTGTCTAGGCGCAGCAGCAGGAACTTCTCTGCAGCCCAACACACACCCTAAACCCGAAACCCTAAACCCTAAACCCTAAACCTTAAACCGGTTTCGAGCTCAGGCCTGAGGGTTTAATATAACTAGGGGCTGAAATAACTACCAAGACTATTTTGGGGGGGGTTCCTTATTTAGTTATAGTGTACTGGGCCCCAAAACCCTATTGTGGTTATTAAGGTCTCTATAGTAGGGTCTGGGGTCCAGGGTCTGGGATCCCTGTGGCCGGAATGGCTTCCAACTTCAGCAGACAAAACCTTCTGAAGGATACCCGACACCCTAAACCCTAAACCCTAAGATCAAGGAGCCGTATCAGGTTTGGGGTTTCGACCATGCACGAAAAGGTACGTGCTCAAACCCTTATGGTTGTTTCACTCTCTGAGCAACTGGAGATCCATGAAACATTGGGTTCCCTTTGCAAGCCCTGAAGCAGAAGCGCCAAAGCCACCTGCAGGCTCTTCTGTAATTTGCGTGAGTTAAGAGCCTTGTAATAGTGTAGCTCCAACTTTTCTAAAGTGCTTTTAGTGCTGCTTGAGTTTGACTTGCTTATCAAACTTGATTTAAGCAGCTGTATATGTTGCGTTTTGTGGAAGGCAGTGCAGACCTAGACTTTAAACCCTAGGTGACCTTAAACCCGAACCTCTAACCCCCCTCAGAAAGCAACCCTCAGCAATTTCTGGAAGGTGGAGGGGGCGCGAAAGTGGCGGGAGCTGCTTAAATGCATCAGTTTCAGCCTAGAGGCTTTGGGCAAACTATCGCGTCCTGAATAAACAGAATAGGGCTTAGGGCTCAGGGTTTGAGGTTTAGAGTTTGGGGTTTTGTGTCAGTGTCAATGTTTTTCTTATGATGTAGAGGAGGGTCTAGTTTAGGGGCCTGAAGGCACGGGTTTTGATTATACGACAGTATACTTAGAAGAACTCTATTGCGAATTCGTCCGACCTTTGTGTAGTGACTTAGGCTCGGATTTGTTGAGTTGTTGCGGGTTCAAGCTTTGCAGAGGTTTTCGATTGTTCTAGGTTTTGGGGCCTAGTTTGATGTAGGGTTTAGGGCCAGGGTTGTTTGGGGATTAATCGGCGGGTTTAGGGTTTCAGGGTTCGAGGATTGTAAGTTCAGAGGCCAACAGTACAACTTTGCGATTCCTTCATAATTACTCTATAATGTGCACCTAAGCGACATTCTAATCGTTCACTGGGTTCTTGTTACGACTTTTTAATTGCGGCGGATGCCGATTATATCTTAAACTAAGTTCTAGGTTGCAAAGCAGTACCTGAGTACCTCTTTGCCTTTCTTGTTTTGGGTGCCCTGATTAAAACTAACTAGTAGGCAAAAGGGTAACCTCATTATTCGGAGGCTACGGCTACTCGGGAACCTAGAGTTCCTTAACAAGAAACCCACATAAGGCCCTGCATTGTTACGGATTAGGGTTCAGTGTTCAGGATTTAGGGTTCAGGGTTTAGGATTTAGGGTTCAGGGTTTAGGGTTGAGTGATCCTGGTGGCTCGGTGTCTCCTGGGATTGGAAGCATCGCACTGCACTGCTGAGAGCCGAGCAGGTGGCCGACACCATCCCCCTCTGCTGACCCTCACATTCAGGGTTTTCCAGAGCCTTGCATCGGGTTTCAAAAGGGATTTAGAGGACGGGTGCATAAGCGGTTGCTAGGGTCTCATACCGGGCTTGTAGGAGGGTTGCAGAGGCTGATGGGCTTGTAAGGAAGAGGGCTTCCGGTTGTCAGGGTTTGAGGTTTAGACTTTGCGTAATTTCAACTCGGGAGTTTTGAATAAACCCTAAACCCTAAACCCTAAGCCCTAAACCCTAAACCCTAAACCCTAAACCCTAAACCCTGATTCTACAAGTTCAATGACCTCCGGCCCCACACCCTCGACCCGAAACCTCAAACCGATTCCCTAAAGCTGTAACCTCGAAGCCAATCCTCAGCAAACGAAAGGACGGTGGCCCACGATTACAAGCACATGGACCTGGGTGAAGAAAGCCTCGTGCAAAGCACCCGGGCCTGCACGAAAGCTTGCTTAACCCTAAACCCTAAACCCTAAACCCTAAACCCTAAACCCTAAACCCTAAACCCTAAACCCTAAACCCTAAACCCTAAACCCTAAAGTGTTGAGTTTATGGTGAGGGCTCCTTAGGCTGTGGCTTTGACTTTATTTGCCGCCCCAAGCTGTGCAAAATAGCGGTTGTGCGACGCAGCCCTAAACACAAAAAGGTTCGAGGATGCGAGGATGTTTAAGTATAGAAGTATAGAAGGTTGACTAAATACGAATATCATACCTTACAGTGGAGCTCCTTATCGTGTGCGTGCAATACTCCAAAACTCGTTTCTGTTTAAGACCGTAAACCGTCAACCCTCAACCCTACGCCAGCTGAGGGGTGGGCCTCTACAGCCTAAACCCTAAACTTCGTAGCAGCTGAGTGGATACACTTTCCTTTTTTCGGGATAATATTACCCACTACAAAACTGAAAGTGTACACTGTTTGGGGCTTATGGCCTGCGAACTAAGACTCCTACACCCTAAACCTAAACCCTAAACCCTATGCTTATGCTGTTATCTCACAACTTCAGCTCTGAACCTCTGCTTCTCGTGGACAAAGACTGTGGTTCATAGAGGGAAGGAAACCGAAACTCTGAAGCTTAACATGGGATAATCTGAACTTGCAACAGGAACTTCATCTCGCGATAGAAGCCATAGGCCCAACACGGCAAACAACCAAATACAACTGAACCCTTAACACATGAAGGAGCTAGAAACAGAGCCACCCTATAGTGCTTCATGAAGCAAGCCATCAACCCTGACCCCAAACTCGAAATCACGAGCCCTAGATGCCACGAAGGAGTGTGCAGACTCGATGGCACACTGATTGTGGCTACTCAACAGACGCATTTGTTGGACCAGACCCTCACCGCAGTATACTGCAGGAAGAGCAGACTATTGTGTCATAGGAGGCCAAAAGGGGTTTTAGCCTATGGGGGTTTTGTAGGGATTAGGCTTCCCTTAATAGGGTTCATATTATGGAATCCCTACCCCAAGAATCTTAAACCCCCCGTTTGGCCTCCCATCATATTGTTCAGGAGGGTTTCGGGTTCAGCGACTTCCACACCGCACCGCAGAAATAACTTTCTCCTGTGGCATTTAAATTTAGGGTCTTTAATGGTTTAGGGTTTAGGGTCCGAGGTCCAGTATGTAGGATGTCGGGTTTGTGTTTACGGTGTGGGGCTAAGGACGTAAACCCGAAGGGTTTTACTTCACCCTAAACCCTAAGCCCTAAACCCTAAACCCCTAAACCCTAAACCCCAAGCCCTAAACCCCTAGCCCTAAACCCCTAAACTTCCCTAAAACCCTGAACCCTAAACCCCTAAACCCTGAACCCCAAACCCTAAACCCCTAAACCGTGGATTGGGATGGTTCGAGATCTGAGGCTGTCAGTTCAAACCCCAAACTCCTGAATCCCGTGGTTGAGGTTAGGGTTAGGGTTTGAGGTTAGGGTGAGGGTTCCTCGGCGTGAGATCAGCCGTGGAATTCGGCCAAATTTCTTAAGAGTTATTGGTTTAAGGCCTCAATTTTAACGTCCCAGGAAACTCTAAACCCCTTTATAGAAGTCTTATGGACCCCTGTTAAAGGAACCCTTAGAGATCCCTTTAAAGGAACCCTTATAGATCCCTTTAAAGGAACCCTTATAGATCCCTTTAAAGGAACCCAGGGTTCCTGGAGCAGGATGTCATAACCGCAGATCAGAGGCCCTGGCCGTGGCAAGTCTTCTACTTATAGGATCCTTAAGGGAGGGTGGTTCAAGGCCAAGGGGGGAGGGTATAAGGAATCCTTGGGGGACTGTAAGGGAACCTTAGGGAGTACTAGGGAGAATTCGGGATCACTAGGCTATATACCCCCCTTGGACCCCCCTCCCTCAAGGATACTACAAAACAGTGAAAACAAGACCTAGCTGGGACTATTTTGTTTTATTATAGTGCTATATCACAACAAGCCTATGATATGTTGCATTTTCGTATATTGTGCTATGTTCTGTTTTGGTATAAGATGTCATCTGATAATGTATTATGATATATGTTTTCTGCTACGTTGTATTATGTTATACTAACATCATTTCGTATAATATCTTCCTTTCTTATGTCACATCATATTACAGTGTACCAGATCATATGATATTACATCATAATACACTCCATGCCTTTTCTTCTACTGTGCTGCTTGCTCACTTGCCCCCTTCCCGGCTGCAGCTGGTCGGACGACGATGGGCCGGTTTGACTTCAACCGGCTGGCAATCAACACCTCAAACAGTGCCGGCGATGCCTGCTTAACGGTTAAGGTTTAGGGTTTAGGGTTTAGGAAGCGGATCTCCCTCCGCCGCCTCCAGTCCTTGGCACCGCCTTCTCTTGGAAGCCCGCCATGCGCTTGCAAGGCCCCAAGCCGTCATAAGCTACTCTTGCACCGCAGGAGACTCGCGCGGTGGATCCACCAACCTGCGCTCCCTGGCAGAGGCCTCTCTCCCACCTTCTGCACATCGCCAGCTCCAATCCTCACGAGCTGCCGAGCACCGTGTGTTCGATTGTTCAGCGGCTGGCTTTTCAGGGTCTCACCGTTGAAGATTTGCCAGTAGCGTTGTGCGAGCAGTTTGACCGAGTCCAACAGCTTGTGGAGGCGCTCTTGTGGCTCTGCAATTTTGCGGGCGCGCAGAGCGCGTCCTTTTTCTTCGGCCGAGTGCTGGACGGTCTTCGTACGGAAGGGCCGTTTCATCCTCTCGCCATCTAGTTTCCCCCGCACGAGCAACGGCGAGGAAGGGCTGCTGATTGCCTACGGAGTGGGCAGAAGTCTGCCGATGATGAGAGGGCAGTTGCATAACTGTTTGCACTCAGTGAGTTCTGACTTCCCTTCAAAAAACCCTAAACCCCTAAACAAACCCTAAACCCTTCACTTCAGCCTCAGCCTGCACGAAACTCAACTGTAAAGTCTTCTGACAATGAAGTCTGACGAACCTCCCCTGCTTAGCCTGAGGCCGAGAGCTACTCTAGGAGCCGTAAGAATTTCCTATACTATTTTGGGGGTTCCTTATTACAAACATAGTATAATATGCGCCAAAACCCTTATTCCAATTATTAAGGCCCCTATGTTAGTTGTTCTGGTGGCCCATCGGCTGAGAGCACTGTTGTCCTTTGTTATGGTCCCCTAATAAAGAATAGACAGATCGGTTAAGGTACCTTCTTTAAGGGCTTCTTATTAAGGGACTAGGGTAAAGGGCCCCGTCCATTTCCCCCAAAAGGACAAGGCCGGCTGAGAGCAGGTGATTTTCAGTCCTGAGCCCCCAAACCCGAAACCATAAACTAAGCCGAGGACCCCACACCCCAAGTTTAGGGTTTAGGGTTTAGGGAAAAACCCTGAATCCACCAAGTCAAGAAGTTTCACGCCCCAAGCCCCAAAAACTTGGACTACGTCAAAAAGTAACGAGATAAATAGAGGTCTGAATGGTGGTGTATTTGTAGCACCCCCCCCCCCCCCCCATAGTCCCTACCCTAAACCCTAAACCCTAAACCCTAAACCGTCCCTATAATGTTGTACTACAACACCCCCCCCCCCTCAACTTTTTCTCAACCCTAAAGCCCCGATATGGGAGTTTCCGAAAATTAGGGGTACCATATTTCGTAGTCCTTCTAGTAAGGGTCCTACCATTTAAGGTACCATGTTAGGGTCCCCTATTTTCGGAAACTCCCATAACTCCCATATTACACATCCTACATCGGAGATCCTGAAGCCAAGGATCAATGCTTTCATCGGCCTAGGCAGGGAAGATCTCGTGACTCGGTGCGGTTACCGTAGAAGCCAGAAAGTTGGAATATCATTATCGTAACCCCTTCAAGGTAAACTATAGGGGATCCTATCATTAATCCTGAACCCTAAACCCTAGACCCTAAACCCTAAACCCTAAACCCTGAACCCTAAACCCTAAACCCTAAACCCTAAACCCTATGGAGTTCCCTTTCGGGTGTGGGATTTGAAGTTCAGGCCTTTGGGTCTTAGGGCTTAGGGTTCCGGGTAGAGCTTCTCGAGATGGATGTTTGGATTTTATCTAGGACCCAGAGTAGGCCCTTATTTCCTTTTTTTTGGGGTTCAGGTTCCCTTATAAACCCCTTTAAACCAAAAAGGGCACCCTTTTTATTCCTAGGCTACTCTTAGGTCTAGTTATGGTTTTGAGGGGTTCTCTTGCTTTCTGCACTTTAGGGTTGGGACTCATGTTTCAGGGCCAGGGTGTAAAGTGCAAGGCTGTACAAACCCCAACCGCTAAACCCGGAACCAAACCCTAAACCCCGAACCCTAAACCCTCAACCTTCCACCAGAAACCCTGAACTCCAACCCTAGGGCCTACACCGTAGTTGGAGTTATAAGTAATCATAGCTGCAGTTGCCTGGTTTATACCCTTGGTTACTACGTCCCATGATCCTCTAAGTTGCATTCAGGGCTGTTGTTGATTTGCACATTGAGGTCCCAGGCCTGACGGTTTTTGGGGGGGGCTTAGGGCTTAGGGTTTAGGGTTTAGGGTTAGGGGTTTAGGGGTTTAGGGTTTCTACATGAGTGTACAATACCTGTACTACATGAGTGTTTCGAGTTTATCAGGGCAGACCAGTATCACTTTTCCGCTCCGACCATCCAAGCACCCTAAACCCTAAACGCTGAACCCTAGAACTCTTCTAGAGCCCTTCTAGGAGCACTGGTCTAACTATTCAGGTTCGCAGGATCTTTGGGATTGCGACAAACTAGCGCCGGGACCACTTGAAGGGTACAGGGTTGAAGTTATAACGTAGGAACCTGATAAAGAAACCCTGGGCCTATAACCCCAAAATATTAGGATTCATATAAGGAACCCGAATAAAGGCCCAAGGTTCCTCTACAGCAGGTTCCTACATTAGGGTGTTTTGCCAGAGCTATGCACACGAGTCTGAGCGCTTTGGCGTCTTCCCATGGTTATAGGGTTTAGGGTTTAGGGTTTTGGGATGGGATTGATAGTTTGGGGTTTGGGGTTTAGGTTTTTAGCGTTAGGGCTTGCCTTGGCCCCAAATAGCTTGCCATTGTACGGACAAAGAAATCATCATAAGCAGCCCTGAGAAAGGGAGGTTTTTCGTGTAAAGATTGGGTGTAGGGATCCTTCAAAAGTCTTACAGAGAGACCCAAGGCACGACCCCGAAACCGTAAAGCCTAAACCCTAAACCCCAGACCCCTAAACCCCGAAGCGAAATCAGAGACCCTGATGAGACCTTGCCGTTTCAAGGAGGCGCCTTATTTTCAACCGGGAGTACTCCTCTGCATGATGTGCATCCTTCTGTGGTGCCTTGGCTTGCAGCTTCGGAGGGCGATTTGCAGGTTGCGGTCTGGGATTTGGGGTTGTAGAGGTTTGGGTTAAGGGTTGGGTGTAGATTTTAGGGTTTAGAGGTTAGGCTTTGAAGGTTTAGGGGTGGAGCGTGCGTTGGGTTTCAGTGCTGATGTCTTCGCTTCTGGTCTTTGGGTGGAACAGCCTCTGTTTAATGCGTGGGTGTAGCGACCTCGTGACACTGCTGCTGTGTCCATGGGATGTTTCAGACTTTGGGTTTGTGCACTTGCCCTCCGCTGTCGGAGTCTTGCAAGACTCCAAGGGTAAAAGGAGGGACCCTTAATAAGGACCTCTAGATAGGGTAGGGGTCCCCATTAAGGGTCCCTCCTTTTCCCCTTTGCAAGACGGAGTTTGAAGAATGCAGGGCTTCACCTACGTCGCCTCTGAGTGACCCCTAAACCCTAAACCCTACTGCACTGGCGCTTCAACGGTTTGCGATTTGGGGTGTCATTCTTCCCTACGCTCTGAGCCCTGAAACAAGAGCCCAAACCCAAACCCCTAAACCCTAAACCCCTAAACCCCTAAACCCGAGACCCCTGAACCCTAAACCCTTTTCGGTCTCCAGTCTGACAGGGTTGCTGGGGCATGAGGTAAAGTTCATAGTGCCGTTTGCGGTTTCGGTATATTTTAGGGTTTAAGGTTTAGGGTTTAAAGATTTTGAGCCAACCTTTCCGACAACACTCCAGTTTTCAGGTGCTTGCTACAGTTCAAACGTGCTATAGTGCGAGAGCTGCGCAGAAAGCTCGATGCGGAGAGCCTACTGAGTTGCTAGGGGCTTCCCAGCCCCCCGAAAGGATCTACAAAGTAGATCCCTTAACGGGGGTTCTTATAAAGCACCCCTAGTAGTTTAAGGCCCCAAATTAGGGGATCTACTTTCTAGATCCTCACGGGGGTCTGGGTTGACATTATGGCGGGCAGTTCTTAGCCAACCGGCTTTGAGGGACGTCGTCATGCGCGCGCGGAATGGTTCGTCACACGCTGGAACACTAGGACCTAGAGTAGGCCCTTATTCCCTTTTTTAGGGTTCAGGTTCCCTTATAAGCCCCTTTAAACCAAAAAGGGCACCCTTTTTATTCCTAGGTTATTCTTGGGTCTAGAACAGATTGCGGGACATCGTTTTCAAGCTGGAGTGGGGGCCGGGGCAATGGGCAACACTTCATTCATGCTGTTTCTCTTTCTAGGTAGGGCTTTGGGACATTTTATATTTTCCCGTATTGGGCTTAAGAGGATCTTATTTACTAATATTTTTCAAAGGCTCTAAAAGCCCCACCTAGCTTCGAGTCTGCGTAAGACGGCATGCGCCAATGCTTTGTTCAACGATAACTTGGGAGACGGCCAGCGCTCCGCGACATGAGTGAGCAAGAAATCCTGAAGCCCTGAAGCATTTAGCGAAAGTAGTCCTTGCATTCTGACTCTGTAGATTGGCAAAACGTGCACTTGCTGTGTGCGGTTCTTGTCATGGACAGCAGGTGCAGCTGCTGTGCATTTTGGGTGTTACTCTGGGCGACGGTCTCGGTGATGATGGTGGTGGTGGTAGTGGTGGTTTTAGTGGTCGTGGCGGCGGCGTCATTGGTGCTGCCATGGCTTGTGGGAGTGAATATCATGGTTTTGCTATACTCAGCCATACGCTTGGCTTTCTTGCATGCCCGCAAAGAAGCTCAGACTTTCGTATCCCGAGCCCTAAACCGTAACCCCTATTGCTCATATCCAGGGTTATTTGCACGCCCACATGGATACAACCCTACTGTCGACAATTCAAAACATCTAATCCTACCAAGCCCCAAGCCCTTAGCTAGAATGCGACGCCGCAAACCCTACAGAGGACCCTTATCGAGGCCTTTAAAGGAATCCTTATCGAGCCGGTTTTGGGAACCTTCAAAAGGAAGCCTTTAGACGAGCTGATATTGTGAGGCCTAAGCCCTGATCTCCTAAACCCTCAACCCTGGGGTATAGGGATTCGGGTTTAGGGGCTTAGGGGCTTACCCTAAACCCTAAACCCTAAACCCTGAACCCTAAACCCTAAACAACCATAACTCCTAAACCCAAAAATTTCTAGATACCCGAAACCCTTGGCCTTAAACCCCGAAGCGTCGCTGGTTAGCCCCGCGGTCTTCTCCACCGAGGTGCCTTTACCTGGTCAATGAATTCCGGCTGGTCATCTTTTCTTTGGAGGTGTGGAGTTCAGGGTTTAGGGGTTTAGGGTTTAGGGTTTAGGGTTTAGGGTTTAGGGATCAGCTTTTGCCCCCCACACCAGATCCCAAAGCCCGCCCAATGAACCGAAACCCCCCAAAGCTTAAGCCTTACGGCCCCATACCCTCCACCCTCCTAATCCCGGAGCCCTGAACTCGGTTTAGGGTTTAGGGTTTAGGGTTTAGGGTTTAGGGCGTCTCGCCGCGCAGCGGCAGTATTTTCTATGTAGGATGGCGCCCCAACACTCCCAGGGTTGTGACCCGCCAGGAGCCCCCCGGGTCCCTGGAATCTGCCAGCTGAGGGGCCCCTGGGCCGGCCTCTGGGCCCTTTTCTGAGGGGAGCCAAATGGAAAGGGCCACAAGGGATTTAGGGTATTCTAATCTCTTGAGATTCGAGGGAATTCCCTCTGCGAATATGGGCGCCACGCAAGGGGCCTAATGGCTTGGCTCAGCCCTAGGGGCTGAATTCGACCACTCTCCAATGGCTCCACCCATTGTCCATCCAGAGTTGGTGTCAATCACTGCCGGATTTCCTTCTTGGGTCCAAGCACCCTAAGAAAAAGGGTGGGTACGGCCTAAGCAGGCCTGGGTGGGAATTTAGGGTTTAGGGTTTAGGGTTTAGGGTTTAGGGTCTAAACCTTGAACTGAATCTTGAACGTTCCGGGGCTTTGTCGGCCTAGGGTTTGGAATCTCACTGGTCCCGGAGCCTTAGGGAAATGCAAAAGGTTTAGGGAGTTCCGAAACCTTATCACCTCATAGGAGCCTTAGGGTAAGGCCTAAATTCTTGGACGCCATACCCCATGCCTTACACCGTGAATCTTGAACATCTTAAAACCGTACCCAGACCCCCAAAGGACCTATATAGAAAGTAGAGCCCCTAATTTGGAGCCCTTATACTACTAAGGGTACTTTATAGGAACCCCCATTAAGGGATCTACTTTTTGGATCCTCGCGGGGGTCTGGGTAGACATTCATGCATGTTAATGCCTAAAGTCTTGAACGGCTCGGAGCTCGTTTGGTTGCTCAGCACTTGACTTCTCCAGCCCTGCGATGTGGGTGGTTGTCAAAATTGGGGTCCCTTTTTGGGTACCCTACATATTAGGTGTCGTATTATATTACGGACCCAAAAAGGGATTCTAATTTTGACAACCACCCATGTCAGGAGGCGCGAACCAAAATGCAAGAGCTTTAGGGTCTAATTCGGGTTGTAGTGTAGGATTTAGGGTTTATGGGATTTGGACATCGCAGGTGCCTGTGCCTTGTCTTGATCAGCGCGATGCCGGGATAGAGCCACGTCCATGCAGTCTGGCAGCTGGATGTGGGGAAAGCGTCCAGAGCAAGCCTACCCTAAGGCCCCAAAGTATGTCCTTTTTGGGGTTCATATGTAGAATCCTGTAATTAAGGTAATCCCAAAAAGGAACTACTTTGGGGCCTATGGGTAGCTACATCTTGCCACCGCACCATCCATATACTTCAGAGCAGCACTGACCTAAGGAACATGCCTGAAATCAGAACAAGGAGCATCAGCTCATTTACGGGATACCCCTCAACCCTTTGTCATAGTTGGGTAACATTTTACATTTTTATGGGTACGTAAACCCAAAAAGGAATAAAAATGTACATTTTTAATCCTATCCCAACCATGAACTGAGTTCCCTACGCTACAACCGTAGCAAGAGCCAACAAGGCTGAAGCCCCAAAGCCCTTAGCCCGAAACCCCACGCACAGCCAAAAACCTTAAACCCTGAAATCCTAAAGCCCTAAAGCACAAATCCAACAATTAATCCCTAAACCCAAAAAGCCTTCCACATCTGACCAGGCTGTTTCGCAGATTCCTCGCTCCTTTCAGACCCAATGGCAGGGCCGAGGAGGCCACTGGCATTTTCATCGGCAGGCCCTAAAGCCTAAACCCTAAAGCCTAAACCCCTAACCTTGAAAGGGGATCCTACTATAGAGCCGTTTAAAGGCAACCTTATAAAGGACCCCAAAAGCCTTTAATGGGGGACCCTATAGAGTATAGCATTCAAAGGAGCCCTCAAGCAAACTCCTAGACTCTAAGGGTTCCTTGTAAGGGGCTCCTGTAAGGGTCCCTTACTAGCTTCCGTTATGTTTAAGGGTTCCCTGTTGGGTTCCTTCAAGGGAGGGCCCGGCTTCAAGGATCATGGGGCTTAGTAAGTAAGGTTAGAAGTCTCCTAATTGGGTTAGGGTTTAGGGTTAGGCTTCAGGTTTTTAGGGTTACCTTATGTAACTTATGTATAACCCGGTTACTACGTTCCAGGATCCTCCAAGTAAAAGGGTCCTTTAGGGGATCTACTTCAGGGTTTCTTTAGGGGTTTAGGGTTTAGGTTTACCCCAATTACGACCCTAGTTAATACGGCCCATGATCCTTTAGTTTTGAAACGATTTGGGGTTTCGAGTTTAGGGGTTGTGTTTACGGTTTAGGTTTAGGGCTTGAGGCTTTAGGATTTGGGTACTATAAGGGTACTATATCTTTTTTCTAAGGCTTTTGAACTCAACCGTAAGCCTTAAACGCTGAGCCCTAAACACGAGCCGGCCGCCATGCCACAGCAAGATGTGGGATCCGTGCAGCTCTAGACTCTGGCTTTAACAGCCCTACTCGGAGGATCATGGGCCTTAGTTAGAAGGGGCCCCCACCCTGTAATAGTGGCATAATAGGAATATAATAGGGCCCTAATATGATCCTTACAGTCACTATTACAGGGTGGGGGCAGCTTCTAAGGCATTAGTTATCTGTCGTGACCTTAGTTATAACCCTAGAAACTGTGTCCCATGATCCTCCAAGTAGTGCCTTCTAACCTAAAGCCCCGAGGACTTTAGAGTAGGTATGTTGTAAGTAGGGCGTTCTGATGCCTGTACCACGATCTAAACCCCGAACCCCTGAAACCTAAACTCTCCCTAAACCATCCTAAACCCCTAAACCGTTAAACCCTAAACCCCTAAATCCTAAGGTTGAGAACCACAAGTACATGCAAGCGCATCACTCCAAGGACCGTATGCCAGAATGTGTTCACTGTGGCAAGGATTCGGAGCTCGTGCTCAAAAAGAGCTCGAGCCCGTCACTGCCTCAGGCTCCCTCAAAGGGAGCCCCGAGGGAGCATGTCATGAACAACGCCTGTGCTTGGCACCAGGGCCAAGCCGAGACCATGCCGAGAGCGGCCGCAAATCCCGTCGCATGACGAGTTGCTTGACTGGGCGGCGCGCCGCCTGGCATGCAATGCCATCCTTCGCCGTCCTTGTTTGCAGAGGGGTAAGGGGAGTTCATGTGAGCTCCGAGGGCAGTCAACAGTCCAGTGCGCCGCCATTTTGGCGGAGAGGAGGCGCCAGTGACCAATGAGTCCACAGCCGGCCACTGCCTGGAGCATTGTTTGCGGAAGCACACCGACGGTTTCGTGCGAAGAATTTGACTGATCGCGAGTTCGTGCAAGTTCCTAACCCCCAAACCCTAAACACTAACCCCTAAACCCTAAGCCTGTCAAGCTGTGAACCTAAACCCTAAACCGCAGTCCGAGACGCTCCATGGGGTCGTGGAGTGCAAACATGAGAATCGTGGGATGGCTCTGGGGTGGTTGGGGGGAAGTTCCTCTTCTATCAGTTTAGGGTTGTAGGGTTCCTTTAAAGGGATCTACAAGGGTTCCTTAAAGGAGTCTCTAAGGGTACTATAAGACAGGGTTTAGGGGATAAAGTATGAACCTGGTTAAGAAACCTTATATTAATCCTACTATTTTGGGGTTATAGGCGCAGGATTCCTTAATCAGGTTCCTACATTACCTTGACTCCTGCTTCCAGTAGTTACATGCGTGACCTTACCACGACTGGGGTGGATACCACCATAGATGAAGGCGTGTTGTTTCACAGTTGAGGGCAAACTGCCAGCGCGTCGGATTAAATTCCCCCAAACCCCTGGGCCCCTACGCCCTACACCTTGAATCCTAAAACCCTCTAAACCTTAACCTCAATGCCCTACATTATAAACCTTGACCCCTAAACCCTAAACCATTAACCCTACACCCCCCAACAAAAACCCTGAGCCCCCAAACCCTAAACCCTAAACCCTAAACCCTAAACCCTAATCTGGTACACGGTGGCCAGGTGGACACGGTGGAACTTGTGCTGCGCCTCCTTGCCCAAGCTCGACTTCGTCAACATCAGCAAAGATTACTGCTGGATGCCATTGAAGAAGCAATGAACTGGGTCACTGTTCCTTTTGGTGCTGTTCCCCTAAACATCGGCATCTTTGAGGCTGAAGTCACCGCAGCTGCTTTGAGTGAGGCAAGGTTTGGTTCTGGCCCCTCTACTAGCACGACCTTCCCATGGGTGAACTCGCCGTCTGTGAGCCTACATCCTGGTTTTCCCCCGTCAGTGAGTGAGATTGAGAATGCGCTCCCAGGTTTTGCGGCTGCTACTTTGGCTGGTCTTCGGCGACGTGCTTGGCGACGACATGTTCGATCGGTGTATCAGCGTGAGGAAGGTCGCGATCCTGTGGGTGCCTGGCCTGATGAACATGATGAGCGTCTGTACCTGGTCCAGCAGCGTGAAGACGTACCAGTTTCGAATTGGCCGTCCGGTGAGGAACGCCCTGCTCGTACTACCGTTGGTACTAGCGCTCCGGTTCCGGGCTTTTCGGTCCTAAGTGGTCGACGACGTCATCGTGTACCTCGCCCTCCGCCTCGGTTCCTACCTCCAGGGATGTCTTTGGTGGAAGCTTTGGCTATGGGAAATGAATCACGAGGACCTGTACGACATCCTGCTCGCCGAGGACCTGCTGTACGCCGTCGTCGACCTGCTGCCCGTCGTCGACTTCCTGCACGCCGTTGTCAACATGGTCCTCGTGAACGAAGTCGCAGCCGTGATGCCCCTCCACCTGGAAATGGACATGACTCCGTTGACAGTGAAGATGCCTCTCGAGATGACGTTAGTGAAGCTTTGCGACCTGGTGCATCTGTCTCGTCCCTTGCTGCACGTGATGTCTGGGTCCGTAATGCTCGTCGTCGTGCTGCCTCTTCCTCCTCGTCGCTACGTCGAGAACCTGAGCCCTGAGGACAACCTGAAATGAGCCTTGAGGACAACCTGAACTGAGCCTTGTGGACAACCACAACTGAGCAGCCGTGTGTAGTACAAGATTCTTTGTCTATGTTCTCCGTTGTCATCAATGGAGACTCTGCCTTAGTGTAAGCCTATCGGCAGGCTACAGACCTGCTCTGCGTGCGGAGCGGAGAAAGAGCCACTACACTTTAAAAAAAAAAAAAAAACCCTAAGCCCCCAAACCCCTAAACCCTAAACCCTAAACCCTAAGCCCCCAAACCCTAAACCCTAAACCCTAAACCCTAAGCCTCCAAACCCTAAACCCTAAACCCTAAGCCCTAAACCCTAAACCCTAAACCCTAAATCCTAAACCCTAAACCCTAAACCCTAAGCCCCCAAACCCTCAACCCTAAACCCTAAACCCTAAACCCTAAACCCTAAACCCTAAGCCCCCAAACCCCTAAACCCTAAACCCTAAACCCTAAGCCCCCAAAGCCTCAACCCTACAGTCTCGCCTCTCTTCCCTGGCAGGCTTCCGGACGATCTCCTATGGTCGGTTCTCGGTGTACCTGGGCTCTTGTTACGGGATTTTCCTGTTAAGTTGTCATCAAGAGGAAACCCTACCATCTACTCTAGGTTCCCATAATGGTAACCCTAAGCCCTACGCGTTGTCATAGAAAAGAAGCTGTACTGTTTATTGTAGGTCCCGATTATGGAAAGTTAAACTAAGTTCCTTAACAAGAACCCAGGTACTGCATGATGCGCTTGGCGCGCTTTTTCATTGCTGCCGCCTGGCTGATTCGATCTTCAGGGTTTAGGGTTGAGGGTTTAGGGTACGGGATTGGGGTTTAAGGTATAGGGTTTCGGGCGTAATGAAAGTTTAGAGTGGACCGCTACATGGGTACTAGAAGGATTTAGATATCCGAGGCTGGGGTTGAGGGTTTAAGTCTTTGGACTTCAGGTTTTAGTTTTTAGGGTTAAGAGTGTAGGATCTAGGGTTTACTGCTGGGGCGAGGCCCAACGACCAAGAACCCGGCATAAATTAACTTAGTAGCTGGGTAGACACGCTTTACACTTTTTGGGATAACAGTAGCCACTATAAACTGACAGTGTACACAGTTTGGGGCTTATGAACTCACCAACTGAGTTGAGGAATGTTTTTGAATAAAGGGGTAATCAGGTCGCTGAGAAAAGGCATGAAAAAGGCGCTAGCACCGGCAAGATTAAGCCTGGATGCCACGTGGGTAGTTGTCAAAATTAAGGTCCCTTGTTGGGGATCCTGAATAATAGGTGCCGTACTCGAATAGGGACCCAAGAAGGGACCCTGATATAGAGAACTACTCGCATTTGGATTAGGTAGTCCTCTTAGTATCTGTAAGGGTTGAGGGTAAACCGTCTTGAATACGTACTTAGTCCCATGATCCTCCGATTTGACCCTAAACCCTGAACCGTTGTGGTAGCCGTATAGATCCCTTAAACGGAGCCCGAAACCCTTACTTTACTCGGTCCCTGATTCTCCAAGTGCGCTCTCATCCGAAGATCTGACGTGAGGTCTTGCTCGTTTGGGTTTAGGGTTTAGAGTTTGGTGTCGGGTTTAGAGTGCAGGGCTTAGGGTTTAGGGGTTATATGGGTTACTTGAAGGATCATGGGACTTAGTAATTAGGGTTATGAATAGGGTAGCCATAGTTATAGCTACTTGTAACCCTAATTAGGGTACTTATAACCTTACTTGCTAAGTCCCCTCATCCTCCAAGTAGGGTCTCCTCTGAAGATTTGAAGTCAGGTCGGCCTTCTCTATGCAGGAGTGCAGTGGCTAGCAGGGACGACGTCCATCACTGCCCCTTGGCAGCGTTTAGGGCTTTGGGTTTTAGGGTTTGGGGTTGAGGGTTAGGGTTTGGGTTTGGTAAAAGGGCTGGGGGTCGTAGGGCTTTACCGGCTTTACCCAAAACCCTAAAACCCTAAACCCTAAAACCCTAAAACCCTAAACCCTAAAACCTTAAAACCCTAAACCCCAAACCCTAAGAGTTAGAGTTTATGGATGAAGGATGCTGTGGGACCTTTCAAGTACTAGGCTAGAAACTCCGCACTCGCATAGCTTTGCAGCTGAGGAGGTAGTTTAGGGGAATCCCCCTGTTTTGCAGGGTTTAGGGTTTAGGGTTTAGGGCTTAGTAAGTAGGTAATACATAGAGGGTTTAAGGGCCGGAGTGGGATTCTGAGTGGGTTATGGTATTAATAAGTCTATAAAATAGCTACTTGAATTGTCTCCCGGCCCTCCAAGCATTCCTGCGAATGCTACTTAGGCGGCGTTGAAGAGATCTCAATCCTCAACCAGCTCTTACACCTCAACAAAAGCCCGAAGCCCTAAACCAACGGTAAACCCCAAACCCTAAGCCAACCCTAAACGCAAACCTAAACCAATCCTAAACGCGAAACCCGCTGCACTTCAAGTAGTAATTCTACAATACTGTTAGATTCGATTCCCTCCGCAAGGTGCCACGATTCTATCTCGCTTACGCAGTAGTGGTTTAGGCTCAGGGCTTTCTAGGATATTCGCACCCTGATTCTAAATTCTAAACTAGTGAGCCATTGTCCCTGCAGACTTCGGCCACGTCTTGCAAAAGTTTAACGGCCCGCCCCGCTTCGTGCGACGTTAGGGTTTGTGGTTGAGGGTTTAAGGTCGGGAATACGATTACAGTGAACCCCAGAAAGTTGGAACATGGCTTTAGGAGTTTTACCCTTTGCTTTTGCCTTAAAGGCATGAGGATAATGATGTTCCAGCTTTCTGGCTTCTACTATAAGGGCTACATGAATGCCGTGGTCTTAAAGCTCGGTCGGTGAGCATGATGTCTGTAGACGAGATCGCAGGATTCCTCTGTAGGCTCCTGTGCGTGAGAGGACGCTTCCAAAACTAGGTGGCCTCTTGCTACTACAGTGTGTCTCACATTCCTTTGCAGCATAAGAAAGTCAAACTAACGAATCGACCTTCGACGTTTTAGAACTTCTTGTCATTTTCATTGTATGATCCTTAGTTGGAGTATTGGGTTCTTTTGGGTCGTTAAGCCCCTGTATGGGTCTGTACGACCAAAACCCCTCCCACTTTCGACTGGACTCCGTCTTTGACGCGTAAAACCTGTGCCCATCATGCCTTAGCATTCGGGCCCAGGCTCTTCTAGTCTAAACCCTCTTGTAAGTAGTTGTTTCCGAAAATAGGGCACCCTAATATAGTACCCTAAATAGTAGGATCCTTATTCTAAGGGCCCCCAGATAAGGTACCCCCTAATTTTCGGAAACTCCCAAGTAGTTGTTTGGATGATTGCTGCTTTTGTGGGCCTACTTTTGCTTACCTTGAAAGAGAAAATGGAGTTTGGGTTCCGAGACCCAGTGCCCCACTTCAACATGAATCGTAACAGAACCCACTTTTTCTGAAACTCAAAGTGAACAAAACAAGTAGGTTGCGGTAGGGTAAGCTAAGCCCTGAACGCCAAGCTTTCAACAATCCCAAACCTGACCCCCAAACCCTACCTTAACCCCAAATAACCTGCCTTTTCAGATCAATTCTTATAAGGAAATCATATCAAGGAACCTCGAAAATCTAGGTTCCGTAAGGCCCAGGTAAACCTTAAATCTTCAAACCTAAACTGCGCCCAAACCCTAAACCCTACCTTAACCTACCAGAACCTACTTTTTTGTAGGGTCCCTATAAATCCCATATTCGGGTTTATAATAAGAACCTACAAAAAAGTAGGGTTTAGTAGGCCCAGGTAAACCCTAGCCCGATTTCCAAGGAGCTCATCCTGAACGCGGTGGCTCTGTCTGCGGTGCTTCAGATCGATGAGCCACATGGCTGCGCACACCCTACTTGGAGGATTAGGGGACTTAGTAAGTCGGGGGCTCCTTAAAGGGATCTATAGGGTTCCTTACAGGGATCTATAGGGTTTAGTTTAGGGTTTAGGGTCTACTTGGAGGATCAGGGGACTTAGCAAGTAAGGTTATAAGTACCCTAATTGGGGTTATACGTAGTTATACGTATAGTTACCCTGTTTATAACCCCAATTACTAAGTCCCATGATCCTCCAAGCAACCCCCCCATTTTATCTAAGCCCTAAACAAGTCTAAGCCTTCAAACCTAAATCCCAAAACCTAAACCCTAAACAATGCTAAGCCCCAAAACCTAAACCCTAAACAGCTCAAGACCCCAAAGCATAAACCCTGAACCCTGAACCCTGGTCTTCACGTCAGAGACTCCAAAAACCCAACTGATCTTAGCCCAGAGCAAAGAGGCCTTAAGGGGGTACCGGTTTAGGGTTTGGGGGTTTAGGGTTTAGGGGTTAGGGTTTAGGGTTTAGGGTTGAGGGTCTAGGGGTTTAGGGTTTACGGCTGAGGCCTTAAGAGTTTAGGTTATAGCATAGAGGCCTGAAGAGTTAGAATTGGGCCGGGGTGGCGTGGGGCGGGGGGTCGAGAGTTTTTAGGCTGCGGGGTATTGTCTCAGGATGAGCGTAAACTGTTGATTAGTGACCCCCCCCTCCCTTCAATCATGGTTACAACATCAGGATCCGAATATTAAGGCCCTTAAGACAAGTCTACATTACGAATGCCTCCCAGCCTCAACCCTCAAATCCCTGATTCAGGGAAGAGGGTTCCCTAATCCGGGGTCTACATTACAAAAGGGTTTTGTTGTTTCAGTGCTGGGGGTTGATGATACAAATCCTGCATTACCTTAAGGACCCTAACTATGGGTATTATGGTATATTCCTTATTATGGGTAGTGCAGGATTTATATCATCAACCGTGGGGGTTTGGTGCTCAATGGTTCTTCGGCTTTGGAGCTATCGTTAGAGATTTTCCTATAAACCTCAAAGAGCCCTAAACCACTAAACCCTACCTGAACCCCACGTGACCTACCTTTTTAAGGACTTATATAAAGAAATCATATTAGGGAACCCTAAAAACCCAAAGGCTCCGATGTACTGTTATGGGGGATACTTCCCCAAATCATAATAGTAATTCCTAATACAGAAACCCTACATTCTACTATATCGGTACTTTGGACCCTTTGGGAAAGGTAGGTTCCTTAGGGTCTAGGTAAGCACATAAACCGCCTCAACCCTCAACCCGAAGGCCTCAACGGCTCCCCAACCAGCCTAAACCCATCACTGCAGGGCAGAGGGTTTAGGGTTTAGGGTTTAGGGTTTAGGGTTTAGGGTTTAGGGTTTAGGGTTTAGGGTTTAGGGTTTAGGTTTAGGGTTTAGGGTTTAGGGTTTAGGGTTTAGGGTGAGGTGCAAGACTTGAATCCGGTCTCAATTAGATTCACAGCTTTGTCAAATGGGAGTTTCCGAATAGAGGGGACCCTAATATAGCACCTTAAATTTTAGCCCTAAATAGTAGGATCCTTATCTTAAGGACCCCAAAAAAGGTACCCCTATTTTTCGGAAACTCCCAAGTGATCCAAAGATTTCAGCCGGGTATCCGACTCTATTTCTACTAAGGTAGGCGGGCCATGGCTTCCCAGACCTCCGGGAGGATCTAGAAAATAGATCCCCTAATTTGGGGCCCTATACTACCAAGGGTACTTTAGGAACCCTCATTAAGGGATCTACTGTGGATCCTCCCGGGGGTCTGGCTAGGGATCTGTTCAATAAGAACGTAACCCTTGCGCTGGGACTCTTCAAAAATATCCGAAGAACGGAAGCCTTGCAAGAGGCTTTCAGTTTCCTTTAGCTCGTATACTGTAATGCCAGGATATCTTTGGGAGGGGTTTTCGAGTCTTGGCCCTAAGCTCCAGACCCCAAGGGCCCTAGGCCCTAGCCCCAAAACCTAAGCCCCGAAAGCCCTCACCCTAAGCCTTAAACAAGAACATCGACCCTAGATCCTGTTTTGACGTTTCTCCACTTCCCACGGCGGTACCCTGAAGGGCCAACTTGTGCGGTGCATGCGTCGAAACCCTAATTCCTAAACCCTATAGATGCATGTGGAACTCCAAAAATACAGGGTCCTCGGAGCAGTGCCCAGACTTGTCACAGAATCCGGCGCTGGGCTCTGCATTTTGGGGAGAGAGTTTTGTGAAACGGGATTAGTCTCAGAGTTTAGGGGTTTAGGGTGTAGCGGTTTAGGGTCTAGGGTTTAGGCAGGTGTTCGCAAGGGTGTGCGCCAGGCTTTACACCTAGTTGAGAAAGGTGCGTCGGGGGACAACACAGTGCTTCAGAAATCAGCAACGCTGTCACTATACTGTTTTTCTCCTAAAGGTGCGAGCAGGACACTCCACAAGCCTGTCTGCAAGTTTGCCTCACTCCAAGACTCTATCCTGGTTCTTGTGAGCCTCAGTTGCGGATTCCGATTGTCTGTGGCCTCCTGCTAATATTCCCATAGGGACTGACTTAGCTATACTGAGCTGAACTTCGCTCGAGGATGATTTTCTCTGCGCTGATGCCGAAGAAGACACTCCACTTCAGTCAGCTTAATTTGAACTTAAGGATCTGAGGGAACTCAGCTAGCAGGTAGGACGTAACTCGGAGTATAAGTTTGGGATAGTTTCACTTATGTTGTTCAGTTCGCGAAGTTTCATGTGAAGCCCTCGTAAAGCCCTGTTGAACGCCCAGTAAAGCATCATGAAACTGTTGTAAGCGCTGTGAGACCACATAAACCCTTACCCTACCCCTAACCTAAAGACCTCAGCCAACCCTAAACCCTGAACCCTCAGCCCTAAAACCCTGTACCCTTGAAGCCCTTAAGCGCCTGATGCGAGTTTTGTAGTTCCTTCAGACACCTCCAATTGCAAAGGCTTTAGGGTTATAGGGTGGTAGGGTTTTAGGGTTGAGGGTTTTGGGTTTAAGGCTTTAGGTTCAGGGCTTAGACTTTGGGGTTTAGGGCTTCAGGGTTTGGGTTTCAGGGTTCCTGCGTCCCAAAGCTTTTCATCGAGTTGTGTGGGGCCAGGGGACTTAGTATGTATTATATCTCCAATAGGGGTACTTCTAGCATTGACTTTAGAGCCTAACTACAACTGGCTGACTAAGCGCCAAAGCCTGAACTTAATGAGGGAACCCTATACCTAGGTAGGCCTTTGGGACATTTTACATTTTCCTTCATTGGGCTTAATAGGACCCTATTTACAAATATTTTTCAGAGGCTTTAAAGGGCCAACCTAGATATTGTTCAGTACACATTTGCTATTCATGCGATGTAGGGTGCATCGCGAGCAGGAGCCCTTTGCGTGCATTATCGTGGGAATCCGAAGCTAGTTTTGTAAATCAGACCCTAAACCTTAAACCCTAAACCCTAAGGTTGTAAATCAGGCAGCTATAGAAGGTACTTATAAGCTTACCCACGAAGTCCCATGATCCTCCAAGTACTTTGTCGTAGTTGGGTATCATTCTGCATCTTTATGGGTATATAACATAGGTACAATTTCCGTTTACTGTACGTTTGCACTAAACGTGTCTTCATCGCGAGGATAAGCGTCGCCGCCTGCATCACGAACAACGCATCAGCGGCGACGTTGACAAGAGTGGTGTCATCACGATGAGCACTCCCAGCGGCGCCTCGGAGCCAGCACGTCAGCGTATGGCGCAGGAGGGTGTGCGTCGACTCCATGATTGGCTTCGCCATCAAAGTCGCCATGAAGGAGACGATGAGTTGGAGCGATGGGTGCCTGCCTCGGCCCCTCCAGCCAAGTCGCGGAGTTGGGTTCCGGTCTATTCGCACGGTGTCATTCTTCGTTGGGAAAGGCTATGGCACCTGAGGCGGCGGCTTAGGGGCGTTGATATAGGGCCTCGGAAGAATTAGGGTTTAGGGTTTAGGGTCGTATCCCATTCTATTCCCCTATATACTTCTACTCAATTCGCTACAGCGCCCCTATACTTGGAGGATCATGGGACTTAGTAACTAGGGTTACGAATAGGGGAACTATAGCTGTAACTACTTATAACCCCAATTGGGGTACATGTCACCTTACTTACTGAGTCCCACGATCCTCCAAGTAGACGCTAAGCCCTATAGATCCCTTTAAGGAACCCTATAGATCCCTTTAAGGAGCCCCTTACGTAATCCTCCAAGTAGCCTGTATTGGAGTCTTTGGGTTTAGGCTTCTCCTCGAAGCCCGAGGCCCTGCAGTCTATTTCGTGAACCGCTGAACCACCCAATTTGGGTTTACAGTTTAGGGTTTAGGGTTCAGGGTTTAGGGTTTAGGGTTCAGGGGTTTAGGGTTTAGGGGACCATTGCACTTAGTAACTATAGGTATAAATGAGGTATCTTTGGTTATAGGTACTTACAACCCCATTTAGGGTGCTCCTCCAAGTAGTGCAGAAGCTTGAGCAATCAGAGATACTGTTCCTCACGGTCCCTTATCGGGACCATAGTTACCATACCCTCAACCCTAAACCCTCAACCCTCAACCCTCAACCTTAAACCCTAAACCCTCAACCCTCAACCTTAAACCCTAAACCCTAAACCCTCAACCCTCAACCTTAAACCCTAAACCCTACACCCTAAACGTCCAGATGTTATGGAGGCCGACGCAGGGTCAGATCTGAAGCCCAAACCCTGAATTGCTGAACCAGCCTTGTCCTTTTTCATGGCTCCCCCAAAAGAATAAACAGACCGGCTAGTAGACCTTCTTAAGTAATTCCGACGAAGGGATATAGGTATAGGGCTCTGTCGATTATTTCTAAAACTACCCTCACCGACTCAGGATCCAGATCTGCATTCAGGATCTGGAGGCGATCAAGGTTCGATACAGCCGCACGCCTGGAATTGGGGGTTGGGGCATCCCAGACCCCTTTGAAGGTATTGACAAATCGTCTAGAAGCAAAGGCTTACCATCAGCCAGATAATGGCAGGACTGCCTATTTGCGGTTGTTTCTGTGGTGGTTCCCGTAAGGGTTCCGGTATAAAACCTTTGCCTGCACCTCTTCATCTCTACTGCTCTTCAGAACTACGGTTTAGTTTCTTATAAATATAACTTACGGAGACTAACACGAACATTATTTTCAATTCTGGTTCTAAGGGCGGCCTTTAAAAGCAGTCTTTAGTATTGGACCCTAAACCCTACACCCTAAACTCTAAGTAATCCCCTTAACCCTGAACCCCACAATAGCAACTCTAGACCAGTAGAGGGAATTCCAGAAAGTTGGAGTATGGATTAATGGTAGGATCCCCTATAATTTGCCATAAAGGGGGTTACGACCATGATATTCCAACTTTCAGGCTTCTACTGTAGGTCTACAGCCACAACCCCCCCCCCTCCCCACCCCAGACATCAGAGCTCGAACCGTAAGCTCGAGGCGTGTCTCGCCTGTTTAGGGGTTTAGGGGTGTAGAGTTTTAGAGGTCTAGAGTTTCGGGGGTTTAGTTGTTTCGGGTTTTAAGGTTTTAGGGGTTTAGAGTTTTCAGGGTTTAGCGCCCAAACCTCTGGGGTTTATACCAGATACTTGGAGGACCGAGGACTTGGTAGGAAGATATTTTTTGGATTATACGTGCCAGAAAACTAACTAGAATCCCACTTAGGGCGCTCATGACTCTACTTTTTACCTGCTCATCATGTCCTCCGACCCTCCAATACTCCTTCCACGCTACACCCCCCAAAATCGGAAATCCCTAAACCCTAAACCCCAGGCCCCTAAACCCTGAACCCCTAAACCCCACACCCTCTGAGCTGAGTCGTGATACTTGGGAGTTTCCGAAAATAGGGGACCCCCAAAAAGCACCCTAAATAGTAGAATCCTTAGAATAGGGACCCTAAATAAGGTACACCTAATATTCGGAAACTCCCACTTCTGGTCGGAAGATGACGGAGGTACCGTTTCCAATCCCCCTCTTCTACTGGCATTCATTTGGGTGGTTGTCAAAATTAGGATCCCTTTTTGGGTACCCTAAATATTTGGTGCCGTATTGTAATAGGGACCCAAAGATGGACCCTAATTTTGACAACCACCCCTTTATTTCTCAAGATTTGCGATGACGATTCGTCTAGGCTTCCTGGATTCTGTAACTTTCCGTCTCAAAAAGAAGAGATTTTGTAGATGCGAGGCGGTCCAGGGAAGCTCTTGGTCCCCATCGGTCCTTATATGGCCATTAAAACGGGGTTCAGGGTTTAGGGTTTAGGGTTTAGGGTTTAGGGTTTAGGGTTTAGGGTTTAGGGTTTGCAAGGTTTCGTTTACTGGCGTTCATAGGGCAGGTTCATTGGTGTTTCAGCATAGGGTCAGGTCCCATGCGCCTGTACAAGCTGGAATTACCTTATTATTATTGTTATTATTATTATTATTATCACTATTATTAGTAATACTACTATTATTATTACTACTATTTTATCCTTAATCTTATTATTGTTACGGTGTAGGGTGTAAACTTTTGATTTTACTTGGAGGATCACGAGACTTATTGAGTTATTATGCGGTTTAAAGTTCGGGGGTAAGTATTTACCCAGACCCCCTTTGGAGGATCCAAAAAGGAGATCCCTTAATGGGGGTTTAGGGTTTAGGGTTGTTTCAGGGTTTAGGGTTTAGGGTGATTTCAGGGTTTAGGGTTTAGGATCCCTTAATGGGGGTTCCTGTAAAGTACCCTTAGTAGTATAGGGCCCCAAATTCCGGGATCTACTTTCTAGATCCTCCCCGGGGTCTGGGTATAGAAGGTGCGTCGGAATACGGGGTCTGTACTTCTAAGCAAGGTCACAAAGCCAGAACTTCGAGATGATTTGGCTTGAGCGGGTTACACTGTTTGTTCATTTTGGATGTAAGGGTTTCGGTTTAGGCTTCAGGGTTCAGGGTTTATTCTAACTTCAAGCTCATCTGGCAAAATTCCTTGATCTTCCAAGTGGGTGGTTGTCAAAATTATGGTCCCTTTTTGGGTTCCTATTATAGTACGGCACCTATTATTTAGGGTACCCAAGAAGGACCTTAGTTTTGACAACTACCCAAGTAGGGTGCAACAAGGCATCCCAGCTCCAGGCCTTGCACCCTTTCCTAAACCCCAGGGTATTTTTTGGGGGTTCAGGCCTTCCGGTTGAGGCTTTCCCAAGATCCCGCAACACGAACGCAATTCTCGCTCAAAGTTCGTAACCCTAAACCCTAAACCGTTAAACACCAAGATTCCAACCATAAAACTTGAGTTCCAAATTTCAAGTCGCCATGCTCGTAAGCTTAAGCCCGAACACAGAAACCATGAAGCCAAAATCCCTGGATCCCAACCGCAGGTGCGCAGCCAGGATCCCATTGAAAAGAGCAGGCCCTAAACCTTAGACCTTAGGGCTGAAACTCTAAGCCTCACCGAATCCCAAGTTTCGAAAATCCGGATCCCATTGAGGCAAAGGGCGAAGTCAAGTGGAGCGTCTTGACGCAAGCCAAAGGCTTTGCTTGGGTTTGGAGTTTAATGTTTGTGGTTACAAGTTCAGGGCTTTCGGTTTAGCCTTTGTTTTTGGAAGTAGCTTATGTAGACAAGGAAAGGCGAACGGCCCAGTCTTGCTCTGCTGCTTATCGGATCATGGGACTTAGTAACTAGGGCTTAGGCCACCTTTGAAGGATCTATAGGGGTACTGTAAGAGTTTATGGGACTTAGTAACTAGGGTTTAGGGCCCCTTGAAGGGATCTATAGGGGTAGTATAAGAGTTTATGGGACTTGGTAACTAGGGCTTACGGCCCCTTTAAAGGATCCATAGGGGTAGTATAAGAGTTTATGGGACTTAGTAACTAAGGTTATTATTAGAGTAACTACACGTATAACTACTTATTCCCAATTAAGGTACTTATAACCATGCTTAGTAAGTCCCCTGATCCTCCAAGTAGCCTGGAACTCTCCGGGGGTTTAGGGTTTGCGGTCTGGGGGCTTAGGGTGTGCGGTCTAGGGGCTTAGGGTTTAGGGTTTAGGGTTCAGAGTTTGGGGTGGGGCCCTTGAGCCGTGAGCCCTCAACCTTTTCCAGCCTTCTTCATCGCCTCTTTGGTGCTCCTAAGTTTCGGAGGCCGCCCCCATACTGCTAGCTACTAAATACTAGTGGGTGGTTGTCAATATTAGGGTTCCTTTTGGGGTCTTTATTGTAATACGGCACCTGATATTTAGGGTACCCAAAAAGGGACCATAATTTTGACAACTACCCTAGTACTTACCTTACTTACGACAGCTGTTACTAAGTCCCACGATCGAAGGGATCCTTCGATCAGGGGACTCTTCCCCTAAACCATAAACCTTCTAAAGGGAACTCCAGAAAGTTGGAATATGGATTAATGGTAGGATCCCCTAGAATTTACCTTAAAGGGGTTACGATAATGATATTCCAACTTTCTGGGTTCTACTGTAAGACCCCGCAAAGGACCCTTTTTCGCACCCTTGAAAGAAGACCCCTGGGTTCAACACTCTTTATAAAAAAACACCGACCCCCAAACCCAGAGGCCCCAAACCCTAAACCCCAAACCTTGAACCTTAGGCCCTAAACCCTAAACCCTAAAATCCCAAACCCCGAACCCTGAGCCATGCACCCTAAATCCCTGGCCGGTTGAGGTCGGCTGTCCTGCTTTTTGCGATTGGCCTCCTGATGCTTTGGCCGTGGCTTGGGCTTCGCCGGCTTTTGTTTCAGGGTTTCCTTTAATCAAAGGGGAAAAGGAGGGACCCTTAATGGGGACCCCTACCCTATAATGGGCTATATAATGGGTATATAATAGCTATTGTAAGGGTATAATACCTAGGGGTCCTTATTAAGGGTCCCTCCTGTTCCCCTTGGATTTAAGGGATCTATGGGGTTCCTTTGCGTCCGCCCCTATGACCGGCCCAGCAAGCCGCCCGAGATTTTGGGTGCTGGAAAACCCTATAGTAAAAGCCAGAAAAATGGAATATGATTATCCTAAACCCTTTATGGTAAATTTTAGGGTATCCTACCCTGAAACCATATTCCAACTTTCTGGAGTTCCCTTTAAAACATTGCATAGGGCTTGGGCTGTCAAAATTAGGGTCCCTTTTTGGGTCCTTGTTCTACTACGGCACCTCATATTTAGGGTACCCAAAAGGGGATTCTAATTTTAAGAGCCACCCCTTAGGGATTTTACGCCCAGCTGTGCCTGGCTGGCGGCGCGGCGGAGCCCTTGACAGACCAGCTCTCCATAGGCTCCACCCATTGTTTGGCCCAGTGCGGTTTTGTCGGCTGCCGTTTTTCTCAATTTTCAAAACCCTAGGCCCTAAACTTTACAACGAATCCTCAGGGCCTGAGACACGAAACTTCTCAGCCGAGTTCCCAAAATGCAGCAGAGCCGAGCTAAGGCTTGGGTTTCGGGTTTAGGGTTTTGAGGGTTTGGGGTCTAGGGTTATTTACGGTTTAGAGTCTAGGGGGTTTAGGCTTGTGGCAATAAACCTCAAGCGTTTCAGGTGGTTTAGGGTTCAGAGAACCCAAAAGGTTTCCGAGATGGAGCACTTTTGTTATAGTCGTTAGCAGCGGCGTTTGGGGGTGTAGGGTCTTTGCGATAAGAGCTGTGGTCCTATGAATCCTTAATCGTGGGATATGTTGATGGTCCTTAGTCGTGGGCATTTGGGATACTATTCGAAACGAGGCATTTTGCTAAATTCTCTTCGACATCCCATTAACTGAGGAGCCGCTACCCAACTAGGAGCACGGTTCCCCTCCAAATGACTTCCGGGTTAGGGTTTAGGGTTTAGGGTTTAGGGTTTAGGGTCCCGTGGCCCACACCAAACCGTTGGACTCTTTTGCGAACTTTTGCTTTCGCCCGCAGTTCGAGTCTCCAGTTGCCAAGCACAACGCCCGACAGCCTAAATCTAAACCTATCCAAACCCTTACCTTCAAACCCTGAACCTAAACCCCCCCACCCCAAACTCTAAACACACAAAGCTCCAGATTCTGAATCCTAAACCATTTAAACCCTAAGACCTAAACACCCCCCAAAAAAGACCCCAAACTCTGAAACCTAATCCCGAGAACTTATCTAGAACCAAACACCCCAAGCCCCAAACCCAACAACCCGTCGGCTCCTTCAACTCATCAGCCCCCTAAGTCCCCCCAAGCTGGGCTCAGAAGGCCCCTTTGCGGGGTAGGGTCTACTTGGAGGGTCGGGGGACTTAGTAGCTGGTTATTTTAGGGACTTATAAGTACCATAACCCCAATTAGGGTCCCTTTTAGGGTATTATAAGTCTACTTACTACCAAATTACTAAGTCACCCGACCCTCCAAGTAGGGTCTAGCGTGTAGGGGTCTAGGGTGGGTGCATAGCTTTGGGATCGAGAGTTCGTTTAAGGCTTCCCCCGAAGAGCTTTTTCAAAGCCAAAAGGGTTCTCATAAAGTGTCTCTTAAAGAGATCTCAAAGAGCATTATATACATATATATATATATATGCGCACATGGGTAGTTGTCAATATTAGGGTCCCTTTTTGGGGTCCCTAATATAACACGGCACCTACTAATTTAGGGTACCCCAAAAAGGGACCTTAATTTTGACAACCACACCCATATTTTCGGCGCCTTCGTCATGAGAGTAGGGTTTGGGAGCCCCAAATTAGAAGGGGCCCCCACCCTGTAATAGTGACGGTTTAAGGTTTAGGGTTTAGGGTTTAGGGGCCCTATTATATTCCTACTATGCCACTATTACAGGGTGGGGCCCCCTTCTAAGCCCCAAACACCAAACCCAGGTGGACCAACAATGTGGGGCCACTGAGCCGGGACATGCTGGAGGTCAAGCGCCAGCATCTCGACATTTGTTTTGGTGAAGCATGTGCTATAGGGTTCTATGATAGGGTCCCCTTTAAGGGTACTATAATGATTCCATAATAGCGTCCCCTTTAAGGGTACTATAGGGTTCTATAACAGGGTCCCCTGTAAGGACTTGTTGATAGTATTTCCGGGGATTATCACGGCTCTGCCTGTTTGTTTGTTTCTTTCTCTTCGGCTTTTGGCGTGCGCGGGGGCCTCGATTGGTGGTACTGGAAAGCTTGGAAGTGTTGGATTGGGAGCAGTTGCATGCAGCACTTACGTGGTATCATATGGCTTTGTAGGGTTATTTGCATTGGAGTTCCTCAAATCCATGGATTTATTGTATATAGGGGTCTATACATGAAGTATCACTTTTTTTTGTTTTGGCATGTGTCTGTGCATCTATGCTTCTGGGTATGTATGCATGCACGCGTGATATGTATGGTATGGTATGGTAGGGTAGGGTATGGTAAGGCAGGGTATGGTGTGGTGTGGTATGTCATGTATGTCACGTACTCACGTATGGTAGCGTATTGTATGTATGTACGATATGTATGTATGTATGTACCTAGGTAAGTAGGTAGGTAGGTAGGTATGTACGTATGTATGCATGTATGTATGTATGCATGTATGTACGTATGTATGATAGATTATGATAGATGCAAATATGTATGTTCGTATGTATGTGTGTATGAAAGGTATGTACGTACGTATGTAGGTATCTATGTAGGGTTCCGGGAGGGGGGAGGGTTGAGGCTTCAAAGGTTTAAGGTTTAGGCTTCGGCGAGCGCAGCTCGGGTATTTCGAGGCATCCCACACCAACCGAGCCCATCGCATGTTGAAGATCTGATTTTGGGCGCAAGCGACCCCTTTAGTCCTGAACATCCCGCGCGGTAAATTCTAAGCCGCAAGCTCTAAACTTCAGGCACCAAGCTCTAAACCCTAAACCCTAAACCCTAAACCCTAATAGACTCGCTTAGGACTTACTACAGTGTCCTTTGATTTTTTGTACCTTTTGTTCATCTAAACACCAAGAGAGTACTAACCTCAATATCATTGTATTATGGTTCTAAAGCCCGGGTTTAGTTTATCAGACCTCATCCTAGATGCCACAGGTTTCCATACGGCTTAGATAGGAAACTCCGAAAATTAGGGGTACCTTAGGTCCTTATAACAAGGACCCTACTATTTAGTGTACTATTTTGAGGTTCCTTATTCACGGAAACTCCCACATAGGGCGTAGGGGTTTAGGGTTGAGGGTTTTGGAGCTTAGGGTTTACTGTTTGGCATCAAGGTTCAGTGTTTATGGGCTACTTGGAGGATCAGGGGACTTAGTTAGTATGGTTATAAATGCCCTAATTGGGTTATAAGTAGTTATTACTATGGTTACCCTATTTATAACCCTAATTACTAAGTCCCATGATCCTCTAAGTAGGGGTTTGCAGTTCAGGTGTCCGAACTTGATTACAGGTCGTGATGGCACTTGAAACCCGGAAGCCGCGCTACTGTCTGGTGCTGAGGGTCCTTTAAGGGTTCCTTGAAAGGGTCCTATAAGGGTTCTACAAGGAGTCTTAGGGTATCCATAGTCCCTGTCTGGTGCTTAGTAGGGAATGGGGGAAAGGATTATGGAGACGATAGAGGGACTAGTATAGGAATCCATTCCCCATTCCCTACTAAGCGCCAGACAAGGACCTCAGATACCCTAAGACCCCTTATAGAACCCTTAAAGGACCTTTTCAAGGACCCTTACAGGACCCTTTCAAGGAACCCTTAAAGGAACCCTTAAAGGAAGCCTTAAAGGAACCCTAAAAGGAACCCTGAAAGGAAGCCTTAAAGGAACAGACAGACGATCAGGTTCTGTGGGGGCACCCGGAACTTCGTGGTGACGGATAACCAGTTGCAGTTGGTGCCTTTGCATCGGTTAAACCCTAAGCCGTTGTGCCTCAACTGTTTGGCCTGCCTAGAGGGTCATAGCCTACACCTTTTTTAGGATACCTAGTTTTATGGTTAGGAGCTGTTATATAGAAAGTTAGGTACCTTTAAAAATGGGTAGGGTATGGGCCTCTAGGTAAAGCTTAAACCTTAAGCCCACAAAGCCTACGAGCCAAAATCCGCGATAAAAGGGACTTCGAGCCGGGGGGCTTGGGCGTGGTCGATTCGTTTTGTGCTTTCTCGCTGTCCTCAAAGTTGGTACGGTTGATGGTACAAATCCTGCATTATCCATCATAGGGTATACACCACAACTCCCATAGTCTGGGGTCATTAAGGTAATGCAGGGTTTATATCATCAACAGTAGTAGGTGGTGCAGGATTTGCCTCTTGAGTTAGTGGCTTCTCGTTGACGGCTTATAGTGCTGCCAGGTATCTACGTAATACCCTTTTGCCCTTTTGTACTTTAGGGTCCTCTCATTAAAACCGAGTGCTAGGAAAAAGGGCAGCCTTAGTATAAAGGGGCTACTCAGGAACCTAGGCTGTGTAAGGTCTTTGGAAGCTGTCTTTGTCAAGTTCAGGGAAAGGGGTTCGGGGTTTGGAGTTTCGGATTCAGTTTTGTTGGTTTTCGGTTTGTTGGGGTATTGGGGTTCACAGTTTAGAGTCTAGGGTCAGACAAAAAGACGACTCGGTTTCTGACTTGGGCAGAAAAAGAAATGAGGAGGCTGCCACAGGGTGTGGGGGATTGAGGGGACAGAGCCCTGAACCATAAAAGGTGATCGTGAGCAAAGCAACCGCACTATGGTGGGTCAGGTTACATCGTGGCATTGTAAGACGCGCACTAAATCCCAAACCGTGAAGCCCTCGAAGCCCTCAAGCCCGTATGCTCAGGCCTTAAATCGTCTAAGCCGGCTTGCAACCCTGCCAGAGATCCTAGCACACTCCACCTCGCGCCTCCAATGGAGCGGTACACTCGCGATAAGCATCAACAATCACAGTTCCCTGGCCCTAAACCCTAAAACCTAAACACACTCTCAGGTTCATAGGAGGCCGAAAGGGGTTTTTGCCTATGGGGGTTTAGTAGGGGTTAGGGTTCCCATAATAGGGTTCATATTCAGGAATCCCTACCCCAAGAACCTTAAACCCCCCTTTTTGGCCTCCCATCTGAGGTGACAGTGGGCATGGTGACTGGAGAGTACAATGCAGCGGCAGAAGAGACTTCGCTGCTCCGTTACAGTGCGCCTTGACTGGAGTCGTTTTAAGGGTTAGGGTTTAGGGTTTAGGTTTAGTGTAGCTAGCTAGAGAGCAAAGTAAACTCTTCTGTTTACTATAGATCCCTATTCTGGCAGCTTAATTCAGGTCCTCAACAAGAACCCTGGTGCACTGCAGATGTCCGCGCTGTAAGGTTACGGGTTTCGCCGTTCCAGCTGAGAGTTTCCGGTTTGCTGTCTTTTGAATCCTTCGGAGGGGGGAGGCTCTCGTTTGGAGCCCAACAGCCACGAACCTTGAATGCCTGAACCTAAAGCCTAAACCCTGAAACCCTCAAACCCTAAAGCCCCAAACCCTAAGCCCTAAACCCTAAACCCTAAACCCTAAAACCCCTAAACCCTAAAACCCTGAAACCCTCAAACCCTAAAGCCCTAAACCCTAAGCCCTAAACCCTCAACCCTAAACCCTAAAACCCCTAAACCCTGAACCCTGAAACCCTCAAACCCTAAAGCCCTAAACCCCTAAACCCTAAACTTAAAAACACAACCTCATTCCGGCTCGAGGGCTCTTTGCAACTCTACAGCTTGTCAAGTTTCGGGATTAGGCCAGGCTTGCAGGAACCACAGAGCCGCAAGCTTTCAGGAACCGAACACGCCCCTAAAGCCCTAAATCCTAAACCCTACACCCTGCCACACCCCAAGCCCTAAAGCCTACACCCCAGACCCTATACGTCATTGGCTCACTTCAGCAGTGATGCGTTTCTGTCTTGGTCACTAAGTCCCATGATCCTCTAGGTAGGGTTTATGGTTTAGTGTTTAGGGTTTCGGCTATTGGGCTGAGGGCCCCTCAAAGGATCCCAAACAGGAACCTTTGCTTTAAGGGTCTCAGAGTAAGGTTTGGGTTCGGGTTTAATCCACACTTTGTATAGGGAATCCCAGCACTATTTGGCCTCATTCCGGTTTCGAACTTCATGGGGTTTACTGTAAACGGTTGGGATCTAGGTAAGACATCTACACTTGTACTGATTTATAACTCCTTTCGAGGTACTTATAACGTTACTTATTAAGTCCCAAGATCCTCCAAGTAGACCCTAAACCCTAAACTAAGCCCTATAGATCCCTTTAAGGAACCCTTTAGATTCTCTTGAGGAACCCTATAGATCCCTTTAGGAACCCTTTAGATTCTCTTGAGGAGCCCTATAGATCCCTTTAAGGAGCCCTTTAAGGAGGCCCTTACTTACTAAGTCCCTGATCCTCGAAGTATGGGGCCGGTCTCTAGACCCAAACCTAACCTGAAAACCCAATCCCGAAAACCCGAAAACCCGAAAGCCCTAACCCAGAAACCCTAAACGATAGGGTTTAGGGTTTAGGGTTTAGGGTTTAGGGTTTAGGGTTTAGGGCCCGAAAACCCAAACCCGAAACCCTAACACAGAAACCCTAACCGATACACCCAATGAGGTGGCCCAGCACATCTGGCAAGAGGATGTGGGGACGTCGATCCCCGGATAGAGCAGAGCTTTAGGGTTTCCGTCCAGGATGTCAGGCTTTAAGGACTTTCAGGGTTTAGGGTCTTAGGGTCTAGGGTTTGGGGTTTGGGTTCAGAGTTTAGATGTTCAGGGTTTCGCGGTCAGGGGTGTTTTACGAAGGTTTGATAGGTCTTCTTCACGAGGACTTTTTGAAGTGTTAGCAACAGGTTTTTCTGTGGGAAGTGGGGATTAGGAATTGGGGCTCAGGGATTTAGAGATCCCGCCTTCGGTCTAATGAGTTACCCCAAGGGTCCCAAGGACCCAATAGTTGGGTACTCGGTTTTAGGATAGTAGTTATGTAGGTTAGGATTTTGGAGAACATATGATTATTGGGGGTTTCCCTAAACCCTGAAACCCTAAACCTTATTGGGTAGTTACTGCTCCGGAGGCAGGGTGAGTAGCTGCAGGCTGAAGCCTAAGCCCGGAACAGCCCTAAACCCCTAAACCCGAACCTGGACCCTGAGGAACCTGCCTCTTTGAGGCCCTCTGACATGATTTCCTTATATAAGTCCCTAAAAAGGGTAGGTTATTTGGGGTTAAGGTCAGCCCTAAACCCCTAAACCCCTGCTGTAGGTGTTTGGGGTTTGGGGTTTACTGGCGGCTACGCCGAGGCTTAGGCTCCGGGGCCTCAGGCTCGGGGGTTAAGGGTCGAGGGGGTGTAGTGTAGGGTGTACTTGGAGGATCATGGGACTTAGTAAGTAAGGGGCTCCTTAAAGGGATGTATATAGGGTTCCTTAAAGGGATCTATAGGGTTTCGTTTAGGGTTTAGGGTCTACTTGGAGGATCATGGGATTTAGTAAGTAAGGGGCAGGGATGTATATAGGGTTCCTCAAAGGGATCTGTAGGGTTTGGTTTAGGGTTTAGGGTCTACTTGGAGGATCATGGGACTTCGTAAGTAAGGTCATAAGTACCCTGGTTGGGGTTATAAGTAAATATAACTATAGTTACCCTGTTTATAACCCCAATGATTAAGTCCCATGATCCTCCAAGTAGGGTGCAGGGTTTGGGGTTTAGGGTTTAGAGGTTCGAGGGATTTAGAAAGCAGGCAACAACCCTGAACGCCTATGATGAGATTTTCCCACGTATCATCCGCCTGAACTGCTTTGTAAGGCTCCCGACCCTCCAAGGATCTATCTTAAGCCGTATGAAAACTAGGAGCCCTAAATCCTAAACTCAAATGGGTAAAGGAGGGACCCTTAGTGGGGACCCCTACCCTATAATGGGCTATATGACGGGTATATAATAGCTAATTTTAGGGTATATACCTAGGGGTCCTTATTAAGGGTCCCTCCTTTTCCCCTTGGATAAACACTGAGCCCTAATCTTGTTGGGGGATTTGTTTTCGGGATCCTTTGTTGGGGGTCTGGGAGTGCTGTCCGGGTCAGCTGTCTGTTCCGGATCTGAGGTTTCAGAAGTAGGGTTTCTTAGATAGTGAACGGGAAACTTTAAACTTTGTGGCCTTATATGTTAGCTCTATCTTAGAAAGTTTGAACTTGTTTGGGCCCGGCTGTTGAAGAAGAGAGGTTTAGGGGTAAGAGAGTTTAGGGGTTTCGGGGTTAGGTTTTAGTTATTTAGGGTCCAGCGTTTAGGGTGGGGTTTCAGAGACTAATATCACTTCAAACCCAAAACCAGAAAAGCCCCAAGGCCCTAAACCCTAAACATTAATTAATCCCGCGCTTTCCCCATCGAGCCTGTAGAGAATGCGTCTACGCAGAAACCCGGTGGAACTCCTTAGTAAGCCACCCAAATCACCGCAACACAGCTTGAAGGACAGACCTTCGCCTAGGGGGTCGAATTTTGCTAAACCCTAAACCCCTAAACCCTAAACCCTAAACCCCTAAACCCTAAACCCTAAACGGTTTCGGGTTTAGGACTATCTGGGTTTTTCAAGCATCTTTGCAGCTCGGAGCCGACTGTTCGGCGCGGCCGTTTCTGAGTCACTTCAAATTCTGAAACCTCCACATGGGAGTTTCCGAAGATAGGTTTAGGGTTTAGGGTATTTAGGGTTTAGGGTTTAGGGCCCTAATTATGGTACCCTAAATAGTAGGGTCCTCATTATAAGGACCCCAAAATAAGGTACCTCTAATGTTCGGAAACCACCACATAGCCATCCCTAAACCCACAACCCTAAACCCAATGCATCCCAGGAACATGATCAAGTTCAGCAAGGACGCGTCATTTGGACCAAGCACCGAGACTGCCGAAAAAACCTTTCGGTTTCGGGTTTTGGGTTTAGGAGTTAAGGGTTGTGAGAATAGGGTCTTTCGGGTTCAGGGTACTTAGATTAGGGTTTATGGTGTTTCATAGTTTAGGTTTTCATTTTTCGGAACAGCGAAATCGGTAGGGCGGCAATGGCCGCGCCAGGCCCTAAACCCCAAGCTACAAATAACCTTAGCCAGGGAGCCCAATATCCCTTAATCGAGGAATATAGCTTAAATCATAATATGAAGCCCTATATAATTTAAGCCATATTCCTGAATTAAGGGGATTATGGGCTCTCTGACCGCTGGTCCTGCACACGCAACCTCAGACCCTGTGCCCGCACGCCAGAGCAGAAGCAGGACCGTACCACATTCCGCGAGGACATGGAGACATCGATGCAACTCGGCCGGCGAGGGTTGTAGGGTTCTAGGGTTGGGCGTCTACTCGGAGGGTCGGGGGACGTAGTAACTGGTTATTTTAGGGACTTATAAGTACCATACCCCCAATTAGGGTCCCTGTTAGGGTACTTAGAAGTCTACTTGCTACCTTACTTACTAAGTCCCCCGACCCTCCAAGTAGAGTTTGGGGCGAAGGGTCTTAAGCTGAGGTTCAGCGCAATACCCCCCCCCCCCCCCCCACATACCCTGCTCTGATTATTCAGGCCCCTACAATTCACAGAACCCCATGTGCTTGGGTCGGAGGAACTTGGCATTCCGCCTCCAGGATGCTAGGTTTCAGTAGATAGGTTTAGGGTTTTGTTTTTAGGAATTAGGGTTTAGGGCACAAGTAGTGCAGAGTTTGGATATTGCCCCCTCTACCTCTACTGTAAAGACCCTCAAGCCCTATTCTAGTAGTTAAGGCGCCCATATCAGTTGGCTTGGTCTGGGCATTAAAACCCTGAGCCCTCGTGCCAAGACGTATGAGCAAACCCTAAACTCCTTGTATAAGCCTCCACCCCCAAGCCCAAACCCGAAGCCCTTTTACACCTGTCTCCTGGCACCCCAAAACCACTTCAAATGCCATCTAAACCCGATAGACGGTTGTAGAACCTTGATCGAGCCCATTTAGATCCTTTGTAACATGGTAGAAGCCAGAAAGTTGGAACATTAGTATCCTCATGCCCTTTCACGTAAAGGAAAAGAATCCTAGCACTAATCCTCCTAAGCTCATGTTCCAACTTTGTGGCTTCTACTGTAAGGGTCTGGTGAATGCGGGTCAATGATCTGATGCCGCTTGAGGTATCACCGTAACTTCCACGACAGCCTCTGTATGGACTGCCAGCCAGCTTGCTGGTTCAGGGTTTAGGGTTTACTTAGGGGTACTTAGAAATAGTTTTAATGTTTGGTTATTATAATCCCTAAGAAACAGCTAAAATTATGATTTTTGCTAGGGTTCTAAGTGCACTATAGCTAGGGTTTGGGGATCAGGGGACCTGGCAAGCAGGATTTTGAGTAGAGGTATAAGTAACTGCAACTTATGCCGGGTTAGTTGTAGAATGTTATATTGTAGTCGGTTTTACGAAGTCTCCTGATGGTCCAAGTAGCATGGAGTGGAAACATGTGAGCTTTGAAGTTTAGTATTCATAGTTCCGTGGATTTCAGAATCCTGGATTTGGGGTTTAGGGTGGAGGGTTTAAAGTTCGGGTTTTGCATGAGGGTTCGTGGTGAGGCGTCTTGTCCCAAGCAGAGCAGGGCAAACGCAGGGATCAGAAGAAAGATCGGCGGGCAGTATGCGATTTCCGCTTCCGCATAGGCAAACGTCCCCGAAACGGTTGGCCAATCAATTGGCAGCAACCACACAAATAGAGACGGACACAGGTAGGTGCAGACTGTGGCCAACCGTGAAGCAAAAACTTACCTTTAGTAGGGAATGGAGGAATGGGGTACAATTATAACTACTATTACTACCATTCTTCCATTCCCTACGAACCAAAGGTAAGAAAAAACAATAACGCTGCAAGCCTGTCTAAAGGCAGTTGCAGCGGAGAGGCGCGGTCAACCTCCAGGTTGACAAAGGCAGGTCCGCTGGGACAGCCGCCGTGGCAGCAGAGCAGACACCCAGAGAGCCCAATACCCCTTAGTTAAGGAATATAGCTTAAAATATCTAACACAGGGCTTCATATTATGATTTATAAGCTATTTCGTTAAGGGGTATTGGGGCTCTCTGGGCACAGGCGTGAAAGCAGAGCTATCGCTAGGGTCTGGATGCTACAAGTGTTACCTTGAACACGGAGGGAGAAAGCAGCACAACGCTTGAAGCCGAGACGCCTTCCTCCAAGTACCCTTAATCCTCAACCGTTGTAGTATCCCTATAGATCCTCTAAGAGGAACCCTAAACCCTAGACCCTAAACCCAAAAAGCACCCTAAACCCTAAACCCAAAATCTCTGAGTCCTACGGTTGATGATATAAATCCTGCACGACCCATAATAAGGAATATACCATGAATCCCATAGCTTAGGGTCCTTAAGGTAATGCAGGATTTATATCATCAACAGTATGATCCTCCAAATAGGGCTCGCGGAGCTGCCCTGCAGTCGGGGGGTTTAGGGTTTAGGGTTTAGGGTTTAGGGTTTAGGGTTTAGTGTGAAGCCCAAAGAGAAGTAGTTGTGCCATCAGGCACAAATCGAGAAGTGTACAGCTGCTATGCGTTGGGTTTGGCTCAAGGCACACGAGTCTTGGTCTGCTCTATGTCAAAAGAGCGATGCCGCTCCTTCTAGTTTCACATTGGTAGCGGAGCCTGTGTGCTCCAGTAGATCCAGCAATGTCCAGCCTCCTGCCGCATGTCAACTTGTTCCTCGATGTCATGCTCCTTGTTCGTCCTCTTCGCTTCTAAGCCGTGCTATGAGGTGGAGTTCCAGGGGTTCAGCGCCGTCGCGCGCTTCATGTGGTGTTGTGCAACAGCCCGCCACATTGTCATCCTCGTCGTCAGATTGTGCTCTGAGACGGGGACCTTCCGATTGTTCAGTGCCGTCGTGCATTGCTTTACCATCTTCGTCGTCAGATTGTGCGCTGCGGCGGAGATCTTCCTGTTGTTCGGTGCCGTCGCGGACTCCTTTGACGTCTTCGTCATCCGACTCTGCGCGGCGGTGTACATCTTCTTTTGGCTCATCGCTGTCTATGGTCGCTTCGTCTGTCCAGTCCTGCTCTTCCCCAGGCTATTGCGACATTGTATCCCATCGACAACATCCTCTACATCAACATTGCTGGCGACCACCACCTCTGCATCATCCACGTCCACGTCCTGTACATCAACAAGTTGGCCGAGCACTTCTTTTTCATCAACATCCGCGATTACAGCATCCTCTTCATCAACAACGCTGACGACGACACCTTCTACATCCGTACCGACTACCACGTCCTCTACATCAACGTCTTCGCCGACGGCATCCTCTGCATCAACATCGTCAGCTTCCGCATCCTTTACATTGACATTCTCGATGGCCACATGCTCTACATCAACACCACCACCTACTACATCCTCTGCATCAACATCGTCGGCTGCCACATGCTCTACATCAACGCCGCCGACTACCACATTATTTACATCAACACCGCTGCCTACGACATCCTCTACTTCAACATCGTCGGGTACCACATGCTTTACATCAACGTCGCCGACTACCACCATGTCCTCTACATCAATACCGCCGTCTTCCACATCCTCTACATCAACATCGTCGGGTACCACGTGCTCTACATCATCGTCGCCGACTCCCACATCCTCTACATCACCAGCGCCGTCTATCACGTCCTTTACATCAACATCGTCGAGGGCCACATGCTCTACAACATCGTCGCCGACTACCACATCCTCTACATCAACACGTCGTCTACCACATCCTCTACATCAACATCGTCGAGTGCCACATGCTCTACAACATCGTCGCCGACTACCACATCCTGTACATCAACACCGTCGTCTACCACATCCTCTACATCAGTAACGTCGGGTACCACATGCTCTACGTCAACGTCGCCGACTACCACACCTGCTACCTCCACGCCGTCGACTACCACATCCTCTACATCAACATGTTCGCCGACGCCATCTTCTACATCAACCTCGTCGTCTACCACATCCTCTACATCAGTAACGTCGGGTACCACATGCTCTACGTCAACGTCGCCGACTACCACACCTGCTACCTCCACGCCGTCGACTACCACATCCTCTACATCAACATGTTCGCCGACGCCATCTTCTACATCAACCTCGTCGTCTACCACATCCTCTACATCAGTAACGTCGGGTACCACATGCTCTACGTCAACGTCGCCGACTACCACACCTGCTACCTCCACGCCGTCGACTACCACATCCTCTACATCAACATGTTCGCCGACGCCATCTTCTACATCAACCTCGTCGACTACCACACCCTCTGCATTTCTATTTTGGATGACATCAACATCATTGCGGACCTTATCTTATACATCAAAATGCTCGAGGACCCCATCTTCTACATGGGCATCGTCGACTACCACGCCGTCTACATTAACACATTAACATTTCTGACGGCGACTGCCTCTACGTCCACATCGTCGACTATCACGTCCTCTGTGTCAACATGTTCGCCGACCACACCTTCTACATCAGCATCGTCGACTACCACACTCTCTACATCACCGTTGCCGACGGCCACTTCTTCTACGCCCACATCCTCGACTACCATTTTCTCCTCATCAACATGCTCGCCGACCACACCTTCTACATCAGCATCGTCGATCATCAAGCCCTCTATACATCAGCATGCTGACGGCCACATCTTCTACGTCCACATCATCGACTACCACTTCCTCTTCATCAACATGTTTGCCAACCACCTCTCGGATATCAACGTCGGGGACTACCACAGCTTCTACCTCTACATCTACATCATCGACTACCGCATCCTCGACGTCAACGTCTTCGGCAACGACATCTTCAACATCGACACCGTCCGCTACCACATCTTCTGCATCATGATATTCGAAGGCCCACGACATCTTCTACATCAGCATCATTGGCTACCGGGACCATCATCTTCAACGAGCACAGCTTCCACGTCAACAACATCGACGACCACAAGGTCAACATCAGCGTCTCCACCGGCCGCATCCATCAGTACCCTGTACGGCAAGATCCCTTTTCGACCACATGGTGTATGACAGCGCTCCGTACGACTACGGCCATTGAATCAGAACTCACATTTCCTACAACTGCATCCTGCACCTGCCATCCTTCACGGCAACCTTGTTGACCACACCTCTGCAACAGCCGCATCCTCCGCGCGCCTTGTACTTCTACCACAACATCCAAAGCGAGATCATCCACGACAACATGTTCCACGACAGCACTCTCTACAACGACATTGTCTATGACGAGATCTACCACAACTGCAGAACCATTTACAACGCCATCCTCGGGCCATCCTCTGCAACGACATTATCTACAGCAACATCCTTATCGGCTACTTCCGGTGCGGCACCACTGTGTGATGTTAATTTCTTCTATAACCACTACGACAACATCCTGTACGACTGCGTACTGCGCGATCACGACCCCGACGACTTGCCCTGCGATTTTGGAGTCTGCCCATACAGCAACGGCTTCTGCAACCACGGCAACGTCCCCTTCAACCGCGTCCTTTTTCGTCTACTTTGCCCTCTATATATCCAGATATTTGCAACGGTACCTTCGGCTTCCAGGTCCGCGGCTACCACGCACTCTCGGAGTATGCCCTGTGTGACAGCAACCTCTACGGCCATATTCTCAGCAACAGTGCTTTGCGAGCACATTTTCTGCGGTATGATGCTCTATAACGGTATCCTGCACAGCTACATCTTCCACAACGGCTTCTGCGACCAGGTCTTCCCGGATGCCTTGGAAATCCAGGTCGTCTACGACATCATCCTCCAGATCCTGAAGTATCTCCCGTACGACAGCGGCCACTATGCCCATTTCTCTACCAAGGCATCCTCTATGACGAAGTCGTCCATGTTGCTACGCCCAGCACATCGCCCCCGAGAACAATATCACGCTCCACACCGCCTTCACCCACTCGGACATCTACAGCGTCCACACCGATGACTACCAGTACGATGGCGACATCATGGAGCTACGACGGTATATTGAGCGACCTCCCCCTGTACAGCAGGGAGCCCCGCCGTAGCCTCCAAGAAACTCGAGACATTTTGTAACCAGTGTGAAGCCCAAAGAGAAGTAGTTGTGCCATCAGGCACAAATCGAGAAGTGTACAGCTGCTATGCGTTGGGTTTGGCTCAAGGCACACGAGTCTTGGTCTGCTCTATGTCAAAAGAGCGATGCCGCTCCTTCTAGTTTCACATTTAGGGTTTCAGGATTTGTGGTTTAGAGTTTACCCTAACCCGGAATAGCCGACCTTTTTAAGGACTCTTGCAAGGAACTCATAGTAAGGAAATCTAAAGAGGTAGGTTGTTCGGGGTTAGGGTAGGGCTTAGGTTAGCTTAGGGTTTAGATTTTTCGGTTTAGTGTAAGCACCAGGTGGTAGCTTCGACTAGATGCTTCGGCGGGATAACTACTTAAGTCTCCGACCCTTTAGGTATCTACAGCCTAGAACCGTGCTTATTGGGCAAGGCTCGGGGGTTTAGGGCTTAGGGGATTAGGGGATTAGGGAGGGGATTAGGGCTTAGGGAGGGGATTAGGGCTTAGGGTGTAGGGTTTAGGGGGGCTGTAGGGATTAGACGGTTTAGGGTTTAGAGATTCGGGATGATCTTTGCAAAGGTTTGGAGTTCGGGGTTTTAGGCTTCCGACACCCCTCAACAACAAGGACCTAAGCATACAAGTCCACAGGAATGCAGGCTAAAGTTCATTCTATGGCTTAAGATAGGGCCCTCTGTTGGGGGATATTCTGTTTAGATCATATGAGGGATCGAGACCTAGAGCCATGCATGGTCCAGGGATTCACAGCCAGAATTCCATATTCCCGACCTTACACAGCGCCTTTCACGAAGATGAAGGGTTGGAAATGGTTTGGGATTCAAGGGTGGGTTCAAAAGTTTTGAACAGGGCTACCCTAAAGCCCTTAAACGCCCTAAACCCTAAACCCTTAAGACCCCAAACCGTAATCCTAAGGGTCCATGTACCCATATAGTATATACATTGGCCTTAATGTAGTCCCTATTTGGGTACTTTGGGGTGCACGTATCGCTATATGGGTACATGGACCCTTAGGGTAACAACGTCCCTGTTTTTCCGAAACCCTAAACCCTAAACACCCTAAACCCTAAACCCTAAATGCCCTAAACCCTAGACGCCCTAAACCCTAAGCCCTAAAAACCCAACCGTCACAACGTCCCCTTTTTTCCACAGGACTTTGATGTAGCTTAAATTAAAATATGAAGCCCTAGATAATTTAAGCCATATTCCTTAATTAAGGGGTATTAGAACTCCCTAAACCCTAAACCCTATAGATCCCTTATCGATCCCTTAAAGGAACCCTTAAGGATCCTTTTATATAAGGAGCCCTAGGCATTCCTAAATTAGGGGGCCCCTTGGGGCTCTCTGGGAGGACTTTGATGAAGTTTTCTTGACGAACGCCTCACATGATCTCCAGGAGCAACGCAAAAAAATTCAATGCGTAGGGGGGGTCCTTAGGATAAGGATCCGACGATTTAGGGTATTATAGTAGGATCCCATATCTTCGGAAACCCCTCGTTGGAGGTGTTTCAGAAATTCAAAATGTTGGGATGTCTTCGTCGGTTTATATAGACGGGTTTAGGGTTTAGGGGTTTAGGGTTTAGGGTTTAGGGTTTTAGGGTTTTAGGGTTTTAGGGTTTTAGGGTTTAGGGTTTAGGGTTTAAGGTTTAATTCAAAGTGTAGTGTTTTAGGGCCCTCTTAGTGCTTGGGGCTGACCGTTGGGCATTTCGCGAATCTCCAGAGCCTGCAAAACCCTCGCGTAACCGTGGTGCTGCGGTTGAAAGTGTCGTTTTTTGGATTTGCAGCGGCGTCCACAGCAATCGCACAGTTCTGGCAAACGATGTGATGAACTAGGATGCCCAGTAGTACCCTTATTCCCTTTTTGTAGTCCTAGGTTCCTTATAAAGTTACCCAATACCAAAAAGAGAGGCCTTTTTATTCTAGGGTTACTGGGTATCCTAGTGAACCAGTCGAACCAGAGCCGGCTCCTTAGTCACCAGATTGCTTAATTTCCAGACCTCCCCGGGGAGGATCCAAAAAGTTGATCTCTTAATGCGGGCTCCTATAAAGTACCCTGAGTAGTATAGGGCCCCCAAATTACGGGATCTACTTTCTAGATCCTCCCAAGGGTCTGCCTGACAACTCCTTCATGACACGGGGGCCCTAAACCCTAAACCCTATAAGCCCTAAACCTGAAACCCTAAACCCTAGACCCTAAACCCCAAGCCTTGAACCCTAAACCCTATAAGAGGTGGGGGAATACAGGGAATCCCTGTAGGAACCTTTGACCGGTCGGACGGGGGGCCGAGGCGAATTACCTATACTATTCTGACGGTTCCTAACTGTAATTCAAGTCTTAGGGTTTAGGGTTTAGGGTTTAGGATTTATAATAGGGTTTAGGGTTTAGGGTATAATCGACCCTAAACTAAACCCTATCTTGTTTAACATGGTATATACACACATTCCTTGAGAATGCATATGTCGTCCTTCGTTTCGCTCTTCGTTGACAGGTCTTCGCCCGCATCACCCCAAACCCTATTCTAATAAGTAAGACCCATATAAAAATCTTCCAGTGCTTCAGTTTCCTCTGCATATGCGGCTTTCACTGGATTGCTACTGCTGACGCCCTACACGAAGGTGGTGCCATCATTGACTAAGTGCAGCCCCCCATGGTTTTTCCACGGCTCTCGCCACCTCGCGAATGACGGTTCGGGGTCTCGACTTTGAGGTGTATGGTTTAGGGTTACGGTCGATGGTATAAATCCTGCATTACCTTAAGGACGGTAAATCGGAATTATGGTATATTCCTTATTATGGGTAATGCAGGATTTGTATCATCAACCGTAGGGCGGTCAGGGTTTAAGGATCATCAGATATGCTTGAATGCCCGGCAGGAGGTGAGAAAACACGTGCAGAAAAGGGTTGTAGACGAAAGGTTCACCCCAGACCCTAAACCCTAAACCCTATAGTAAACCCTAAAAGTTGGAAGCCGGTTTAAGGACAAATAGTGCTGGGATTCCCTATACATTGCTCTTATGGATTGAGGCTATTGGTTCCACCTTTCTCCCTACGCCCCACCCACAAAAAGCCCTTCAGCGAGGCCATTTTTGAGGAACCTTCCATCTCCGCCCACCAAAAAGCATGCCACAAGCCCAAGGCGCCTTAGAGCCTCCTTAATGAAGGCTTTGTTTAGGTTTTACGCTGTAGGGTTTAGGGTTGGAGGATCATGGGACTTAGTAGGTAGCGGTTACAAGTACCTCAACTGTCCTTATATGTAGTGATAGCTACAGCTGCCTTCTTCATAACCCCCTGGTTACTCGTCCCATGATCCTCCAAGTATCGCTAAACATGACCTTGAAAGCAACCCTTAATGGAGCCTAATTATCGACTACTGTAACCCTGAAAGGGACCCTGAGAGGAACCCTTAAAGATCCTTTACAGGAACCCTCAGGGGCCCTTAAAGGAGCCCTTACTTGGAGGGTCGGGGGACGTAGTAACTGTGTACTTCCGGGACTTATAAGTACCATAACCCCAATTAGGGTCCGTTTATAAGTCTACTTACTACCTACTTACTAAGTACCCGACCCTTCAAGTAGTATCGAATCGGAGGAGTTCTATCGCCCCTATTTCTTCTCGGCGAGTTTTGAAGCTGGGTATCCAGAGGGAGCAACCTGCGAAGCATCTTGCCGGACGTGGATTCAGGGTTTGATTCCTTTAAGGGTTACGTTGAGGGGGTTTAGGGTTCCCTTAGAAGTAGGGGTTTTTGGGGGGTTTAAGGGTTTAGGGGTTGTGATGTGCACGGGTTTAGGGTTTAGGACATAGCGCTGCGCTACTACTGGCTCTGCTGCTACTACTGCTGCTACTGCTACTACTGCCACTACTGCTACTACTGCTGCTACTGCACTTCTGCTACTGCCACCGACGACTGCTGCTACTGCTACTGCTACTGCTACTGCTACTGCTACTGCTGCTGCTGCTGCTACTGCTACTGCTACTGCGACTGCTACTGCTACTGCGACTGCTACTGCTACTGCGACTGCGATTGCTACTGCTACTACTGTTGCTGTTACTACTACTGCTACTGCTGCTGCTACTACTACTACTACTACTACTACTGCTGCTACTACTACTACTACTACTACTACTACTACTGCTACTGCTTCTGCTTCTGCTTCTGCTACTACTACTACTACTACTACTACTACTACTACTACTACTACTACTACTACTACACCTACTACTGCTACCCTATCACAATTCTGCCACTACGACTCCTGCTGTTACAGCTTTCGGCATGCCTACTGGATCAGTGGTCTCAGAAAGTAGCTGACAATTGAGTCTAGAGAAGTGCTTGGTTTTTCTGCTCGGGATGCTAAGAAACCTATGAACAAGGTCCCTAGTGCTTGCAGTAGTTCTACCTACCATGTTGACCCTCAGCCCGAAAATCTGTAATACCGAGGCAATGTCGCACCTCTGCCACAGCATCGAGCCACAGGGGCGAGCCTTGGATGGAGATGGGTTTCGCACAAGTTTTCGATGCTGAGATACCTTTCACATTTTCCTTACTTGGGCTTAAGAGGATTATCATTCAAGCACTCCTGTCAGGCTTTCTGTCAAGGCTCCGTTAAGGGTTTGGGTTCGTTCGCGGGGAAGTTCCTGATGATTCTCCATCATGCATCTGACAAGGTTTCGAAGAGATGGTTGGGTTCAAGGTCTAGGGGTTTACCTTAACCCGGAATAACCTACCTTTTTAAGGACTTATATAAGGAAATCATAATAAGGAACCCTGAAACGGTAGGCTATTCAGGTTGAGGGAGTTTCTGGGCCATCGTCGGGCCTTTTGTGGTAACAGTTTTATATCCACGCGGGTTCCGCATTTATTGCGTGCAGATCGTGCAGCAGATGTTCCTTCGGCTAGTTAAAGGATCATGGGACTTAGTAAGTAAGGTTATAAGTACCCTAATTGGGGCTATAAGTAATTATAACTATAGTTACCCTATTCGTAACCCCAATTACTAAGTCCCATGATCCTCCAAGTAGTGCATTTGCAGGGTTGTGGCTTCGCACTTTCGGCTTTCGGGGCTAGGCCAGACGCTCCACACCCCCTTCAAGCAGGAAAACAGTTTAAACCCGCACCAAAGAAAATTTGAGAGCTTCTCAAATACCTGCATAACAAGAGGTGCTGAAGAAAGAGGCCCTAGACCCTGAAACCCTGCATTTTGCAAGAGGTGCTTAAGTAAGAGGCTTTGGGGTCTCCCAGTTGAAACCCAATTCGAACATTGACAAGAAGAACTCCTTCAAGGCTTTAGGGTTTAGGGTTTAGGGTTTAGGGTTTAGGGTTTAGGGTTTAGGGTTTAGGGACTTTTAGGGGCTTTTCTCAGCAACGGAGACCTTCCACTTGAACAACACAAGGGCTGAACAACCAGTCTTTTTCTTGAGGGGTGGCCGACATATTTGCGGCATGCCTTCCCCTCCCCAAGAATAAGAAGTACGAGTCTAATCGTTGCGGCCTCATGCTACACCAACCTTCACCCTTGCACTCTTGTTAACGAGGCCCCTTATTGTCCCTATGTATCGATACCGTAATAGTTTCCTGCAGCGACAGTCTAAGTCAAGCCTCTATGTTGCACCCAGGGGTTTTTCCTTGTTTAATAGACTCACCAAAATATTCGCCCGAAGCCCTAATCAATCTAACTGTAAATCATGTAAACACCTTAATTGTAAACCTAGTTCTAAACCCCCAAACCCTAAACCTACTAAGTTCCATGAGCCTCCAAGTGTTGACTTCAAGGCCGAACTTGAATATTAAGGGTTAGGGTTTAAGGGTTTAAGGGTTTAAGGGTTTAGGGTTTAGCTCGGGTTGAGTTGTTTAGATCTCAGACACAACCTTCGGAGATTTCGGACTAGGGGTTTGGGGGGCCCAGCAGCGATACGTCTTAGGCCTCGTGCGAAATCCACCAGCTTCAATCACAGGGGAAAAGGAGGGACCCTTTAAAAGGACCCCTAGGTATATACCCTTAGTATAGCTATTATATACCCATGTTATAGCCCATTATAGGGTAGGGGTCCCCATTACGGGTCCCTCCTTCTCCCCTTTGATTCAACGGAATAGCCCAAACCTTTACCCCCGGTACTCTGAAGCCTCAATGCTCGGAGGGATTTTTGGCTTTCGGTGTAGGGCTTTTGGGCGCTTTAGGGTTTGAGTTTCGGGGTTTCGGATTGCAAACCTTCAACATGACACGCCAAAACTTTAAAGCCAAGAAACTTTAAACCCTAAACCCTAAACCGAGACGAGGGCTCGTGCGACACGTGTGTCCGCGTACTTGCGGATGTCAAGAACAGTTCGTCAATCCCGTCCTGCAGGCTCGTGCTTCTGGGGTCTGTTTACGGATTTCAAGGATCTGCGAGATTTATGGGTAGAAACCGGTTTCGTAGGGTTGTTATTCCATGTTGTCCCTATTGTCTTTGCAAGGTTTGGAAAGGGTCTACATTGAGAGTTTAGGAAATCAATGTAGGTATCTAGGTAATAGCCCCCCCTTCAGTTACCGTGCTTGCAACCACGCTCCTTCACAACCATTAAACGTCTGTCTATCTATGTGGCTCTAGAATTTGCTACCTTGTTGCTGATATTTCTGGCAGCATGTGGCGTCGCTTGCATTTTTCTTAAACTCTAAACCCTGAACCCTAAACCCTAAGCGCTTTTGGTTTGCTGTTCGGACCTGGACTTTGACTTCGGGGCGGAGAGGCGTGGAGGGCTTCAGAAGCCCGCAAAAAAGTTCTGTGCCGTCATTGCCTCGCCGTGTACCAGGTTTAGGACAGGGCTTGGCGGCTGTGGTTGGGGGTGTACGTTTACTCTTGCTAGCCATACTAAACCCTAAACCCTAAACCCTAAAGCCATGTGGCCCAACTATCCACTCTGGGAGTTTGTCTGTGACGGCGTGCTTTCCTTCCTGGGTCTCTGCCAGGTTTGGGAAGCCTACCCTGACAAGCAACCCCCCTGGCTGCCCCCAACAGCCGCTAGGGTGAAAGTCCCTAAACCCTATAATTACCCAGAGATCCCAATACCCCTTAATTGAGGAATACACCTTAAACCATTATAATAAGGCCCCTATAAACTAAGGTATATTCCGTAATACCCCTTAATTGAGGAATGCACCTTAAACCATTATAATAAGGCCCCTTTAAATTGAGGTATATATTCCGTAATTAAAGGCTATTGAGATCTCTGAGTAGACTCCTTTGATCCGGCGGGGTCCCTGGGCCGCTATATAGTCCTCGTCGGTTTTTCTCCCAGCGTATCTGGCTATTATTTTTTTGCTTGCCCTTCGTGCATGTCCAATCTTTCAGAGTTTTGTGTCGGGATTTTGATTCCAGCCTCCTCGCCTTCGGTTTTTAGCCGTTCGGCGGCTGGGGCAGCCAGCCCGCCACGCCCAACTTGTCTCGGCACTCTGCCTGCCATCTCTCGCACTTGCGCTATCCTTTTAAACCCAAGAAGGATTAGACATGGGACTCTTTGATACTATCCGAACTAACCCTTAGGCTCTAAGGACTCAGATTCTAAGGCTTATGGGCCCAAAGACCATAGTCTCCCGTAATGCACATCCAGCGCGATGTTTTGCGAGTGAGGCCGGCAGTTTTGTCCTCCTCACCAGGGCGGGCCCTCCCAAGGCCCTCCCGCTCCCAGCTTGGAGGATCATGGGACTTACTAAGTATGGCTACAAGTACCGTAATTGGGGTTATAAGTAGTTAGAAGTATAGTAACCCTAATAAGAACCTCAGTTACTAAGTCCCGTGATCCTTCAAGAGGTGTCATTTTGACCCATCCAAGGCCGGGAACACCCGAACCATACTCCCTTGCGTTGGCCTGGCAACACCTGGCAACCTCGCTCATCTGGGCTCGAGATCTGGGCGTTGCCTTTTGACCTGCCTCTTCGTGCTTGTCAAGCCTAACCCAAACGTGGGCTGTGATTGAGGACGAGCTGTTAAGCCCTAATAAGCCCTAAGCCCCCAAAAAAGGAGCCCCGAATCTAGTCCCAGCACCCCAGAGCCGTAAGCGCAGGTGCTTGGGGAGGGCTGCTCGAAAGCCTGTGACAACGAGCAGAGGGACAAGATGCGGTTTTCAGCCTGCCAGGACCATGGCTTCCCCGATTTCCGCGAGGATCTATCTAGAAAGTAGACTTAGCAGGGTTCCTTAAAGGGCTCCTTGATGGGATCCCTTAGCGTTTAGGGTTTAGGGATCTATGAGGGAAAGTAGATCCCCTAATCTGGGGCCCTATACTACTAAGGGTACTTTATAGGAACCCCCATTAAGGGATCTACTTTTTGGATCCTCCCGGGTGTCTGGGTTTCGGGTCTAAACATGTCTAACTGTTAAGGCATGTGAGGTAAGTTACCATCGCAGAGATCATACGGTTTTCAGCTTGCCAGGACCTGCATAGTTCTCCAAATTAGGGTCACTTTGCAGGTCCCAAAATGATACGGCACCCTTCTACAAAAGACCCCAGAAGGCATCCTAATGTTGACAAATGCCCACCTAGGAACTTAGCGACCTACCTACTCTCATTGTTCTCGGGGTTCTTATTTAGGATTTAGGGTTTTGCACTTCTTATAGGGCTCCCTAGCAGAGGTATTTTGCAAGGGCCGTTTGGGGTATACGACTAAGGTTCCAGTCTGAGCCCTCAACCCTCAACCCGGCCATGTTTTGAACTAGCACTTGACGATCCTGCTGGCGAGCTTGCCAAACTCTCCAGAGTCTTCTAGATTCGAGACGAGGGTTTCGGGTTTGGGGTGTAAGGGCTTAGGGTTTTGGGGTTTAGGGGTTTCCAGGCGTTTAATGGAGGCCAGGGTTCTTTTCATTGAATGGGTCACGTCATCCAGAAATCCTGACATGACTGAGACTCGAAGCTTGAAAGGGCCGCGAAGATGACTGCGGTTTTAGGGTTTATGGTTTAGGGTTACCCTAAACCCTAAACCGGATCATGGGACCTAGAAAGCCAGGTTAGATTTGCTAGATCAGAGGGTGTACCATGCTTGGACTAAGCCCTAAAAGCTATGCTCTAAGAGCTTCAAGACCCCAGGCCTGAGCCTTCAAGGAACCCTTCAAGGAACCTCCCAAGAGGCCTACCTTAACCTACCAAACCCTACCTTTTTGCAGGTTCTGACTCCCTAATATGGAACTTATAGGGACCCTACTTTTTTGTAGGTTTTGGTAGGTGAAGGTACATCTTAGGGGCTGTCGGCGTTAGACTGGGCAGGACAGAGCTCTGGTCGGGGGTTCTTTTAGGGGATTCGATTTATGAGGGTAGTCTGAAACTAGAAGAACAGGGACCGTGGGGCAACCCCAGACCCTAAACCCCTCAACCCCTAAACCTCCAAACCCCCAACCCCCCAACCTAAATCCCTAAACCCCGAAACACCTAAACCTGCAACCTCTAGAACCCCGAAAACCCCTAAGCCCCTAAACCCTAAACCCCTAAACCCCCAAATCCATAAACCCCGAAACCCCCAAACCCCTAAAGTCATGGCCGCGAGCGCGACCTAGTCGTGAAGCGGCCCGCGATCGATCAGAGAGCCGCTTAGGCACATCACTGCGGAGGGTGAAGCCTCTGCAGCCTTTCATCCTCGGCAATCATCCACTGACTCAATGACGACTCCCTATAAAGAACAGACCTTAATACTTCATACTCGGGCCCTTCTGCGGCACCAAAAATCCTAAAATGCTAATGCCCCAAAACACGTAAAGTCCTAAAACGCCAAGCCCGCTAAGATTCTAAAATCCGATGCCTCCAAAAACTTAAGATCCTAATCCCCAAAACCCTAAAATCCTAAAGCGGCAGGAGTCTGAAACACCTAAAGCACAATATCCTAAATCCAAAATCTTCATGCTAAGCGGCCCCCAACACCCATAAATCTAGCAAAACTTGTGGGCTTCAACGGCTCGCAGTGGGCGGAAGCGGGAGCCCCAGGCCAAAATTCAAGCCCAAGCCCTTTGTGACCCAAAGGCCAAAATCCAAAAACCCGCAAGCCAAAATCCAAAACCCAAAGTCCAAAACCTAAAATCCGAAATCCAAAACCTAAAATCCTAAGTCCAAAATCCTAAATGTCAAAGCGGGCCCAGATAGCCGGAAACCCCACGACGTTTAAAGCTTCGAGAGCGCTGACGCCAGCGGGTGGCTCAGGCCGAAAGCTTGCTACTTCGACGTGTAAGTAAATCTTCCAGACCACTTGCGGCAGCTGGTGGCTCAAGCCGAAAGCTTGCAATCCTCCAGACCGCTTCCGGCAACGGGAGCCCGAGGCCGAAAGCTTGCTACTTCGACCTTTATAACCTCCAGACCACTAACATAGACCAGGGAACATACTCTCTTCCGTGGCAAGGTACGGACGAATCACTACTGACAACGAGGATGGCAAATACCTTGGGAACGATTCCGCTTGTGAGATATACATCGACGACTGACGAAATATGCCGCCAAACTGGCAATGACGTCAGCCTCTGTAACACTATTTAAGTGAGTTGCATTCTGGCGTGTATAGATTCCCTAAATGCGGACGTTTTGGCTCCAGCTGGACGCTTGCAAGCGTGAAAGCAGGACAGCTTTTCTTTCCTCCCCTTCTAGCCGCTGTTGGCAACCTGTTAGTGGTCGAGTGGTCGAGTAACACTGGCGGTCCGCCGCGCACCCGGCTCTTGGTAACAGGGCACCCCGACCTGGAAGGGATCTGGGAGACCCGTCCAGCTTGCGATGTACAAGCCGAGCGTGAGCCGTCTCTAGGTACAGGCGTGAATGGCAATAGTACCTGTCCATGGCAACCTTCTGTGACATATTCAACTTACACCACCGCACATTGAGCTACTCGGTGTTCACACTTTCCACTGCGGGCAACATACCTACAATACGTATTGGAATACCGGAAACATATCCTATCCTGTGAGGGAAGTTCAGGGTTCTACCCCGATCCACATCATTGAAGGGGCACATGCATCGAAGTGTGCGGCCAAGGAGCCTGAAGCGCACAAGTCAAGGAAGACCTTGAGAAGCAGGCGAAGGCGATGATTCCGATTGCATGTCTCCACCCTTCTGGCACATGCACTCAACAGCGTACGTCTCATCCTGCATTTCAGGAGGCCTGACGGTCAAGCCCCTGCCTGAGCAGAAGTTTGGGTCCGAAGGTTCAAGGAAGGTTGTGGCTCCATGACAGGAGTGAAGAGCGGCATTGACCCCATGATGGGATATATAGAGCTGGCAAGCGACTCTACGCTGGCACCCGAAGGAAAACATCTATAGAAGTGTTGGATCCTCGCCGTGCGGACCTGTAGCGTCGTGCACGTGGTCTTGTGAAGCCCAGTTTCACTAATTTTCGGTCAGCCTGTGCAGATCCGTGGACCGTCTTCCGCACTTTTGACTGCTTCGCAAGACCAGACAGCTTGTTACAACTTTTTGGGCAAAGCTTTGCCTCGTGCTCCGCCGTGTCACTTTTCTGCACAGTTGTGGCCAAAACCAGCAGCTTCAGCCGTCAAAGCCGTTTCAAGCCGTGTAGCCGTGTTTTCTACACTGTTGTGTCTATCTTTTCGTGACTGTATCAACTCTGCCAAGGTGCCGCTGCAGAAGCAGATGTCCTTTCTTGTTTCTAAAAGTTGGGGAGTGTCCAATGCTGACTTTGCGCCATCCTTGTTTCGCCTGGCCAGTTCCATCCTGAACTAGCCACACTAGCTACCCAGCAGCTAGCTAGCAGTTAGATTAGATTCGAGTCGCCAGTTTGAGTTCAGTTTTGCGAGGCAGTCTCACTGCCAGCCGTCAGTGGCTCAGTAGCTAGCAGCTAGGACGAATGCACAGGTCGCAGCTAGCGCAAGGAAGGTTGCTGTATATTTCACCATGGAAAGCGTCAGGCAATGACAACGTCGCGCACCCTGATCACAAGCAGTGGATGCAGCACGGATGATCAGCTTGTGCAGCGTCTGTCGGACGCCATGGTGCTGCCTTCGGCCAGCACAGGTTCCGTTTCGAGTAGCGACATGTCGCACGTGTTGCAAGCACTGGAGGACAAGAATCTGGATGCGCTGCTGCCGAATTTGGTTTCATGGGTTCGGTCTGAGATTGCTTCAACAAAGCTTACCAATCCCTTGCAAGACACAATCACGAAACATATGACCTTCAACAAGATCACGGCGCGATGGGAGACCATGTGCAGCTGCGGAGAGCACAGGACCAGTGATCAATGCTTGTGTTTGAGTTTGTTTGTCTGAGATTGCAAGTGGCAGCGTGGCATTGCGAATGTCATAAGCTCGCTGCGCTGCCATTGCCATGTCATGTGCATTGTGCATTGTTGTGCGGACGTTGCACCGTTCACTGTGCCTGTTGCAGGACCAATAGCGACTCATGTGTGGTGCATCAAGGTTGTGCCGATGTCGTGGATGTGGTTTTCCAGCTGTGCCAGTTCGTCTCGATCGATCTTGCGCCTGCTGTTGTTGCCGCTTCCAAGATTCTAGCCGGTTACACCGCAAACAGCTGGGGTGAGTTGCACCCGGCACTTCGCGAGCATGCTGATATGGATTTCATTAACAACACCTTTTCATTCGATGGCATCAAGGGCTTGACAAAGTTGCGGGCCAACTATGTCACCGAAGCAGTTATGCTTGCTTTGCAGGGGCGGACTATCATTCCGAATTCTATGCTACGTGAGCTTGTGCAGAAGCATGAGTCCATCATCCACCAGATGGACACTCGGTGCTGCTGGCACAGACATGCTGGCAAGTGCATACGGCACAGCTTGCACATGTCTCCTTCAGAAGAAGACGTTCACCATTCAAGAAGTCACGGAGGACTCGCCACTCATGCTCAGCCCCGGGTACATAACTCATATTCAGCCTTACACTCCACCACACCACAGCTCTAGGTTGAAGCGGATGTGTGACATGTGTTTGTTGGAGCTGCAGTGCGGAGCCGAGTCTATAGCTAGGAGTTCAGGCAGTGCTCGTGCTCATGCAGGTGAACCTATTATAAACTTCTAAGAAATTTGTACTAGTACAGTTTTCAGTGTCATGCTAGCTTCCTGTAGATTGCAGTCTGAATACATCGTATTGCGCAGGTTCTATAAATCATGTTACTGTGATTCAGATTACGGACTAGTGGTGCTGACAGAATGCGAGCTGAGCAGCTGTTTGCATTTTCAAGATTCGGGGCCATTTCTGGCCCGCAAAGACTGAGAGCGCTGCGAGGGCGCCGTCCCAAACGAGATGACAGCCATCATCGTCCAGTGTGGTTTGGCTTGGGCTAGGGGTCATGGGAAATTATTTGTTAGCATTCACGGTTCACCATATGTGCGAACACTGCCCATGGTTGCTGCCAGCTCCGAATTACGTTAAGCCTTAAGCCGTGGTTGTTGGCCTTGGACCGAATAGACCTAATTGAATTTCTTTCATAAGTGTTAGCATGTACTGAGTACAGACGACCAGCCTCAAATGTGGTTGAGAATGCACTAATGCAGCGGGTTCTATGTTGCGTGTTGCAGTCACTGCGGCATTGGGAGGTCTAGGTTGCTTCGACATGTCCTTACTGAGTTAGTAAGAGGTGTGATCTGAGATCTTGCCTTGTGCAGTCCTCGGCATGGTCAGGGTCAGGGTGCGTTGCTAATGTGTACCAAGCGCAAATGATGTCGGGACCTTGGGATTATGAATAACTCGTGGAGTTTACTGTAAATCACAGCGACCTGAACTTCCGCATGGCATGACAGGATTTGTGGTTTGTGGTTCAGCAAGCCCTCTGAAACGGAGATCACAAGCAATGCTTGTTTGCATTCATGCCCAAACCAAGCTGCTGGATGCGAATCCCTGTCATTTGTGCGAGGATTTCTGCATTCGGGAGTATTCCTGTCTTGCGGTGCTGGTGCAGAAACGGGCTGGCCGGGGGATAAGGTTCCACCAATAATGTGCTCCGTGCTTTATTGCTGATGAAAGTTGTGTCTTTCTGAGATGTGTTACGAGCAGAATGGCCTTTCAAAAGCCGATGGTTTTCCGTGACTCTTGATGATGTTTTCAAGCGGGAACCTGAACAGCATGTTTCCACCGATGAGTTGTCGATGACGGTTTCGATGATTCTGTTGATACTTGTTCCGATGATTGATCGACGGATCGATGATTATTTCCATGATTCTGTCGGTGATTGTTCGATGGATCGATGATTTTGTCGATGATTCTGTCGATGATGCTTTCGATGATTGTTTGATGGGTCGATGATTGTGTCGATGATTGTTTCGATGATTGTTTGATGGATCGATGATTCTGTCGATGATTGTTCCGATGTTTTTTCGATGAAGTACATATTTCAATGAAATCCAATCTGTGGCTGGGCAGGTTTTTCAGAACACTGCCGACAGCGGATGGCTGGCCCAGGCCGAAGGCTTGCTATTTCGACGCTTAAATTCTCCGGACCAGTAAACGGCAGCGGGAGCCCCAGGCCGAAAGCTTGATACCTCCACCTTTAATCCTCGAAACCATTGCCGGCACCCCCAGCGACCACGGCGGTGCCGGAAGCGGGAGCCCCAAGCTAAAACCTTCATATTTCGAAGTTGAAAGCTTCAAGATCACTGTGGTAAAGCTTCAGACCATTGGCAGGGTGCCTTAGGCCGAAAGCTTGATATGTTGGCGCTGGAACCCAAGTTCCAACACTTAACGATCCAAAGTTGTTTCCAGAGCTGCCACGATGGTTGGCATTCGAGTGCAATTATCTTTCTTGAGTGGAGGCTGTGTGTCTGCTGCAGGTCCGAGCGCGTCCCGCCCGTAGGCGAGACGCCCGGCCTCCCCCATATTGGTTCTCCCGTATGCATCGTGTTCCTGTCGTCGATGTTTTGTGCTCTCATGCCCAACAAACCTGCTTGAAAAATCAGCAAGACATCAATGCTGCATGCAAGCGCAGAGGTGATGCGCGAAATGTATGACATTGAACAAAGAATTCCCAATGTCTTTCCACAACTGTTGATCGGATGGAGGTCATCACAGTGGATCCAGATGTCCTTCTCATTCACTTTACACATCTACTTAAACATTCGCTATCAAGCATCTGTGCATAAGTTAAGTTGCATCCTTCGGCTACAATTTAACTTCCGTGCGATGTATAGCTGGTGCGAATCTCGGCATCTGGATCCTATTGCTTGTGTTTGTTGTATTTTTGTACTATAAAAAATTTAGACAACGATAGAACTGAATACACAAGGAACCTCAGGTGGGTCGGGCGGGCAACAAGCAGCCGCGTGTCAGGCATGGCACACCCCTAAACCCCCAAATCTCTAAACCCGAAACCCAAATCCATAATCCCAAAACCCCTAAACCTTTAAACCCTTAAACCCCCAAAACCCCTAAACCCATAAAGCCCATAAAGCCCTAAACCCGTAAAGCCCATAAAGCCCTAAACCCCCAAACCCCCAAACCCCCAAACCCCCACACCCTTACACCCCTAAACCCCTACACCCCTAAAGCCCTTAAACCCCTACACCCCTAAAACCCCTAAACCCTAAACCCCTAAACTCCTAAACCCCTAAACCCCTAAAACGCTAAAACCCTAAAACCCCGAAACCCTCTAAACCCTTAAAGCCCCTCACACCCCTAAAACCCCGAAAGCCCAACCCCAAAACCCCAAACCTGGCGATGCTCGACCTGCTACTGCTCGGGACAAAATGCCTTCGCTGCGCTATGCCTTGCTTCGACGATCATCGGACCTAGTAACTCGGGTGATACATAGGGTAATGATATCGGGTAGTTAAGGTTTAGGGTTTAGGGTTATAAAAAAGATAGCTATAGAAAAGCCACGGAGGACTCCAGTTAAGGTACTTCTAACCTTACTTGCGAAGTCCAAGGATCCTCCAAGCACCCCAATGAAACCCTAAATAACCTTGAACTTGCAGCGCTTATAGTGCTCCTATGAATCCCTTAAGCCCTATAGTTACTACGTCCCACGATCCTCCAAGTGGCTCCAGGATGTGGACCTCAACTCTTCTGCGACCCGTCGACAGGCGAGGCTTTTGAGTTGCGGGTTTCGAGGTAGTCATCTACGGTTTAGGGTCTAGGGTTTAGAGGTTCAGGGTTTGTGGTTGCGGGGTTTAGGCATTTAGTTCTAGGAGGATTCTGATTTGTTTGTTATTGCTTTTGGGTTGCTTTCGGGTTCTACTTGGCTAATCGCGACCGAAAGGGAACCCGGAGCATGGAATTGATGGATGCCGATACCGATACCCCTTTAGCATTTAAAACTTCGGGCTAGGATTTCGGGGGCAGTCATGATTAGGAATATACTGTTTGTTCCGGCGAGTGGGCTCTCTGCAAAAATGCCTCCTGGCAAGACTTCAAGGTTGTAAGCACCCGTGAGCGTGTCCGCTTCAGGGGTCTTGGTGAGTTTCGATGATAGATCTCTTTATGGGGATACCAGAAAGAAATCTTTGTCATAGTTGGGCAACGCTTTACATGTGCATGGGTACTTAAACCCAAGAAGGAACAGAGATTCAAACTCAGAATGCTATCTAATGCATGGACTAGAAAAGCTTACTCCGAATCTAGCACGTCCAACAAAACAAGGGCTCGGGGTTAGGTGAGATGCCTATGGTCTGGATCTTTACGTGTCAGGGGTTCAGGCACTACTCCTGCACAGCTGGACCCGGATCCCAGCTTGAACCCGTAACTATGCAACCCCATGAAGCCTATAGAGTCTTTTCAAAAACCGTTTAAATCCAAATAAATCCTAAACGTTAAACCCTGGAGTTCTAGCTGCACACAGTCGGAGAAACGAAAAAGAACCCTAACTCGCGGACCAGGATTGGGAAATGTTCTGGGACACGTACAGACCCCTCATCAACAAGAGGCTTTCGTGTCTCGGTCGGGATCGTGGGATGAGTCCGGAGAGGTTCGGGTCTGCTACAGGGTTTAGGGTTTAGGGTCTAATTGTTTCTACTTGTTACGGAATATAATCTGAAGTACGACAATAAAGATCTGTAGCAAGTAATATGGAAATTCCAAGAGTCGGAGAGTCCGGAGGTTCAGGGTCCATTTGCGGGATTTATGCAGTTCAGGCTTAAATCTCTACTTGAGCTCTTCGCTGGGTTAAGGCAGTCTAGGCCTAAACCTCCACGTGAGCTCTTTATTGGGTGCAGGCCTAAGCCCGTACCTAGCCTGATCTGTCTGGTTCTTAGTAGGGAATGGGGGAATGGATTGTGGAGACTATTATTGGGGATTGTCTAGTTGTCTAGGGACTATATGCTATATGGATCCATTCCCCCATACCCTTCTAAGCACCAGACAGTGAAAGGCTGAGAAGTCTGAAGACCGTGACGGAGTTCAAGGCCGTCTGTTCGTCAAGGGAGAGATGCCGTCGAAGCGGCGACGAGCAGGACGACAAAGGAGACACAAGAGGTTCTGAAATATTTGCCGAGGAAATTGAGATGTCCTGAGGATGAGGAGAGGACCAAGAATCTCTATAGGTGAGAATGCCGTACTAAGCATATGATGTTGAGTGGCATTGGGAATCGCACTGGATCCGACACCCGCAATTCTTCAAACGGGGCCTTGAGAATTGGAATAGAGTTCCTGTCAAGGGTTCCTGAAGGGGTTTCATTAAAGGCTAACATAATTAAGGGGGGGTATAGGGACTGATGTTTATTGTAAGGATCCCTGACAAATAGTATCGCTACTCATTCAGGCTTCCATACTGCAGTCGGAACCCGCGAAACGCCGGCAATCAACTCACCATCTGGAGAACTTATTTATAAGGTCCAGGATTTGGGGGTCTTTCGATTTAGTAAGATTTAGGAGTTAGGAATTTTAAGGTTTAGGTGTTAAGGATGTAGGGGTTTTTTACCGATCATGAGGTGTTGGGGGGTTTCGGGATCCTGCTCCTCAAGGCAGCGATAAACCCCAAACCCTAAACCCTGTAAACTCTAAGCCCTAAACCCGATGTTCCCGAAACCGTCTACCCTGAACCCTAGAGAATTGTGAACATGAAGGCACGGACTAGAAACGAAGCTTTTCTAGGCTTGAGGGGTCTAGGATTTCGGTGGGCTTAGGGTTCGGGGTATCATGAGGGTGTCGGGTTCAGGGTTTAGGGTTTAGGGCGCGGTGTTTGGGGTACAAGGGCTTAGGGTTCCGAGTTTAAGTGTCGCTCTACCTGGGTTGAATCGAAGCTGGTCTTGATCTTCCGCTCCTAAACCTAGACTGAAAACCTGGTCAGTTCAAGCCCATAGAAATTTCAATCGTTCCATTGCCCCCTCAAATCCGGGTTCGGTTACGTCTCATTAGTTCTAAGTTTTCAATGAATGCTCAGGCCCAGCACACGTGGGGTGTTTATGCCCATACGCACACACCCAGAGATCCCATACTTGGAGGATCATGGGACCTCGTAAGTACGGTTACAAGCACCCTCTTTGGGGTTATAAGCAAATATAACTATAGTTACCTTATGCATAACCCTAGTTACTAAGTCCCATGATCCTCCAGGCATACCCAGAACCCTAAACCCTAAACCCTAAACCCTAAACCCTAAACCCTAAACCCTAAACCCTAAACCCTAAACCCTAAACCCTAAACCCTAAACCCTAAACCCTAAACCCTAAACCCTAAACCCTAAACCGTAAAAATCCGCAACCTAAAGAGTTGACCCAAAGGCCCTTCGTGTTTTGGAGTTTGGGTTTTGAATTTGGCCCTTGGGTGTTTGATTTTAGGCTTTTTGGATTTTGGGTCTTGGGTTTCGTTTTTTTTTGCGAGTTGAGTTTTTGGGTTGTGGGTTTCGGATGTTGGGGCTTAGAATGTTTTTGGGGTTTGACACACTTTACTTTCCTTCGTCTGTTATGTACGTATGTAGCAGTCTTCACTGATTTTTGTTTGGGTGGCACTCTAAACCCTAATCTCAGAACCCTCAACCCTTCAACTACATGACACCTTAGAAGGGGCCCCCACCCTGTAATAGTGACTACAAGGATTATACTAGGGCCCTCTTATATTCCTATTATACCACTATTACAGGGTGTGGGCCCCTTCTAAATGACACTACCCTAAACCCTAAACCCTAAACCCTACAAACACTACAGCCTATCGCCTCCAGTCCTAGAGGTTCCCATAATAGACTTATAAAACCCTATAGGGTTCCTTTAAAGGGATCTATAAGGGTACCTTTAAGGGGTTCCTTTAAGGGATCTATAGGGTTTTAGGGTTTAGGGTTGATGATACAAATCCTGCATGGCCCATAATAAGGAATATACCATAATTCCCATAGTTTAGGGTCCTTAAGGTAATGCAGGATTTATATCATCAGCCGTAGTATACGAGGGGTAACGTTTTAGCATTTAGGGTATAGGGTTTATGGCTTCAGATAGGTCCCTTTCTGTTTCCAGAACCTTAAAGGATCGAGTTGACAGCAAGGCTTATATGGTCCAAGTCAAAGCCACCACTGAGGGTGTACTTGGAGGGTCGGGGGACGGTAAGTAGTTTTTACAATAGGTTCTTTGAAGGATCAAGACCGCAATCAGTATCCCACTTAGACCACCTACAACTCTCTACTTTTGAATTGTTACGAAACTTCCTCCGATCCTCCAAGCAGGCTTCAGGGACCCGCATGCTCAGGGTCTGAACAACCAAACGCTGCGGCTCCCGAGGCCTAAGCCCTAAATCTTGAACCCGGCACCCTCAACTCTTATGGTTTAGGGTTTAGGGTTTAGTATATGAGAGTATCCGAAAATAGGGGACCTTAATAGCATACCCTAAATAGTGGGATCCCTATTGTAAGGACCCCAAAATAAGGTACCCCTAACTTTCGGAAAATACCATTATATTATAAGTCCCGAGCACTACACTCGCAAGCCCGCCCCCCTGAACCCTCGGCACACTCCAAGGGTGGACTTCAACACCTCGGCAAGCCTCAGCTACCTCCCAGATTGGATTGAGTATATCAAGCAAGTGGGTTGCGAAGGCCAGTGCGCCACAAGACTACACCCTAAACCATAAGGGCAAGCGGGTGGCGTAAGAGGGCAAACGTTTTGGCAGCGGTAAAGGTGAACTGTAAGCTCTGAACTTTTTTTGAGTTTTCAGGGTTCTTAGGTGCAAGCTTTTTTGGCTTAAAGATGCCGTATTCCTGGCCTAAGGGTTATTCCCTGGTCTGCAGAGCTGCCAACGATGATGGGATTTCAGGTTTTCGTGTTCAGGTGCTGGGCTTGAGAGTTTAGGCAAAGCTCTGATTATAGTATAAGCCACCCGCACACACCGTTTAAGCCTTCATGAGAGTTCTGATTCGAAAGTCCACAGAGACGAACACTACCCAAAACTCTAAACCCTCCATCATCGACTTGCCTGGTCCCTACGGTTGATGATATAAATCCTGCATTACCTTAAGGACCCTAACCTATGGGAGTTATGGGATACTCCTCATTATGGGCCATGCAGGATTTATATCATCAACCCTAAACCCTAAAACCCTATAGATCCCTTAAAGGAACCCCTTCAAGGTACCCTTATAGATCCCTTTAAAGGAACCCTATGCAGGGCAGGCTTGGCAGGGGTAGGGGTTTTGAGAAGAGACTTCGGCATGGCAGCTTCCAGGCTCTAGAACTTTAGGGTTTAGGGTTTAGAACTTTAGGGTTTAGGGTTTAGAACTTTAGGGTTTAGGGTTTAGGATATATAGGGTTTAGGGTTTAGGATGTTTAGGGTTTAGGGTTTAGGATGTTTAGGGTTTAGGGTTTAGGATGTTTAGGGTTTAGGGTTTAGGATGTTTAGGGTTTAGGGTGTATAGGGTTTAGGGTGTAGGGTTTAGGAGTTTAGGGTTTGGGGTGGAGGGTTTAGGGTTTAGAACTTTAGGGTTTAGGGATTGGGGTTTAGGGACCACCGTTGCTGTTAACGTGGGAACTTGATTAGGTAGGAAACCTTGGGCCTTGATTAGGGTTCTTCAATATGAATCCCATCATTTTGGGATGATAGGCCCAGGGCTTCTCAATCAGGTTCCTACATTACAGTCGAGGTTGTGTTGCCGTTGCTTATGCTGGTTGTGGTTTCACTGCTGGCCGTGGCGGTGTGGCAGTGGAAGCGGTGATCGCGGTTTACATCGCACGCAAGCGGGTCGGTGTTAAAAATGTTCTTACTAGCTGAGCGGATACACTTTACACCTTTTGGGATAGTATTACCCACTATAAAACTGAAAGTGTACACTTTGTCGGGCTTATGAACTCAGCAATTAAGATGATTTGGGAACCTGAGACCATGAAGGGTGAAGTCCAAATGCGTTCCAGAGTCCCTTGAGCCAGTTTCGACCCCACAGCCCGTTCTTGCAGGTGTACGTGCTCAGACTGGTCCCAAAGCCCCGTGCGCCTTACAACATCCGCACCACGCCAACCCCTAACCCCCCAAAACCCAAAACCCAAAACCCTAAACAGCCTAAACCCGTAGGCCTTACTCTCATGCGGAGCAGAAAGAAACCCTAAACCCTAAACCCTTTGCACTGTAAAAAAAAGCCCTAGGCCCCTAAAACCCATCGACCGCTGAACCCTAAGCGACCAAAGTCCCAAACCGCTAAACCTCCAGAAACCCTCAACCCTAAACCCCTACACCTTATGGTGGGGGTTTCCGAGAATGGGGGACCCTAACATAGTACCCCAAATACTATCCTTACATATCCTGATTATAAGGACCCCCCAATAAGGTACACCCAATATTCGGAAGCTCTAAACCCTAAACCCTTTATAGAACCCCTTGTAGATCCCTTAAAGGAACCTTTATAGATCCCTTTAAAGGTGCCCCTAGTTTTCGGAAACCATCGCCCTAGCCAGGTCTCACAGTCTCGGCTCAGGATCCTGTGCTACGCAGCTCCTGGTGCGGAGGTTGGGGGGAGGGAGGGAAGGAGGGAGGGAAGGAAGGAAGGGAGGGAGGCAGGGAAGGAGCGAGGGAGGGAGGGAAGGAGGGAGGGAGGTCGGGCGCCGTCGGCGGCGTATGGTTGGACTTGTGGGTTTAGGGCTTCAAGGTTTAGGGTTTGGTTTTTAGGGTTTAGGGTTTTAGGGGTTTAGGGATTTAGGGGTTTAGGGGTTTAGGGTTTATAGTTTAGGGTTTAGGTTTAATGGTTTAGGGTCTTACTTCCTCAGTGGAAGGAGTGCAATCTTATTGGGGTTGCATATTACATCCTCACTCAAAGTTTGAATCTTTGGGGCCCTGTGATTGAGTTAGAGTTTAGGGTTTAGGGTTTAGGGTTTAGGGTTTAGGGTTTAGGGTTTAGGGTTTAGGGTTTAGGGTTTAGGGTTTAGAGAGGCTACGGTTTTGGGGTTTAGGGTTTGAGGTTTCGGGTTGTGAGTTTGGGCTCAGGTAACGGTTGAGTGCTCTTTAAATGTTTAGAGTTTCGAGTCCACAGTTTTGGAGTTCAGGCTTTGGGTGTTTCAGCGTTCACGGATTATGCATGTCTGATACCCTAAACCCTAAACCCTAAACCCTAAACCGTTTTGCATCAGATGTTACGTAAGATATGACTTGGTTCCACAGTGCCAAACGTTTAAACTTGTGGGCTGATGGAACTTCGCGTTGGGTTTAGGGTTTAGGGTTTAGGGTTTAGGGTTCAGGGTTTAGGGTTTAGGGTTTATGCCCTGGTTAATAGTGGAGCAAGAGAGCAAATCAATTGATTTGCGCACCCGGGTAGTGTTTCTTGCTTGCGGGGTTTCGCTCTGGGTTTGTAACGTGAAGGTCTGAACACCTGGTAATAGTGGTTTAAGTTTAAACTATAGTATGCACTTGATCCCCATTTTGATCAGCCAGGATCCTATAGCAAGAACCGTGAAGACCCCTTTCACAACCGCATATCCTGACGGTTAAGGCCTTCATATCAGGCCGCTTCATTGACGGTTGAGAGGTCGATGGTTTACAGACACGGTTTAGGGCTTGGAGCTTCGAGTGCCGGTTTTCGGGTTGTTTGGAGGATAAAGACATAGAAAGAAAACAGGTCTTAGCCCCCTAAGCCCGGATCAGTTTGATGCCTTTGTTACAATCCCTGAACCCTAAAACCGTCTTTGATGGGGCGAATGAGATACTCGGTTTAGGGGTTTAGGGATTTAGGATAAGGGCTTGGGTCTAGGGTAAGGAATGGGGGAATGGATCCCTATAGTAGTCCCTATATAATCCCCAATAATAGTCTCCATCATCCATTCCCCCTTTCCCTACAAGGAACCAGACAGTTGTTAAATTCAGTGGATCTGTTCCACTGCAAGGACGCTGCCCTTTCGCAAGTTTGCACACAAAACAAAGCATTAACAATTAGCAGCATCTGCACCCCTAGGAGTGTTGACATCGTGAGCTGCTTCGAAACTCCTGTTAATGGCCCTGCCAGGCAGTGTGTTCTACTCCCCGCTTGCACATTGGTGCCCGCAAGCCTGCGGCTGCCACCAAGTGGCCACTTGCCGCACAGAAGGTTTAGGGGGTTTAGGGTTTAGGGGGTTGAGGGTTTAGGGTTTACGGGGTTGAGGGTTTGGGGTTTAGGGGTTTCGGGTTGAGGGTCGAGGGTTGGGGGGTTTAGGGGTTTAGAGTTTAGGGTTGAGGGGTTTCGGGTTTCGGGCATGTCATAGAAAAGGAGCGAGAAGCAATCGTGAAGGCTGTTGCACGGATGAATGCAGAGAGTACTACTTACGCAGTCAGAAAGACTAGGAAGAACAATATTTCAAAGACTCGGCCATGGGAACAGCGGAAGCAATATTCGGAAGAACAGCTGCCAGATCCGGCTCTGGCACCAGTAAGAGCAACAGAACTAGCGCGGAGTCAGTGCCAGCAGCAGCACCACCACCAGGATCGGTCTCGCTGCTTAACTCTTATATTACTTGATCTTTGAATTACGATAGAGGCGGCAGGGGCTTCCATGTTTTAACGTTGCAGTCCCTGTGATGCCCCGGCGCTTTGTGTGCTGTCAGTTTCGGTGTGTGTTTCGGTGTTGGGTTCAGGATTTAGATTTCCGGGCATCGTAGTCCGAAAACCGTAGATCCCACAACACCGGCTGCACTCTGTTTGTATCGCCAGGGCAAGAGAGGGGTTTGTCGAAACTCTGACTCAGATATTAGGCGATGTGTGAAGTCTCCTTGTCCCTGAAGTACCACCCTGAACGTTCAGAGCATACTGAAATTGCCAAAACGACTTGAACTCCTGAGTCCGAAAACCCTGTAACCGATTCTTAGGGGTACTTAGAAATACTTTTTTTTGGTTATTATAATCCCTAAGAAACAGCTAGAATTGTAATTGTTGCTAGGGTTCTAAGTTCAGTATAGGATTGTAAGTCGGCAAGGCATAGAGCCGTACCTGGTGCTTGTGGCGTTTCATGGGGCTTTTGCATCCCACGCTGTGTGTGTGTGTGTGTGTGTGTATGTGTGTGTGTGTGTGTGTGCTTGTCAGTGCTTGTGTGTGTGTGTGTACGTGTGTGCGTGCGATGGTCCATGGTCGTACAGGATCCGAGTCTCGGTCCGTGGCCGAGCCCTACCCGGCGGTAGATCTGGATGTGAGCCGATCGAAGGAAGATCACTCGGCGGAGGAGACCGACAGCACGTAAGACAGGTCGGCAACGTCTGGGTGTTAGCACCTCTGCGTAGTTTTTTGTACCACCCTGTAGCGGTATTGCTAAGGCCACCTGGAGCTTTTCGAGTATATGTACTAGCCGTAGTCGGGGACAGCCGATTTGGGCTTGCGGCGCGGACCCAGTCCCCGCGAGCGCCAACAGCACGGCCAAATCCGAGAAGAAACGCGGCTCTCTTGCACCGGACTCGATGTCGGGTTCGCTCTATGGCACCTCGCCGCCGCAGTGTGGGCCAAAGAACTCAATCGTCCGCTGCTCGGGAGACCCATAAGCATGCTTTGCCTCCGAATGTTGGCGCTCATTCTGGTCTGGGCCGTCTCGCCGCCGCCTCAGTGAGCCGTGCACAACACTTGAGATGTGGAACGCCCTTCGCAGGCGCGGGGGCCGGTCAGGCAAGCGAATCCGACTGAGCAACGGTGCTAGCCCGAGGCGCGGCGACCACTATCCTGCTTAGAAACAGTCAGTGCCTTGTCGCAGGCTCCCACTCTCGCCCACTGAGCGCCGTAGTGACTTGCAACTCTACAAATTGCCGAGGTGAGATGGGGCCAGAGGTTCATGGATGTCTTGAGTTTGCCTGCGTCGGACACTACGCGACCCTGCCGCAGTATAAAGACATCGCGGTAAGCTACGGTCTTGGTGGTGCCGTCGTCTGACCGCTGTGAATGAATGCTCGGGGGGGAGGGGTGAGTAGACACCGGGACGAATCACGTTACCGGCTGACCTGCTAAGCACGGATGTCATGCGCCCAGGGCATAGATGTTCCCCATAAGTGGGGCCTGGATTCCTTTCTGGACCTTGCCCATGCGGTGGTGAAGAAGTACAAACTACCGAGGACTGGCGGCTGTTTGGGACTTGCTACCTGGGATCGAGCTAGAATCTAGATGAACAGCTCGCAGGAAGACTCCTCGCATCGCGGAGAGTTTGTTGCCGCACTTCCGCGTCGTGCGCCCCGCGTGAGAGGGTCCTGGAGGCCGTTGCGGCTGGGCGTAATCCGCTCGGGTTTCCTGTAATACACGTTGTGTGGCTGTGTGTGAGAGCGGCAGTGGGCCGCTAGCGTACCTAGGATGGGCGCTTGCTGGCGACCAACAGCGACCTTGGACGGATGTGGCTGCCAGCTGGTCGCCATGTCCTAGGCAAAGAGGCGGCTGATGCCGCATCTGCACACGACTGTGCGGCCTTACAGCCGAAGGTCGGCCACCCGCTAGTGGAGTGCATAGGAATAGTTTCGGAGGCTTGTCTGACATGTTTTCTGTGGCCTGTAGTTAACCCCTATTTTGAGCCAAGGTGACAGGCAACTTCCGGGCCTGGCTAACCTCTTACGTGGGTTAAGTCGACTGTTGAAGTCTCGGGAGGATTTAGTCTGTCTTTGGGGTCCAGACCCGCCTAGCCTCAACCTAAGCCTCTGCATGGTCCGGCTCCGTCACTGCTGCCGTGACTTGATCTATCCTCCCCCGTGTGGTATGAACGGGTTGCTTCCGGGGCGCTGGTTGTAGTTGCACAACGTTGAGAGCACAAGAAAGGCACAGATAGGACGATGTTCGTGAGTATAGGCCGGGTGGTAGTTAGCGGACTCGGGAAGGGTCAGCCGCCAAGTCACCCGAATCGTCGAGCATAGCTAACACTTGCCGGTTCCCAGTTGACAGTTATCTCCGGGACATGGATTCCCTTGTATTCCGAGGAGTTCGCTGTCCGTCATGGGCCCGGGGTTAGCCGTCGACCGCCCTTCAATTAGTGGACAACTCCCCGACATAACAGGCTGCAGAATCGAGACGTCGGGATCTTGTGTGCGGCCCGTAATTTGCATGCTCGCGGTGATGCCTCGTAGGTTGTGGCGGTGTAGCTGTCTGCTGCAAGGGGGTGATCATGCCTTCCGTAAGGCCTCACGAAAGCCATGATGCCCCACGTTTATTAACCCTTAACCACACAAACCCTGAACTGCAAAGACCTAAAAGCCAAAAGCCGCGTGCCTGTGAACCAAGCCCTAAACTTTGTCTTAGCTGGGTAACCGAACAGAGCTCAACCTGTTAAAATGCTATCCAAACCATGGACTAGTAAAGTTTTGCGTTGCCCAGATTTTGGGGAGGATCCAAAAAGTAAATCCCTTAATGGGGGTTCCTATAAAGTACCCTTAGTAGTATAGGGCCCCAAATTAGGGGAGCTATTTTCTAGATCCTGCCGGGGGTTTGGGTAAGCGCGATCTCAGGAGAACATCCCAGAGTGGTGCCCTCGCAGCTGCGAGGCGGTCAAAGCTGCCATGAGCCCGAACTTTGAGAGTTTTCAGGGGTTGGGATTAGGTTGGGTCGGGTTAGATGACGGCTGAATATACGGCTTTAGGGGTTTAGGGTTTAGGGCAGGATCCTGTAATATGGTAACTTGACGATTTGTTCATGTTCTCTCCCTTAGTGTTCCTTGTAACAAGCATGCTATAAGCAGCTTAGTCGCTAAGGACTAAGGCCTATATAGTTTAGCGTTTACGGGTTGTAGGGTTTAAGATCCCGCCTATTGGGGTCCGAAAAACATTGTTCAGTGTGACAAGCTCATCTTCGCAGAGTCCTTTGGGTGTGTGGTTTAGGCTGGTGGCAGGCAGCAGCTGATAAAGATCACTTACAAATTTACTGTGTCGGCATAAAATTTAGGATCATGTCAGACAGCATGATGCGATTATGATATAGAAACCCAATACAACTACCAATTTTATTCCTTTAGGGTTCCTCATCATAGTTTCAGTCTAAGATACCTCTATTTATGAGCGCCTCCATATTGCCTAGGCTTGCAGCATGCTTGCAGACCGCCGGCTCTTCTGCGCGGATTTAGGATTTTAGGTTTTAGGGTAGGGTTTTGGGTATGGTGTTTGGAGCACGCTGCTTTGCCGACCATCAAAGCACAGCCAGGGTCAAACTGCAGATTTGTTGTCCTACATTTGTCAGTTTCCCGCCAGGCCGGCCTAAACTTATAAACCCAAAACCCAGACCCACAACTGGTGACGCTCGATGACGAATCGTTGTACTATGGTGTTGCCGACCTTCCCGTGTCCCATCTCGTCCGGTTGAACTCGCTCATGGTGGAAGTGATCAGCGATCAGGTCTACGCGATCTGCGACGTTGAGCGTCCGACCCGAAGCCCACGGCCCCTGGAATCAAGAACACGCGCCCGGATTGCGACGTACTTTCAATCCGAAGCCGTTTTTATTGAAAGGGTTCTTCAAAGGGTTCTGGTCAGTGTCCAAGTCAGGCTCAGGGTTTAGGCTACGGCTAAACCCTAAACCCTAAACCCTAATCCCTACTCCCTAAACCCTAAGCCCAGCAGTTTTTTCTAAGGGTTCTAAAAGGGTTACTACCTCGGCTGCAACATAGCGGCCTACTGCTTCAAGGGTCGAGGGATTTGGCAAGTAGGGTTGTAAGATATAAGGGTGGTTGTCAAAATTAGGGTCCCTTTTTGGGTCCCTACTATAGTACGGCACCTATTATTTAGAGCACCCAAAAAGTGACCCTAATATTGACAACCACCCATATAAGCAGGATCACACCAGAGACCAGTATGACCTGGACTGAGTCTGTACTCAGTCCCCGCACCTTCCCAGTAGCCCATACATCCTGAATACATCTCCAATGTCCCTAAACCCTAAACCCCTAAATCCCTAAACTCCTAAACCCTAAACTCTAAAATGCTTTCAGCCCTCTGTCCTAAGGCATGGGGCTCTCATGGCTTGTTTCGAGTATCTGGGCACTCGGCAAGTAGGCGATACCCAGACCCCGGGAGGATCTAGAAAGTAGTTCCCCTAATTTGGGGCCATATACTACTATGGCTACTTTACAGGAGCCCTCATTAAGGGATCTACTTTTTGGGGGGTCTGGCTAAGCATGGTTATGAGTAGGAGAACTGAAATTAGGGCCTGAACCCTGAACCCTAAACTTTAAATTCTAAGCCCTAGGCCTTACCCAGAGAGCCCACTACCCCTCAATTAAGGAATATAGCTTAAATCATAGTATGAAGCCCTAAATAATCTAAGCCATATTCCTTATTTTAAGGGGTATTGGGCTCTCTGGCTACAGCCTAATTTCAGCACAACCTACCAAGCCACAAGATTTCTAAAGTAGCCTACCGATGCCATCGAACCTAATTCCCAAACCCTAAACCTTATTTCGTAAATGGGTAGTTGTCAAAATTATGGTCCCTTTTTGGGTACCCTAAATAATACGTGCTGTATTATATTAGGGACCCAAAAGGGGACCACAATTTTGACAACCACCCAAATCCCAACCCTGCCAGGGATGTCGAGACACTTCCGACCCGCGCTTAGCTTTGGCTGGTTGAGGGCTTTCAGTGCCTAAAATTGCGGATTCGTCAAGGTACCCAGAGAGCCCAATACCCCTTAATAGCCTAGCGGGTTCACTTTCGGGGGTGGTTTTTCCTGTTGTTTATGTGCCTTTGTATGCACTTCTCCTTCGCACGGCCTTTCCGCCACATGGAAAACACCGCCCAGCGCGAGGTTTTCGCCTTGTTACCTGTGTTCCGCTCTTGGTAACCGAGTGTTTTGTCTGATTCGCGCTGTCTTTGTTTTTTGCACCAAAAACGACGTCGTTTTTGGTAGTACATTTTCGGTTGCGAATTCGTCGGAACTGACTTTCTGCAGGCATGTTTTTGGGATGTCTGCCGCTTTGCGTTTTCTGCGTTTTATGCGTCGTTGTTGCTTTCGGTCATGGGGGGGTGGGGGAGGGTGGGGGGGGGGGTAGTGACGTTCTGTTCAAGCGAACACAAATCAAGCTGCGAAGTTCCCTGTGCAAGCGTGCTACTGACAGGAAAGAGAACAACGAAGAAACATGGGAACCCCGACTCACACGAGATACGCGAACACAAATCAAGCTCCAAACTTCCCTGAACTTTTCTGCGTTGTTTGCGTCGATGTTGTTTTCGGTCATGTGCTCTGCTTGCTCTTTGGGGGGGGTGGGGGGTGGGGGGGTGGGGGGGGAGTAATGACGTTCTGTTCAAGCGAACACAAATCAAGCTGCGAAGTTCCCTGTGCAAGCGTGCTACTGACAGGAAAGAGAACAACGAAGAAACATGGGAACCCCGACTCACACGAGATACGCGAACACAAATCAAGCTCCAAAGTTCCCTGAACAACGGGACTCGACAGGACATGCACTGCCGGCATCACCATCATCATCATCATCACCATCATCATCATCATCACCATCATCATCATTACACACCACGTATTACATACAACTCCGTAATAGCAATCCCCAGAACAACCAGTTATCACTACACACGAAACAAGTTCACGATACATGCTATCCCAAACCCCTGCCCAAAAAAGTTTTTTCCCAGTACGTAAAAACACCGAACCCCGAAAAAAACGATACAAAACCACCACCGAAAGTGAACCCGCAGGGCTTAATAGGGAATATAGCTTAAATCATAGTATGAAGCCCTATAGAATTTAAGCCATATTCCTTAATTAAGGGGTATTGGGCTCTCTGGGGGGTTCTGTAGCTTTGTAGTTCAGGACGTTCTTGCCTCGCAGACGTTTGGGTTCGGAGGGATGATGTGTCGGGAGCCTGGGTTCAGGATTTCATGGTTCAGGGGCTGTTTAGACTTTGAGGATGGTGGGTGGTGGGTGTTACCCAGACCTTCGAAAATCCCTTAATTAAGGAATATACCTTAAATGATATTAGGGATCCTACTATAATTTAAGGTATATTCCTTAATTAAGGGATTTTGGAAGGTCTGGGTGTTACTTAAAGGATCATGGGACTTAGTAACTCAGGTGATTACAGTTGTTATAAGGGTAACTATACTTATCACTACTTACAACCCCAACTAAGGTACTTATAACCATACTTAGTAAAGGCTTAGTACAGGGAACTCCAGAAAGTTGGAATATGGCTTCATGGTAGGATACCCTAAAATTTACCATAGAAGGGTTAGGATAATCGTATTCCAACTTTCTGGCTTCTACTGTACTTAGTAAAGGCTTAGTAAGTCCCACGATCCTCCAAGTAGGGATCAGGGCTCGAGATGAACGTGTTTTGCTTCTCTAAACCCTAAACCCTAAACCCTAAACCCTAAACCCTAAACCCTAAACCCCTAAACCCTATAGCCATTGATGTTGGAGGAGCTAAGGGGCCAGGGATGATAATCCCTACTTCAATAAGGAGCTACAGAGCCAAGGGAGCCCCAACACCACTGGTTAGTTTTCCACGGATTTACATTGGTTCCGAGGCTTTGATCCCGTGTCTTTATATCGCCTTTGAGTGGCCGCGTAGGATTTGTAACATGCTAATGTAGGAACCTGATTAAGAAAACCCTAAACCCTAAACCCTAAACCGTTTAGTGTTCGCTATATGATGCCTACTATTTTGGGGTTATAGTCCCAGGGTTGCTAAATCAGGTTCCTACATTATCGGTTTCCTAGGTTATGGCACCTTATACAGGGATTTCAGGGATCTCCACGACATGACATAGAAGTTTGGATAAGTAGTATGATAATCATTCATTGCCCTATTCCCCATAAGTCTCAATGGCTCCCGTTGTTTTCACATGGGTTATGTGGGAGGTTGATGCCTTTGTCCCCGGAGGGACGCGAACTTGCACAGCATCGTGCAGTTCGTGTCAAACTGTATTCAGCAGAGCTTGTCGCCGCCTCGTGGAGTGGCGTGCTACTGCCGCAGGCCCCGACCCAAACTCGGACTCTAGACCCTAAGTTGGATGTTCTGGTTTGGGTTTTACGGTTCTAGGATGATCCCAACACGCTGAGGGTTTAAGGCTGTGCGTTCAGGGCGTAGGGCTTAGGGCGCATGAGGTTTCGAGTTTGTAGTTGTGGGTGTGGGGTTTAGGGTTCAGAGCCTGTAGGTTAGGGCTCAGAGTTTACAGATGAAGGAGTCTCCGAAAATAAGGGGTGCATTATGTCCTTGTAGTAAAGATCCTACTATTTGGGGTACTATATTAGGATTCCCTTTTTTCGGAAACCCCCATGTCGGGTTTACGGTTCTTAAAGAGGCATATTGGGAGTCCTCAGGCCCCAAACCCGGGTTCAGCATCCCAGACGCCCTGGAGGATCTTGAAAGCAGATCCTCGAACTTGGGCCCCTCTAAACCTGCTGCTAAAGGGTACTTTAAAGGAACCCTTAAGGGATCTGCTTCTTGGATCCTCGCAGGGGTCTGAGATCAGGTTTTCCCAGATGATCTGGGCGTCCGAGACTGTGCACAAGCGAAAATGCTGGGTCTGTGCCTTCGGCGGCATCGGCCCTCTAACCCTTATTTTTGATGTAGTAAGCAGGGTTATAAAGAGTAAGAAATTAGAACTATAGTTACCTTATTTATGATCCTAGTTGCTCAGTCTCCTGATCCTGTGAGTAACTACAGTAGAAGCCGTAGAAGCCCAAAAGTTGGAAAGCCTCAATCCTTAAGAGTACTGTATTGGGAATCCCAGCACTATTTGGCCTTAACCGGGTTTCCAACTTTATGGGGTTTACTGTAAGCCCTTTTACCCGTAAACCCTAAACTCTCCTGATCCGTTAAGTAAGCCCTTAGCACTGCCTTGGGGCTCAGGGTTTTGTAGGCTTCGGGTTTAGGAATAGGGGTCGAGGGATTCCCCGCAAGCGCCATGCCCTGTTTTGAGGGTTTAGAACAGCAAAAGGACAATCAGGATAAGGGTGATGTAGTGTAGGGTACGGTAGAATGGGGGTTTTGGGGCTTGTTGCAGAAAAGCAATGGATATAACATAATCGGGCACCCACACCCCTCCCCAGACCCCTGAAAGGATTTATACGGATTTAATCCTAAACATTGGAGCCCATGGTTCAGCCACATAGTGCCAGGCCACTGGAAAACGCTTCTCAAGGGTGTTTTAGGGTTCTATATGGGGTTTTGAAGGGTCCTACTGGGCTTAGCATTTATAACTAGTAGCCTGATCACTTTATAGCCTTAAACTGGTCTGTAAACTTCCAACATATGGGTGGTTATCAATATTAGGGTCCTTTTTGGGTCCTTATTATAATACGGCACCTAATATTTAGGGTACCCAAAAAGGGACCATCATTTGACAACCACCCATATTGTGACCTTGCCGTTGCCTGGAACCTTAACCCCCAAACCCTTCAGCTCCATAGGCCCTAAGCCCCCGAAACCACAAAGCTTTCTTGCGGTCCGAGAAGATCCTTCGAAGGCAAGAGTGGCCATATAGAAGCCGATATGAAACACCTAGTAATCTTAATCCTTAGGCTCCTTATACATGGATTACAATATACCATAGTATACCTACCCCGAAACAGTATTCTAATTGTTGAGGCTCATGTAGGGACCCTCCACGCCAATGTATCTGCAGTCGACCTCGGAATAAAGCTTGATCAACTATCAATATACGATTCCTTACACCATTCGAAGCATTCCAGCCCCTGTACCCTAAACTCCTCTGTATAGAACCCGTTAGAGGAACTCTTTAAGGAACCCACATAGATACCTTATTCAAAATATGAAGGCCGAAACGTGACACTCAGGTGCTCTGTCTTTCCAGTGGAAGCCGCTTTGTACTGTGCTGCCACTCAGGCTGCAGGTTCGGAACCTGGGTCATAGGTTTAGGGTTTAGGGTTTAGGGATTGGGGTTCCCGTAATAGGGTTCATATTAGGGAATCCCTACCCCCAGAATCTTAAACCCCCCTTTTGGCCTCCCATCACTGGGATTTCAGCGTCCTGGTATCTCCTGGCAAGGGCCCGGAATCTCCTAGGGAGGGCTCTGGGGTCTTTTTTGGGGGGTCTCAGAACCCAGACCCCCGGGAGGATCCAAAAAGTAGATCCCTTAAGGGGGTTCCTATACAGTACCCTTAGCAGTATAGGGCCCCAAATTAGGGGATCTACTTTCTAGATCCTCCCGGGGGTCGGGGAAATCCTACCTTTTGATGTTCCACAAGGTGTTAGGAACCTTAGGGTAGAGTCAGACTGATCTGGGGTATGGGGTTTAGGGAGTTTGGGGCTTAGATGGATTCCTGGCATGAGGCTTGCTATACGGTTCTAACGCTTTTTCGTCTTGTGCTTTGTTGGGTTGTGGCCCCTTGAAAGGGCAACGGAGCTTTCCTTCAAGGCCCCCAACCTCTAAACCCCTATGGCACCCTTCAACAAAGCCCTTACAGGAACAGAACCCTTTCAAATTGGTCAGGCAACTGTACTCCGACCTTTCCTGCTGTGAAGATATAGGGCATTGGGTCTACTGCAAGGAATGTTGAATCCGACAGGAGTTTTGACTTGGGTTAGATTTGCAAGTGCGGCCTAGACGCGAAATCTCAATCTAAACTAGGCCGTTCTTAGCATCTATTTCGCTTGCGTATCTCATTTTATGGCTGGCCTTCAGCAAGAATTGGATGTTGCACGGGATTTGCCCAGTACATTCGGCACTCTGAACACGCAACCCCAGACCAAACACTCTAAAGCTAACCTAACCTGTACGGCTCGTGGATACCTTGTTTAGTTGCCGGTTGTTTTGATTTGCGTCATTGTATCCTCTAGAGGGATCGCCAAAGCAACATAGCTTGGGCAGACCCACTAACCTACTTCTAAATCCTCATACTCTTCTCAAGACACCCTGCACCCTAAACTCTCAAAGTCCTGTAAAACCTCTCAACCTTCTCACACCTACACCTTGTAGAGACTGGAAACCTTCTAAACCACCGAAACTACGTCCTAAACCCTAAATCCTAGACTCTACCTGCCATCTTCAAATGCGCCCAAGGAAACCTGTCAGTTGTGCCACATGCTGCTTGGGCTTGCATTCTGCGCTGTCACGATTTAGGGTTTAGGGTTGAGGCTGCCAGAAGCCCTGTTTTTGTGGACGTCTATGAGGAAATCATTGTAAGAACCCTAAAGATGCAGGTGTTCTAGGGTTCGGGCAGGGTTTAGGGTGTAGGGTTTAGGGGTCGAGGATTTAGGGTTCATTAGGGTTTAGGGATTTGGGGTGTGGGGTTGTGGCTTGAGGAATTTAGGGTTTCGGGCTCTTTTGCCTAGTGTTTGGTCTTGGTTGAATGCATTTGTTTCGGAAGGGAGGCATGGTTGGATGCTGTTTCGTTTTCGGTGTTTTGAGTTTAGGAATGTCCTGCCAGACTTTGAGTTTCATTGTTTGGTTCCGGAGCGGGAGATTCCGAGAAATAGAGTACCTCAATCTGGGGTCCCTATAATAATGGTCCTACAATATAGGGTACTACATTGGGGGCCCCCCTATTTTCCAAGTGGCTCAAGCGATCTGGCAACTGGAAGCCCCCGAATAATGCCTATCTTAAGGGTGCTTCTTGCATCTGCAACCCTAAACCCTAAACCCTAAACCCTAAACCCTAAACCCTACCTTCTTGCATCTGCTTGTTGGACTTTCTCCCCAGACCTCACTGTCAAAACCCGATGAAGCTCCATGCAGCTCGCTACGGTACGATAGGTGGTTTTTCTTTAGACATCGAGTCGGCACATACGACAGTGCGCGTCAGAGAAAGCGCGAGAGCATGGCAACTCTCGCTACCTCTTCCTCACAGTTTGCCGTCTCGGGGCTGTGGTCTCGGCACATAGGCTTCCAGCGAGTCAGTGGATTCCTTTAGCGGAGGCTGCACATCTTCCTTTCATCAGGCATTCTTTGCTCATGTGGACGCATGATCTTCTGGGCTTTACTGAAGAGGCCATCTTTTTGCGTTACTTTTGGATTCCCCATCTCCTGGCGCAAGTTGCAAATGGGGCCGCATGTGGTCCGGATTGGATGGTGCTTTCACTATGCTTCCAGAGGAGTTGGGGTTCCGGGTTTAGGGTTTAGGGTTTAGGGCAAAGACCAAGCCGACAAGCTTCTTAAAGCGACACCACCTTCGCTGTGACAGTGACAGAGTTGACAAATGCGCCTTCCACAAGACGACTCGGTTGATCCAATGGATTCTGCGGCCTTTTCTTTGCTTGAGTTTAGGATGAGTACACCTGACGCCGACCTCGCTTCTAAACTTGAAATGTAGAAGCCTGATGACTAGAATTTTGGGAATATTATACTATAGGTTTAGGGTTTAGGGTTTAGTATATTATCATATTATAGTTGTACCAAGGAGCCGTGACGCACCCTACTCTAATCTTTATGGCGTCTCGCCTGTGTCATGAAGTTTGGTTGCTGGGAAGTTCCTCCGACGTGGCAATTCTACTTCGTGCTCTCTTCCCAGACCCCCGGGAGTCCGGGAGGATCTAGAAAGTAGATCCCCTAAATTGGGGCCCTATGCTACTAAGGATATTTTTTGGAACCCCCCATTAAGGGATCTGCTTTTTGGATCCTCCCGGGGGTTGTGAATGCTTTCTACGTCCAAAGAGCGTCCAAGTAGGCATGGATTCAGGTTTAGGCGGGTTCGTGGGGTGCCGAAAAAGGTTATAACGATTCGTTTGGATTTCGCCCATGGGCTTACTGTTCTTGCCGTCGCTTCGATGGTTCTGGGGGCTGTGGAAGTCGACACCTACGGTTGATGATATAACTCCTGCATGACCCATAATAAGGAATATGCCATAACTCCCATAGTTTAGGGTCCTTAAGGTAATGCAGGATTTATATCATCAGCCGTAGTTTAGGGTCTGGGTTTCATACAGAGGTCAGGGGTCTGAATAATTAAAGACAGCATGCCGATATCCTGCGCATACACACATACTGTACAGCTACCCCTAGAGGCTTAAGACTTTGGGTTGCTATGCGTGCAATATATATATATATATATACATATGGATGGACTGCTGCGGAGGGGTTTGCGAGTGGCGGGGGGGGGGGGGGGGGGGGGGGGGAGTGGCGGTGTCGGGGCCTGCAGTGCAGACTTGCAGGGTTTAGGTTAAGTCCATTGCTTCGTGTTCAGGGCTTACAGATGCGCGCTTTTCTTCTTGTGTGCAATATAGTAGAACCATAAGCGAACCGGAGGGGGACGTTATTAAACCTACCTGCCATTAACTATTCTGACTTCTGTATTGACGCGTGCAAAGAGCATCTCGAAAGGCCCGAAGCCCAACACCCTGCAACCCGAAACCCTAGACCTTAGAACCCCAAGGCCTAAATAGTACAACCCTGTAAACCTTAAAACTCTCGAACAAAACCGCTAAATTCTCCACTCCTAAACCCCAAAACCTATAACCCTGTAACAACCCTCAAACTCCTTCCGCCTAAACCGCAAGATCTGAAACTGCAACCGGAGATCAGCCCAAAGCATTGACTACAGCTAGACACCCGGAACCCTGAGGGAACCCTGAAAACCCAACTATGGGCATTCATAGGACTTCGCCGATTGCTATCGGACCTAACCCGTAAACCCTAAACCTTTAACCCTCTACCCTCGAGCCTCACTTCAAAACCTTCAACCCAAAACCTTAAACCTCAAACCCTAAACCTCTAAACCCCTAAACCCCTAAGTCCTAAACCTTAAACCCTAAACCCCTAAACCCCTAAACCCCTAAGCCCTAAACCCTAAACCCCTATACCCTCAGGCTTCAAGCCTCAGCCCTAGGCCTTCCACCCTCGAGCCTGAACCCTAAGCCCTTAACCCTAAACCCTTAACCCCGAAGCTGAAACCCTAAACCCTCAACCCCAAACCCGAAGCCCTAAACCCTAGACCCTCAACCCTAAACCCTAAGCCCTAAACTTCCCCAAACCCTTGGCCCTTAAGCCGGAACCTTCAGGGGCAGCTTGAAGAGTTCTTTCCAGAAAGTCCTCAGGCTCCACAACAACGGGACGATCGTCTGATGTCCAGCCGATCTACAGGTTTCCCAAACCCTGCTTTGACCTACCAACCCTCATCTTCTTGTAGGTTCTTATGATACACTCCACCTGGCAGCTTATAGGGACCCTTCAAAAAAAGTGGATTCTCAAGCTTTACAGAACCCTTGCAGATCCCTCGATAGAGCCCTTAAAGAGGGCATGAGGCACAAATCGCCGGAATGTTTGCAAGCCCGGACTCCTCAAGCCCTTAGGGTTTAGTGCCTCAGGATTATAGCAGATGCCGAGAAGTTGGAAATCCGATAGCTTCAATCCCTAAGTGCAAAGTAAAGGGAATCCCAGCACGATTTGTCCTTAATTAGGTTTCCAACTTTTTGGAGTTTACAATAGGGATTGGGTGCTACGATCGACTGTTTGGAGTTTAGTGTTCGGGGCTTGCGGTTTCGGGACGCCCGACGCGCATGGAATCAGCCTCACAGTCCTGAAGTCTTTAGGAGTTTAGGCTTTAGGGGTCTACGTATGGGTTTAGGGTTAAGATCTCATGAGTTTTGAACAGCTTCGCCGCCAACCCATGTAACAGAGGGCCCTGAGAGTTTAGTGCCAGCATTCCCATATAATCCTTGTACAGTTGCAGTTTACATAGTATATTGTACCTGACTATTGAGGCCCTTATACTAGACCCACTGTGGAGGTTGAAGCCCCACCCAGATTGCACCCGACAGGGTCGGATTCTGGTTGTGAGCGTTCTCGTTCTTGACATATCTAACCCCTAGTTTTCCAATACCCATCCTTCAAACTTTTTGGGTTCTTACCGTCTAGTAGTAATCCTCAACCCTGAGCCACGACGCAGTTAAAACGTACCTTGCAGCTAAGGAGCACCCTTCAACCTAAACCTTTGAAGCGCTAGTGTTCTTAGGACTTTTTAGTTCACTCTAATGAACCACACGAGATTGTTAACGGTGTTGGTTTCTTATCACGACTACTACTACTACTACTACCACTACTACTACTACTACTACTACTACTACTACTACTACTACTACTACTACTCCTACTACTACTACTACTACTACTACTACTACTACTACTACTACTACTACTACTACTACTACTACTACTACTACTCCTGCTGCTACTATTACTTCTACTACTTCTACTACCTCTACTGCTAATAATTTCAAGTTTACTACTACTAATTTGAAGCAGCATTACTGTTCTTTGTAGTGCTATTTTTGTTGTTACTATTAGAATGGGTTTCTAGTGCTTGCAAGCTAGAGTGGCAGAGGGTACGGAGCTGCGTCTCCTGCGTCTGTCGGCGACGATGTGGGGTTTTGCCGATGAGGAAAGCCGACGACACTATCCAACGAGAAAAGCCTTCTCTCCTCAGCAACTCCCCTCTACATGTTTATATCTGAATGCGGAACTTGCGGACTAATAGAGAGGCTTGAGCAATTATTGTAGAAGTCCTTAATATGATTACACTGCAATATACCCCATACCATAGCCTAACTCTTCCGCCCCCCCCCCCCCCCCCCCCCCCCCCCAAATCAACAACTTATGAAGACCCCTTTTTCGGTACCCTTATAACAACCTCATCAGAAACCATTAAACCATCAACGGATCCCTCTTCCAGGTAATAGCTAAGTCTACCCTGAGCCGTGGACGGGATCCCAGCAAGCCAGGAAGCTGGCTGAGGGTCTGAGTCTTTTGGGTTTAGGCTTTAGGACTTAGTAATTCGATGTGAAAGACCCTAACCCCTAAACCCGTAGCCGCTATTCTCAAAAACCAAAACCCTATTTAAAGGATCATGGGACTTAGTAACTAGGGTTATAAATAAGGTAACTATACTTATAATTACTTATAACCCCAATTAGGGTACTTATAACCTTACTTACTAAGTCCCCTGATCCTCCAAGTAAGCAGTTTCTTCATCGGCCACTTTCCAGAAATTTTCTCCACCCTCAAGCAGCCCGGAGCTCGGCAATGTAGGCCTTTAAAGGAACCTCAAGAGGATCCCTTAGAGGAACTCTTGAAGTTAGGGACCCACAATGGACAGACGCATTTTATGGGGAGGTCCCTACCTTACTGGGCTTCATTATAAGGGGGCTTACATGGGATATCCCTGGCCTTGTTTTTGCTTGTGTGCTTTTTGGGAGCCGTACCTAATGATTACGGCTCATAGGGCTTGATTGGGCTTTTGCGCTGGTTTTGGGGTTGTATGAGACTTCTGTTAAGACGAGTACTATTATAACGCTTGGCTTTATCATGGCTTTCGCTGTCAGGGTTTTGCTTAAGTCAGGTTCAGGGGTTAGGGCTCGTGTGCGGAGGATTGGAGTTACGGTTTCGGTTTCGAAGGCTTTCTTTCAACTATCATAATGCTGCGGCCTGAAGAATCGTGTTTTGTTTCTCGGTATGTTATGATATTCATGCTACAACCATAATAAGGAGCCTCAAGAATTGTAATTTTCAGTCTTCAGGGTTCGATATCAGCCTGTGTTTTGCTGCCTCGCAGTAAGGTAGGTTATGGGACTAAATTCTGAAGCCTAGACCCTAACCCTAATCCCTAAAATCCCCAGAACCTAAATCTTGGGTTGTGCTTAGGGATGATGATGGAAGGCGTTGCTTTTCCGATTTCAATCTTTGGGGTGTGTCCGAAACCATAGGACCAATATCATATCTAGACCTTGCGTAGTATTTCGTATGTTCTTGTTAGTTAATAAACCTTGCACAGTATATAGTATGTTTGTTACAAGCAGCCCCTGAAATGGAGCCTCCATTCTCATTGAGCTCGCTTGAGCTTCCAAAACGTACACTTGTGGGATTCCGGTTAGTTTCGATATTAGGATAGAGCTTGGGAGCCTACCAAAAGCGTTGGTTCTACGGTTGATGATATAAATCCTGCATGACCCAACATAAGTAATGTACCATAATTCCCAGTAATGCAGGATTTATATCATCAACCGTAGTAGTTTAAGTTGTATTTTGCTCTAAACACGACCTCGCGAACCCCGCCCAACAAGCTGCAGCCTCGCCTCCAAGCGCACAGCCACAGAAGAGAAGTCCTGGACCCTACTTACAGGATCCTTGGACTTAGTGAGTAGCTTAATGTCCTTGGTTTAGGGCCGAGTAGTTGCCTTTTAGGGAACCCTAAACCCTAAACTCTAAACCCTGAACCTAAACCCTCAACCCTCAACCCTAAACCCTGAACCCTAAACCCTAAACCCTGAACCCTAAACCCTAAACCCTATATGTTTATAAGCACAGTTACCAAGTCCCATGACCCTCTGAGTCGAAGTCCACGCAGGTTCTGCAGGATAGGGTTTACGCTGAGAGTCTGGCTCCTTTTTGTTTAGGGTTTAGGGTTTAGGGTTTAGGGGTTTAGGGTTTAGGGTTTAGGGTTTCTGGCTCCTTTTTGTTTTTAGGAGGGGGGGGAGGGGGGTTTTGGTTTATATGGGTGGTTGTCAAAATCAGGGTCCCTTTCTGGGTCCTTAATGTAGTACGGCACCTAATATTTAGGATACCCAGAAAGGGACCATAATTTTGACAACCAGCCATATGCTTTATTAGGATAGCCAAGAAAGACATGTTTTGCTTGTACTTGCCACGGGGAGCGAACTTTAGGGGTTGTCTTTTGGGCGTGTTGGAGTCGGGCACTGGGTCGGGGACCGCAAAATCTGATTTTGATTATTCACGGCCTTACACTGACTGTACAACTAACACCCTAAAAGCCCTCAGCGAAATGCACCAGAACGACTAGACAGGCTCATGAGCTCTGGGCCTTTTCCAGCGACTGATGCATAGCGCGCGTCGCTTTACTACCCTCCTCTGAAATGAGCATGGACCGAAAACGTCATCTTCTATAGTAGGTGCTGCAAAGTCGGAACAGTTTTCGGGTTTCATGTCAGTTGGGGGGAGGGTACTTGGAGGATCATGGGACTTAGTAAGTAAGGTTATAAGTACCGTCATTGGGGTTATAAGTAATTATACCTATAATTACCCTAATTTATAACCCTAATTACTAATTCCCATGATCCTCCAAGTAGACCCTAAACCCTAAACTAAACCCTATAGATCCCTTTAAGGAGCCCTTTAAGAACCCTTACTAAGTCCCAATGATCCTCCAAGTAGGCTGAGCCTTAGCCTTGAACCAACCTGTTTTGCAAAGCGTCGGCTTGGCAGGGCCATGTCATGCGAAGCTTATGCAAAGTGCCGCCTGAAAAAAGCAGACGGGTTTAGGGTTTTGGGGTTTAGGGTTTAGGGTTTCGGGTTTAGGGTTTTGGGGTTTAGGGTTTAGGGTTTAAGGGTTCGGGTTTAGGGTTTAGGGCCCTCAACCCCAACTTTGGCCATGGTTGTTGCAGAAGTAGAGCGTGCAAGCGTGCTCCTCCTCGTCGTAATCAGAGCCGTCGGTTTGTCACAGTAGTTGCATTGGCCAGTGAACTCCACTTGGACCTGCGGATTGCGCTGGGTTTCAGCATGCAAGCCATGAGGTTCTGCCTTTCCGAAAGGGTCATGCTGTGGATATCAAACTCAACACCAATCCATCTGTAAACGGCAGCATGGGCCCACTGTAAGGTAGGAGCTCCGAGAGATAGAGCTGTGGGAAATGGACCGTAGTTGTAGTTGGAACAACAAGATCACACGCCATGGTTTCACGCAAGCTCCTTGCGGGTTTGCTTCTGCTTCTCGTGTGTGCTTCCATGATATGGGCACCGCAGATTGGAGGAGCCGACACGCAAACTTCGTCCTGGTTCTTGCAGGTAACTATACTTATAATTACGTATATCCCCAATTTTGGTACTTATAACTTAAAACCTTAACTTACTAAGTCCCATGATCCTTTCAGTAAACATGAACCGCTAACGTCCTCCTGTAATGATAAAGGGAACTCCAGAAAGTTGGAATATGGTTTCAGGGTAGGATACCTTATAATTTACCATAAAGGGTTTAGGATAATCATATTCCAACTTTCTGGCTTTTACTTTAAGATGATAAGAGCGTCGGCCTGGCACCTGAAACGAGACAGTGCGGAAGTCATGGACCTATGGGTAGGTGCCGTAGTATATTAAGGGCCCATAAAGGGACCCTAATTTTCACAACTACCCATATGAGAAAACCGACACCTCGCTTGTGGCGGAAACGAGTCTAGATTCGCTTGCGCAAGGGCTCACGCCATTCTGGTCGAGATGTGTCCCTCCGTGCAGGACATTGATGCTTCAAAGGATGACAATGCTGAGTTCGGCAAGCTGCATGCAATGTCGCTGAAAGGCTCCAGTTCGTACGGACGCGGTGCCGAGTAGTGCGGCACCCAGGAAAGCAAAACCACACTGCAGGCAGCAGCTGTCACGAACATCACAAGGTGGTCACATGTTTGAACCCTCTTCCTTCGTTACATCTTGCTTTACCGCGATGCTCCCAAAACGGATGCCCAACATTACCACATACTGCATAGAATGCATGCCGCAGATGCTCTCCCTTTGTTCCATCCACAGTGCATCTTCCTCTGCTTCGCTCTCGTTGTATCTGCTGCCAACTCTCTTTCTTACATCAGATCTGCGTGCCTCTCACTTCACCATCTCTTTTGATTTTGCTTCGACATGCCGAAACGGATGCCAGAAATTACCCAGATAATGCATCACATCGGTGCAGCCTTGGTGTTGAATGTACATTCGAATGATTAAAGTTGATGACGTATTAAGGCGCGAAAGCGCGGCATTGGCGGAGCCAGCAGGTGGGGGAAAACGGAGCAGAGAAGATAAGACGAAGACCATACGAGTAAGACTCGTTTAGAGAGCAAGTCTGTAATCGTAAGCTATTTGGGTGGTTGTCAAAATTATGGTCCCTTTTTGGGTCCCTAATATAGTACGGCACCTAATATTTAGGGTTCCCCAAAGGGGACCAAAATTTCGACAACCACCCATTTAGAGAAGCAAAAGAGGAAGCTTCGACGGGATTGCAGCGATGGTAAGAGGTTTAGCAGTCGCAGGATCCGGCAGGTCAGCAACAGACTCATGCCATTCATGGCATTGCCATGGTACCTTGTCCAGAGGTATGACATGATTTTTCTTTAGATGATTTTCCATGGTGCTCAACTACACTTTCTGATTGCCCCAAGATTAGATATTGTGATGCTGTTGAAGTGGAAGATGTTATGAAGTCACGAAAGGTCCAGTAAACCGAACGGACAACATCAGACACCGCCCACCTAAACCGAGCTCCTTCCGCAGACCTTTTCATCTCGCACCGCACTATCCACCTGACTCGTGCTACCGGCCATGGCTTTGGCTCTAAACGGCCTTCCAAACGTGCTGCCGGCGGACAAGCTGGCGGAACTCAAGGAGACCGCGGGGAAGCTCTGCGCGGCAGGCGCGGTGGTGAAAAATTCAGTTTGAAATAGAAACTGTGGTTTTAAATACCAAATCTACATTTTTCATGAACGCTTGGCCCAAAATCGGTGCATCAACCCGTTGTAAACTGCAACCCCTCAAGCCCACTTCAGAAATTTGTGTGTCACGTTGTTGGCGGTCAAGTGTCCAAGACCGAAGTTGATACTGTCCAAGTGTACAAGCTTTCTTCATCTTGGGGCCACGTGACCAATGTGGGTACACCATGCAGTTCACAAGAGCATCAATTTGCGGGGTACCATTATATCGCAAGGTTTGGCTCCCACTAGGCACCGGAGCATCCCCCCATTGCGGTCCAATTTAGCAGCAAGAGATTCTTTTTTGGCGCGAATGAGAAATGAGAATCCATCAAATCCCGAGGCAAAGGCTTCCTGGCCGCTGATGAGAGTGCGGGGCCATGGCTCAGGGCACGACACGCAGAAGCGGCAAAGATCCCAGACACTAAGCGGCAAAGCATCACAGGGGTGATGTGTTTAGTTTTTTCGAAATTGTGAATATTTAGATATGAGTTGCTGGGTTACGTATATAGTTAATCATAAGATATGTTTTGTTTTGTCCATCACAGAACAGATAGCTTTTGAAATCTTTGATTGAGGATCGGATGAGACTTATAGTTGTTGTTTTTTTCTTTCGGGTGTGGTGCTGCGACATCTGACATGCGAGGATGTGGCCGAGAACAGAGCAGAGTATCGGTCCATGTGCTTCGCAACTCCGGGCTTGAGCGAGCACATCGGCGGAGTGATCCTCCACTGGGAGACGCTGTTTCAACGAGATGCACGGGGCAAAGCCATAGTGGACATCATCAAGGACAACGGCATGATCCCTGGTATCAAGGTGGACAAGGGCTACAACAAGAAGCCTGGATTTGCTGGTGATTTTCTGAATTTCCCATTTTTTAGCTAAGCCGCAAAATTAACCGGGGAGTTGCTGGGATTACCCAATGCGGTAGTCTATTGTTTTACCTATTTCTGAGCTATGAAAATCCATAGGTGTCCCGGCCCTGTTCGGAAATGATCTGCTTGATCTGGTGAATTTTCCATAGTTCCGGTCGTTTACTGGAGTGTATAACCTGCTTATCCATCTACGAATTACCTGATATTGGTAAGTTGATTGTCTACAACCCAAATGGGAATCGACTTTGAACCGCACGGAAAATCACATTCGTATTAAATGCTGAGTTGCACTGGTCTTAACTCATGTAACATAGTTTACACTATTAATGTTTAAATCTGTACTGAATCTTTTTGTTCCTTGCATCTCCGATATCGCAACTCCAAGGAAGGGCATCTGGGGAACTCCGGTTGGCCCTTTGGGACACCCGGAGGTGGCCACTGTGGGCTTAGATGACCTGCAGCAAAGATGCCACCAGGCGGTGCTCGCCACTGAAATGGGAAATCAGTCGAAACCATGGCAACTTCTTGTGGCAAAGCATAGATGATCATAGCAGCATAGGTTTACCAAAGCTTAAAGTAGGTTATCTCGTTGTCATCTCTTCATCATCTGCCTTTGCAAGTCTTTTTGGCAGGCCTATGAGCAGGGCGCCCGTTTTGCCAAGTGGCGCAACGTGCTGCAGTTGGACCCGGCGAAGAACATGCCCACAGAGCTGGCGATCGCAGATAAACCCTTACCCTAAACCCTAAACCCTAAACCCTAAACCCTAAACCCCTAAACCCTAAACCCTAAACCCCTAAACCCTAAACCCTAAACCCCTAAACCCCAAACCCTAAACCCTGAGCCCCAAACCCTAAAGGCGATCGCAGATTGTGTGCATACCTTGGCGCGCTATGCCTCGATCTCACAGAGCGAAGGCTTGGTGCCCATTGTGGAGCCGGAAATCGTTCCCAATGGAAACACGACTCGACTTGGGGGTGATGGGTTAGATGGGATGGGTTGGGGGCTAGGCTGAACACAAGCATTGCTCGCTAAGGCGATCATGACATCCACTACTGCGCCCGAATGACCGAGAAGGTTTTGGCTGCACAGTTCAAGGCCCTGGCAGACCACCACATCTATTTGGAGGGTGCCTTATTGGCTGTATGCTCAACTTTTCAACTTTTGGGGCTCTTATAAGGTAGTCGATTCTGAAAGTTTCAATTTTTACTCCCTTGGGTTTTGGGCCAGTGAGGTGCTGTCTTGAAGCCCAACATGGTGAAGAATGGCCTCGGTGGCCCGAAAGCCACTGCTGAGACCATTGCCACTTTGTCAGTGCAAACGTTGCTGCGCACTGTGCCTCCCTCCTTGCCTGGAATCTTCTTCTTGTCGGGGGAGTCAGCCAAGAATGAAGATAACGAGGAAGAGGCAACCATCAACTTGAGCACCATGAACAAGTTGTTTCCCAAGTTGCCATGGCACCTCTCCTTCTCCTATGGCAAAGCTTTGCAGAGGACTTGTATTGTCACGTGGCTAGGCAAGGCTGAGAACAAGGATGCTGCTCAAAAGGCTTTGAAGGCACGAGCCAATGCGAACTCCGATGCTTGCTTTGGCAAATACACGCCCGGCAGTTGCAAAAGCCTGGGACCTGAGGAAGGAGCAAGCAGCAAATTGGCTTCTGAACCTTACTGAGTAGATTGAAGGAGTAAGGAAGTAGCTTGCACAAAAGCTGCAAGTGTTCCCTGGATTTCAAGTTTGCAGGTAGCTGCAGGTGCTGGTTGCAGGTAACCAGGTACCTACTCCTGTGATTCCAGGTTGATCAGATTCTGCCAAGACTGGTCTTTGGCGGCCTTCTCTTGTTGCACAGTAGTTTGGGCTGTCATGACTTGCAGCTGGGCAAGGCAATGTATGTCTCTCTCATTTGGTGCAGCTGCAAGTCATTTGTGCCGAGTTCGTGAAGCGATGCAGCTAGGCCGTATGGCTAAACTTATTTCAAGCACAGTTGGTGCTGTTTTGTGAGCGCATTGTTGCGCCCGATATGTCCTAGGGTGTCTGGTTGGAAGATTGGAATGCTGAGAGAGGCGTGGACTGCTCAGTGAACAGGATTTGCATCTTTCTTGCAGTTCACCCTAGGGAACGTCGATGTACAGATTGCCAGCGCTTTCATTCACCCGTAAGCGGGCCGTATAGCTAAACTTGTTTCAAGCACAGTTGGTGCTGTTTTGTGAGCACATTCAAGCGCCCGATATGTCCTAGGGTGTCACCCTAGGGAACGTCGATGTACAGATTGCCAGCGCTTTGATTCACCCGTTGGCCTCGCCGGCCCGTCGCTTTGCACCCGGCGCTCCCGTCCGCCTCTTAGAAAAAGAGCGCCTCATACAGACCTCTTTTCTCCTTTGCCTCAACTTGTTTCAAGCTTCTGGGTGATGCCATTCATGCTTCGTGACTTGGAGGTACAGATATAGCAGCTATACGAACCAGGGAACAACCGATGGCAGGCTCTTTCTTGGCTGCATGGCCGGTCGGCGCAGCTTGTTTGAGGCACAAACACCTGCTTCGCCGGCTTCCCCACCGTGTCACGGATTCCATAGGATAAATGTCATAATCCCCTATACAAACGCTATATCAGCCCTATATCCCTTAGTAGTTATGGGCTGCTTGGCGGGCGTCTTCAGTCAGAACGGTTGTATTTCGCTATGATGTACGGGTTTCTCAAAAACGTGGCCCTAGGGAACCTAGGGATCTATAGGGGTTGTAAAGGGATTCGAGGGTTTCTTATTGGGGATTCTTTAGGGGCTATTATGATACACATATGCGGTATACGAGCTTCTCTAATTTTTGCCATAAAATACCTCAACGGGACCCGTGTAATCACCGTACAATCCCAGTATATCAGATTCCAAAGACCCTTCCGTTTTTCGGTGGCATTCCCATATCATAGTTCTCCCAAACCTTACTTCTCCAACTGTAAGGGTTAGGGGTTTCGGGGTTTTACAGTTTAGTAATGAGGGTGCAGGGTGTACCACCCTTGCGCGGCCGCAAACCTGAAACCAAGCACTTCAGCAGGCCCTGACGGCCACGCCGGCTTTGTGACCACCATGGTGCCGCTGCCCAGGCGAGACGACCCGACCGAGGACACTTTCTGTGTTCGGGGTTTGGGGCTGCGTGGTGAAGCTTCTAGTTTTGGAGTTGCGCCCTACATTTCAGATTTAGGTCAATTTGGGCTTGAGACTTTTCAGCCATTTAAGAGTTAATTCCCGTTTGGGATGCGAGAATTAGGGCTTTTGCATGGAAGGTTTGGAGCCTCCTAAGCCTAGACACTAAACCAAAAACCTAAACAACACCTAATTCCGTACCTCAACCCTCAGCCCAGAAGGCATTGAGATTCTTAGCTTCAGACAGAAGGGTTATTCGGGTTCATTGCCCAACGATCCGACATTGCCGGTCCATCGCGGTCCTAGCCGAGGCCATCAGGTTAGTGCGAGAAATCTCATGAGTTTGAGTTGTCCTAAACGGCAAATGAGAGTTTCCGAAAATTAGGGCCTAATTAGGGCTACCTGATTTGGGGTCCTTAGAATAAGGATCCTATTATTTAGGGTATTGAATTAGGGTCCTCTACGGTTGATGATACAAATCCTGCAGGACCCTAACGTATGGAAATTATGGTATATTCCTTATTATGGGTAATGCAGGTTTTATATTATCAACCGTATTTCGGAAACTCCCTTATCTTCAACCTGTACTTCTATTTGAACGAGAAGTCGCCACCAGGACGGCCGTGGGCGCGGAGGAGGAGCCAAGAGGGATTTTGGAGCTTCGGTTTTTCTGTTGCGGGGCTGCAGGGTTTAGATTTGGGGTGGTTCAGGGGTTTAGGGTTTACAGGTACTTTAGCATGGTTTGTTGGATCTGAGTAGGGCTTTCATTGTTTTAGATATGTTTTTTTGAGGGGTTTAAGTTTAAAGGGGTGTGAGTGGTGCTTTGAGGTCTTATGTGTTGCCGTTTCAAGGTCTCATTCTTTTTCTTAGGTTTTTCAGGCAGTGTTAGCGGCTTCCTGTCGTGGGGCTTAGTTTAGGGCTTTGATTTGTTCGATCTGGTACGGAGCCTCCAACCCCTGCGTTCACAAATCCTGCGCAATTTCGGCTTCAGAAAGATGTGTCGGGTTCTTTGGACACCCTACATAGACGCTGAACTACCAAACCCTGAGCCTTTCCTCCGAGGCCTGGGTCGGGCGGGTAACGGATAAAGGGGGCGATGAGTTTAGGGTTTAGGGTCGACAAGGATGATGACGTGTTGGAGAGTTGGGACAAGGCTTAAGTCTTTTAAGTTGGCGAAGTCGCGCCTAGCGAGATCGCTTTCTACTGCTACAGTTCGAAAGCGGTGTTCAACAAAACGGAAGCCTAATCTCCGTATAGCCAGAGCCCATACCAGAAACGAAAGCTTGCGCCCCAAACTTTGAGATCCTAAATTCCTACGCCAAGAACTTTGTTTCTCTACACCCCAAACCCGCCAAGACACCCTTTCGCACAGGACCGCTATCTGCAGGTCGAGTCTGAACCCAGAGGCACTTTGGGGTACGGTTTAGGGGTTCAGGGTTTCAGGGTCAGGGGTCATCAAGAACCCTATCCATGCACGTAACGCTGGTAACCCGAAGTTTGAACCCAAAGCCACTAATCCCCAAACTCTTAACAAGAGGCTGCCCCCCTGTCTTTTACCTTGCTTGTGGTGGCTTTGGCGCCTTTTGGCGCCACTTATAACGCTTTGAAATCAGGCGGTCCCTCTACCGACGGCGCACCCTGATGGCGCACCCTGAAACTTTGACCTTGAATCTTGCGGCCTACAGCTAGGTTTGACCCTACGTAGACAAGATCACAGGTAGAGTTAGATCAAGATAGCCCCGTGCTGGATGCTTCGAACAACAACTAGAGCTATAACCTACTCTCTACGTGCCCTGATCTTTCAAGCAAGGCGACACATCCACCCTAAACCCTAATCCTTGATCAGAACACCAGCACAGCCCTTCTTGAGCCCGTGAGCCCAAAAACCCTAAAACCTGAGATCCTTTCAAAGGTGCCTTGGAAGGCTTGCCGCCTTTCGCCTTGCACCACGACCAGGCATAATTGAAAATTTTGCTTGCTATTAGTGTTTTCATGGTGTTTTCGGGTCTTAGGATTCAGGGTTTTAGGATTTCAGGTTGTCGTCACGTGCTGCCCATCAAACTTTTTTTGTCCCGCCAGTCGAAAGCATGGGGCGGATTGCAGACTTGGCGAGCTCGTTGCTTAACGACGAGCCGAGCCATACAGTCCACTACCGCCTCACTGCACATCATCGCGGTACGGTTCCATTTTCTTGTCCGTCTCGTTCACCATCCCCTCCCTCCCACAAAAAATATACGCAGTCTATACTCCACAAACCCTACACCCAGTATTCGAGCCCATAACCCCGTGAAATTTCCAGGGTCCAACGAGGGTAGTTGGCGGCCAAAGATGATGCTAGTTTAGTTTTGATTACAAGGGTATTCCTAGACTAATGTATATATTCATTTGGGCTTCTACAGTAACACTTCGCCGGCAACCTAAACCCTAAACCCTAAAAAAACAACCTTAAACCCTAAACCCTTAAACAAAAACCTAAACCCTAAACCCTCAACCCGAAACACCCTGGTGCCCAAGCCTCACCGCGAAGATACGGAGCCCTGTGCCTGGCCACCAGCGGCAGGTAGACAATCCAGGCGCCGTGCGTTGAGGGTTCTACTGTTCAAGCTGAGGGTTTCAGGTTCAGGAACTACTGTTGATGGACAAAATCCTGCATTACCCGTTATAAGGATTATCCCATGGTTCCCATAGTTTACAGTCCTCAGGGTCATGCAGGATATTGTCCATCAACAGTAGTACTTAGGTTTGAGGATTGTGAATTTCGTGTATTTTTTTTTAAAGTTTGAGGTGTAGGGTTGTAGGTCATTTGTTCAGCGAGCCTGTGGCCTTGGCAGAAGGAAAGAAGGGTTCATGCTTGTACGCAGACTTCGGGTGATCTTCCTGGCAGATGGGGTGTGGAGTTTAAAGTTTAGGTCTTGAAGTTCGAGGTATCGACTTGTGGATCTGCCGTAGTGCTATGTGCCAGTCGTTGGAAAGGAAGGTGGATAGGTTCGGTTTATGGTTCGAAGTTCCATGAATCCTGCATGATTTAGCATCCGGCCTTGTTGTTCGGGTTGTTCGTACTGTTGATGGACAAAATCCTGCATGACTGCATGACCTTAAGGACCCTAAACTATGGGAACTATGGTATATTCCTTATAATGGGTAATGCAGGATTTTGTCCATCAGCCGTAGGGCTAGCTTTAGCGTTGAACACGCACCACAGAGTCAAAGGGCATGGCCACAGGAGAATCTACAGGAGACAGCTAGGGCCCCTCACTGGGATAGGTTTACTTAGGGGTACTTAGAAATAGCTTTTAGTTTTTGGTCACCATAATCCCTAAGAAACGGCTAAAATTATAATTTGCTAGGGTTCCAAGTTCAGTATAGTTTAGGGTTCAGGGTTTAGGGTTTGCGCCTCATGCTCCTCTGCCGACTCAATCCACGTCCTCTGCACTCTTCCTGACAGGCTTCCTTATACACTCGGGTTCGCGATCTGAGGTTTGAATGAATGCTCGTCCGGACATGGGATTTTGGGAGGAGGGAATCCTACCTTACTGCAAAAGGTGTTGTAGGGATGAAAAAAACCCTTGGTGTGGGTTTCCCCGCCCTAGTGTGCCACCAAACCACCACGGTGGATGGGCCCCTTGTGGTGCCTCTTAGAGCGCCTTCCGGGAGGGAATCGAAGTTGTGCACTCGCAGCCCACTCCAGTTCGTGCCCAGAGGCCTGAGGTGAGGGTCGAAACCCTGAGAGTGTGGAATGTCTAGCTCTGTCTACTTAGAGGATCATGGGGCTTAGTAAGTAAGGTTATACCAGTTATACAGTACCCTAATTGGGGTTATAAGTAATTATAGCTATGGGTACCTTACTTATAACCCTAGTTACTAAGTCCCATGATCCTTTAAGTAGACCCTAAACCCTAAACCCCATAGATACCTTTGGAACCCTTATAGATCCCTTTAAGGAGCCCTTTAAAGTTACTAAGTCTGTCTAGCTCTGTCTAGCTCTAGCCCGAGCCCAAGATGATCCGATTTCACATAGGTGGTTGTCAAAATTAGGGTCCCTTTTTGGGTCCTTAATATTATACGGCACCTATGATTCAGGGTACCCAAAAAGGGACGCTAATTTCGACAACCACTCACATGCGTGCTTCAGAAAGTCGGATGTCGCAGTGTTTTAGTTTCAAGTGCGGCCTGCAACCGGGCCACCCTCTAGGAGACTGGTCTACCCTCCAGGGAGCTTCGCAATGGCCATTGAGACTTAGTAGCTGAGTGGATACACTTTGCACCTTTTGGGATAATATGACGCACTATGAAACTAAAAGTGTGCATTTTTTTGGGGCTTATGAACTCAGCAACTAAGGAGAAGATCGCCATCATCACCGGCGGAGGTGACTGCGGCGGGCTCAATGCGGTGATCAAGGGTGCAGCCATGATGGCCCACAAGAAGGGAATTAAGTCCTACGTGATTCCCAACGGCTATGCAGGCTTGTACAACTTGGTGAACATGGATAATGTAGGAAGCTGATTAAGATTTTTTGTGCCCTTTTTAGGGTTCCTAGTATGAATCCTAGATACTATATTGGGGGTTATAGGGCTATGAAGGCTTGTACAACTTGGTGAACATGGATACCTTGGTGCAGCTCACGCCTGAGCGGCTGGATCCGGTGTCTGTGGGCATGGCAGGCTCCGAAGCCGGCCATTCGCGGGTGAAGATCGCGAAGATTAAGGACCCCTAGCGGGGGGTTAGAATCCTAGGGTTCCTTTAAAGGGATCTATAAGGGTACGGGGGAGGGGGGTATTATAAGTACCCTAATTCGGGTCATAAGTGTAATTATAAGTATAGTTACCAAATTTATAACCCTAGTTACTACGGTTGATGATCAACCGTAGGGGGGTCAGGGGGGAGGGGGGTATAGGAGGCCTTAAGGGGCTCCTTTAAGGCATCTAAAAGGGTACCTCTAAGGGTTGATGATATAAATCCTAGGGTTCCTTTTAAAGGGATCTATAAGGGTAGCTCTAAGGGGCTCCATTAAGGGATCTATAGGGTTTTAGGGTTCAGGGTTTAGGTTGACGATATAAATCCTGCGTTACCTTAAGGACAGGAAACTAGGGGAATTATGGTCTATCCCTGATGGTGGATAATGCCGGATTTATATCATCAACCGTAGGGGGGTTCGGGGGGGAGGGGGGTAGGGGGCCTCAATCCCCATAATAAGGACTTTATAAGAGATCCTACTACCTCTGGATTCAGGAATATAGACCTTAAACCATAATATTAAGGCCCCTATACTTCAAGGTATATTCCTTTATTAAGGGGTATGGGGATCTCTGAGGACCCCAACAAGTATGACACCGTGAAGAAAGGTCTGGAGAAGTTCGGGATCGATGCCCTTGTGATCAGTGGAGGCGACGACACTGGCACTATCATGCTTGACCTGATCAAGAATGGGATCAAGTGCATCCATGCCCCAAAGACGATGGACCTCGACCTCATGTCCTATAGTGTCGGAGCCGACTCCACGATCAACCGCATTCGCGAGTTCGTCCGCGATCTCTCCACCACTGGCAGAACCCACAACCGCATCCTCGTCGTTGAGGTGGGAGTTTCCTAAAATGGGGGACCCTAACAAAAAATACCCTGAACAGTAGGATCCTTATTATCAGAACCCTAAAATTTAGGGCTTAGGGGTTTAGGGTTTAAGGTTTAGGGTTTTAGGGTTTAGGGTATAGGGCTTTGGGGCTTAGGGTTTAGGGCTTGGGGTTAAAATGAAGCACCCCTAATTTTCGGAAACTCCAACAGGTCTTCGGCCGCTACGCCGGCCACACTGCCTTTCGAGGAGGAATTGCGGCGGGTGCCGACGCGATTCTCATCCCAGAGGTCCCTGTCGACTTCGATCTCCTGTGGGCGGACATCAGGACGAAGTACTTCAGGGTTTAGGGTTTAGAGTTTAGGGTTTAGGGTTTAGAGTTTAGGGTTTAGGGCTTAGGGTTTAGGGCGGACATCAGGACGAAGTACTTCGGCCGTGTCGCAGATAGCGACGTCAAGGCGGGCACCTACATCATCGTAGTGTCCGAAGGTCTCAAGGACGCATCTGGCTCCGAACTGGTCGACAAGAACGTTCCGCCGGACTCCAGCGACCACTTCAAGCTGGCAGGCGCCGGAAAGTACGTCCGCCAGGAGTTGGAGCTGCGCATGCATGCGGACCCCAGCGTGGCCGAGCAGATGAAGGTGTTTCCGAAAATTGGGGACCCTAGAATAGTACCTAAATACGAGGATCCTTATTACAAGTGCTCCAAAATAGGGTACCCCCCCGATTTTCGGAAACTCTAAACCCTAGGCCCTTTATAGAACCCTTATAAATCCCTTTAAGGAACCCTTTAAAGGGTCCCCTATTGTCGGAAACACCCATGAAGGCGCACAAAATGTATGTCAAGGGCGTCTACGAGGAGCCCGAGATCCGCACCGTGGTGCCCGAGCACTTGGTCCGATGTGGCTTCACTTCCTCCTACGACGTGACTTTTAAAGTTTGGGATACTAAACCCTAAACCTTGAACCCCAAACCCTAAACCCTAAACCCTAAATCCTACGACGTGACTTTTAAAGTTTGGGATAATTTGTAACTTCCCTTACTTCCTTATAAAGGGAACCTATTCATAAATATTTAGAGTTTAGGGCTAGGGTCTCCTACGACGTGACTGGGTTGTGCTTTGGGGTTTAGGGTTTAGGGGTTTAGGGGTTTAGGGTCTGGGGGTTTAGGGGTCTAGGGTTTAGGGTTATAAGGGAACCTATTCATACATGGTTTAGGGTTTAGGGTTTAGGGTTTAGGGTCTAAAGCACAACCCAGGTGAAGTTCGGCCATGAAGTCGGTGCCGGCGCAGTGCTCTTGCTGGCCGAGGGTATCCAAGGAGTGACGGTGACAAACATCGATGCCGGGGTCGTCAAGTACATGAACACCGACGAGGCCATTGTGCAACGACATGTGAACTTGACTGAGGTAGCCTTGTATGAACAGCTTGGCTACTGCTTCGGCCGCCCTCCACCGGCCTTCACGCCCACATTTGAGAGGCAATCTGGGCCCATTCGTCGTATTTACAAGTAGGCCCCCAAACCCTGAACTCCCTAAACCCTGGGCCCATTCGTCGCATTTACAAGTAGGCCCCAAAACCCTAAACCCTTTCGTCGTACGTCGTATTTACAAGTAGGTCAAAAGGCGCCTCGAGGGAACCCCTTCCGGCGGGACTATCGAGGCCAAGACGGCTCCGACCACGTCGCTACGATTTGTTTTAGCCTAGTAATTCAGCCCTGACTTTTGGGCAGGCATGAAGCCAGTCTAGTGCCATTTTGTGGCAGTTCTTGTATTGTAGAGGGGATCCTACCCTGCTCACCTTTGGTTGAGCTGACATGCCCGTTTTGTTTCGCTTGTACAGTGGCCACGGACAGCTTTTGGCAACAGATTATAATAAAGGCCTCACGCCTTCCTCAAGCCCTGAAGCAGGAGACCTGCCGTGGCGACGATTGTGTGAACCCTTTGTCGCGGAGCCTGTTGCAAAAAAAGTTGCTTGCCATTAACCAGGCTGGGACCGTTGGGGAGAATACTTCCGAAAGCGCAGACACTCTGAACCTTTTTATCGAGGTCCGAACCCTAAACTCCAGACTTAAGCCTAAATCTTGAAAACTCTTAAACCTCAATCCCGAACCCTCATCCTCAAGCGATGCCCAGTTTGCCAGGCCGCGATGGTTGCGGAGACTGAAACGACGGAGGCCATGTTCCACACCGCAATTGCACGTGCTTAGATCATCCTGGGCCTTTTCAGGTTTAAGGGCGCTGCATTCTGTTTTGATGACGCTTTTGCCAACCCAAGAGAGACAAGACGTTCAACTTTCATCTTACCATCACCTTCAAAACGTAGCAGGAAGGACCGTCGGCACTACCCTACCACTTGGAGAGAGAGAGAGAGAGAGAGAGAGAGAGAGAGAGAGAGAGAGAGAGAGAGAGAGAGAGAGAGAGAGAGAGAGCGAGAGAGAGAGCGAGAGAGCGAGAGAGCGAGAGAGCGAGAGAGAGAGAGAGCGCCAGAGCGAGAGAGCGAGAGAGCGAGAGAGCGCCAGAGCGAGAGAGCGAGAGAGCGAGAGAGCGAGAGAGCGAGAGCCCTAAACCCTAAACCCTAAACCCTAAACAACCCTAAACCCTAAACCCTAAACCCAGGAGGCAGTTCCAAATCAGGGAATTGCTGCGCACAGCACCTTTCTTCCTGCAGACACGCCTTTCCCTGCAGTGCTATGAGCTGAGGCGACACAGGACCATCATGTCAAGGCTTAGGGTTTAGGGTCTAAGGTTTAGGGTCTATAGGGTATAGGGTATAGGGTTTAGGGGTTTAGGGTTCAGGGTTTAGGGGTTTTAGGGTTTAGGGTTCAGGGGTTTTAGGGTTTAGGGTTCAGGGGTTTGGGGTTTAGGGTTTAGGGTTCAGGGGTTTAGGGTTTAGGGGTTTAGGTGCCATCACGACCAATTGGCCTAGTGCTCCAATGCCGTTCCAAGCCACATCATGCCGGTTGCGGCTGCGAAAACTCCTACATGTTGCAAGCCTCTCACTCCTACGCGTTGTTTGGGTGCCAAATCAGGCATAGGGTGCTGCCTGCAGCCATGGAAGTCGGGACTGACAGCATGACCCAGAGATCCCAATACACCTTACCGAAGGAATATGCCTTAAATCGTATCATTTAAGGCACATTTCTTAGTTAAGGGGTATTGGGATCTCTGAGAAACGCTTGCCTTTCGTTCAGCAGCCCGTCTCAGCCATGGTGTGTTTGAAACGTTGCAGAGAGCCCTGCAACAGATGCGATGCTGACTTACTTGGACCTTGTGCTTCCGAGAGTGCTATTCCGAGACTTTCAGCGTGGGCAAGCCTACCGCTTGCCTTTGGCGACGTTTTCTTGTCAGGATCGGGCTTGTGGCTCATCTGTGTTGAGTGTGTTATTGGCCCTCTTTCACGTCCGTCCTACCTCAGGTCTGAGGCATTGGCGCCTTTCCAATTCCACTAGGGTTTAGTCCTTGCTTCGCCCCTATGGGCTTCACTTGGCATTGCCTGGGCTTCCTTGGCTTGCACAGGTGTACTTGGAGGATAACCGTAGTTATAACTGCTTATAACTTCCACAAAGGTACTTACAACCTTACTTAAGTAGTCCCATGATCGTCAAAGTAGGGTGCTCGATTGCTGCTTCTGTCAGGTCTGCACCCTCAAAAAAAAGAAACCCAAAAACGGAGTTTGGAGAAGGTGCTTGGCAGCTGCGCAGTAGGAATCCACGGGCTTAGGTTATAGGGTTAGGGTATTGGAGCTTGTGGCACGCAAGGCCCCTGCAGTGCTTGCGTTCGGGGATGAACCGCCTTGAGCACCTCTTTCGGCGTCAGTTTCGCGCGTTTCAGGTCCACGACGTGCTGGAGGGCCACTTCTTGATACCATGAGCTGCTTAGACCGTACCTCCGTGAGAATGTTTCTTCGCCCATGCGAGTTGGGAAAGGAGTGTTGGTGAAGACGAGAGAGAACACTTACAAACCATGTGACAACGATGTTGTTGGCAGGATGGTTATTGCGACATCTGTTACGATGCAATTATTGTTGCAATGTTGAGGATGCTGATGAGCATGACATGATGCTAGCAGCATGCTCAGGCGATTACTAAATTTGCGGTTTCGGATGGCTTCGGTGTCGTGAGTCGGGGTGGCGACTGCAGCAACTCTTGCGTGGTTTTGTATGAGTTGCAGATAGGTATCGGAAGTAGACTGTCGAATCTTTCTATTTATTGGTTCGAGCCCGAACCAAAGCCTAAAGCCTGCTCCAGGCCCGAACCGAGAACCCGAAGAACGTTAAAGCTATAAACCTTATAGTTTTAGGGTTTAGGGATCAGGGTTATGGTTTGGGTTTAGGGGGGTTTAGGGTTTAGGGTATAGAGAACCCCAGAAAGTTGGAACATGGACTTAGGATGACTAGTGCTAGGATTCCCTCTACTTTACCTTAAGGGAATGAGGATAGTGATGTTCCAACTTTCTGGCCTCTACTGCACAGCCCAAAGCCCAAAGCCCGGAACCCTGAACCCTGAGCCTTCAACCTTACAGCCCTAAGCCCCGTGCCGTTAAACCCCGCACCTTCGAACGACAGAAGGAGTCACAACGGCTGTTATCCCTAAAGAACTCGTAGTGGAATCCAGAAAGGAGCCCTTTACCTGAATCCCTCAAACAGGCAGCCCCTACGGCACCCTCATTTGGAACCCTGTGGAATAGATGTGTGTTGCGGGAAGTAGAGCGTGTAGTCGTGCTCGTCCTCGTCGTCAGCAGAGTCGTCGACAGCCACGGTTTTCTCATTGAAGTTACATTGGCCACTGAACAGCACCTTGACCTGCGGAGTGCGCTGGGTTTCAGCTTGCAAGCCATGAGGTAGTGCCTTCCCAAAAGGGTCATGCTGTGGATTTCAAACTAGACACAAACGGTAGCATGGGCCCACTGTAAGGTAGGAGCTCTGAGAGAAAGAGCTGTGGGCTACGGACCTTAATTGTAGTAGTTGGAACAACAAGATCACGCGCCATGTTTTCCCGCAAGCTCGTCGTGGGTTTGCTTCTGCTTCTCATGTATGCTCCCATGATATGGGCAGCGCAGATTGGAGGAGCCGACACGCAAACATCGTCCTGGTTTGTGCGAACCTTCTCCGGGATCTCCGAGGGCTTTCGTCTCGCACTCAAAGCAATTATCCCTGAGGCGCCCCAGCGGCTGCCAACCAAAACCAAGCTGATTTCTGTCGGGTTTGCTCGTACGGGTACAACTAGCTTTGTCACGGCCTTGAAGCAACTCGGGTACACGCCCTGCCACGACAATGAAGTCATGGAAGTAGCAGATTTATTGGCACGGCGCTTTAATGACACACACCCCATGCCTGTAGGCGATTTCCTTCATGAGTTTGGAGCTCGGGGATTTGATGTGCTTTTCTGGTTCTCGTACGAAATCGTCGATTGGGTTGTCCAGCACCCCGAAGTTGACATCAAATTCGTCCTTACCTATCGCGACAGTGGCCGCAAATGGGCCGAGTCGTGGGCTTGGGTGTCGCACGGGATGGACATTTTGTCGTCACGACCTTTCATTTGGGTCAAGAGTTTCCATGGCGTTTTGAAAGCCTACAAGCACATGCTGTGGGAGATCCAGACGCAGGGACGACCAGAGTTTCGTGGGGATGTAGATGTCTTGGAAGAGAGCTACTACAAGCACATCGAGCGAGTCCGTGCTATGATCCCTCCGGAGAAGCTGCTCGAATTCAACCTCAACCAGGGGTGGAAGCCTCTATGCGAGTTTTTGGGCATGCCCGTGCCGGACACCCAAATGCCGCACGTCAATGACCGCGTCGTCATGCAGGCCTTGCTGGCCACCTTGGGGATGATCACGTGGATTTGGCCCATTGTTCCCTTGCTCCTGGCCTATTG
>CAJNDT010000402.1:110000-320000 GCA_905221615.1 Symbiodinium sp. CCMP2592
AGAAAAGCAAAATCATGAGTGCAGAGTAATGACTTGCGTTTGGGGGCAGGATGGTGGAACCCCGGTAGTACCAATGGCATTTTCGGTTGTTTGTAGTTGATGCTGGTGCGATTTAGGCTAGTATTGGGCTCAAGTTTACATCAACATGGACCTTTTAACGCAACAACAGCCCAGGTAGTGGTCCGTCGCTGCGTTGGGCTGATTGGTTTTGGACGAGAGGAGAACAATGCCAAGAAACGACAATAGCTTCACTTGCGAACAGGACGAGTGTAACATAGCGCCTAATTGTTTTAAGTCTGGAGCGCGATGCAGAGGTCGCGGTGTACTCTGTCAGAATTCTCCAATGTGTTGCTTGAGCAGAAGAAAAGCCGTCGGGCTGAGACAGCGAGTATCCTAAGGCCCCAAAGTAGTTCCTTTTTGGGGTTCCTATATGGAATCCTATAAGGTAATCCCAAAAAGGAACTACTTTGGGGCCTTAGGGTATCTACATGAGTCACGACCCCCATTAAATCTGTGAGAAGATTATGGGGATTCTACGGAGTTGCGACTGTCGGGAATATGAAGAGTTGCCCTAAGCCCTAAGCCTATTTTGACTTAGGGTGCAGGAGCTCATGGGGTGCGTGGTTGGAGATTCCAACCCTACACCGTAGAGTTTGCGAGCAGCGCCTAAAGCTGTAACTACAGGGTTTGCCTGTTCCGCATTTAGGGTTTGAGGTTTTAGGCTTTCCCTGAATTCATGTTTAGGGGTTGTTGACATGTGACAGCTGTTCCAGGGTTTCTCAAAGGATAGTCCGGGCTATACGTGGGATGGACCTGCTCGGTAAATCCAAAGCTCCACTGGAAGCTACCTGCAAAGTTCACTGATCTCTACCCCGAGCCCTAAATCCCAAACTCTCAGTTCTAAGCCCTGAACCCTGACTCGTTGGAATGTGTTCAACCGAAGCATGGCTAGCAATCTGTTGGCCGTCTTGGTTTGCAGCCGGTGGCTGATCACAGAACCCAGACAGGCTTTCGAAGATGTTGCATCGAAGCTCGACACTCTAATCTTTTAGATCTCCTAACTCCTAACCCTGGGTTCCGTGCCCTTGAATGTTTAGGGTTTAGGGTTTAGGGTTGGCTAGTAGTTCGGTAGCTCCGCTGCAGCTTTCCAAAGATGATTGCTGCATGGTGGACGTTGCTCGCTTGCTTCGGCATACAAGCAGCACGTGCAGGCCGCCAGACGAGATTTTTGTTAGGGGTTGGTTTCCTGATAAGAAGGAAGTAGGAAGTAATACGAACCTTAGCAGTGCCAGTGCTAATAGCACTGACAATCATGGGTTTTGTAAAGCAGGAACGCAGAAGAAGCACGCTGTAATCGCAACGCTCGTGACACTGCCATTGCTGGTAGCCCCAAACTCCTCCAACTAAGACCCTAAATCCATATGACTCCAGACCCTACACCCTCAATCGCCGTTACGACTACGGCCCAAAGCTCTGAATACGCCCAAAACTCCAAAACCCTGACGTGCAATTCCCAAACCTCAAGCCCTAAACGTTGTAACCCTAAGGAGAATTTGAAGGGTTCGTTCAAGGGGGCTACTTTAAGGGTTCCTTTAAGAGTTACTTTAGGAGTTCCTTTAAACTTGGAAACTTTTGAACCTTAAAACCCAAAGCCTTCAAATCCTTGAAACTCAAAACTTTAAGCCTAGAAAGAAGCCTTCAAAACACCAAACCTCAAAATCCAAAACCTACAACCCCATCCTTAAATCCGCTAAATCTCTAAACACTCAAAAACCCTAACACTCCATGCCTCGGAATACAAAGGCTGAGTAGCTCTAGAACTTCAGTGGGCTTTACACGGGTTTACACAGCGGGTTTTAAGGAGTTTATAATGGTTTAGCGTGTAGGGGGTTCCCTTTAAGGAACCTACAACACCCTTCTGGAGCCCATCAAAGAACTCTAGAACCCTAAACCTTAAACCCTAAACCTTAAACCCTAAACCTTAAACCCTAAACCCTAAACCCTAAACCCTTAAACCCTAAACCTTAAACCCTAAACCCTAAACCCTAAACCCCTAAACCCTGAGCCGCAACCCCAACATCCTCCAAACCCTAAACCCTGAATCTTAAACCCTAGATCCTAAACCCTAAACCAACCAACCTGAACCCTAAACCCTAAATCTTAATTCCTAAACCGACCAACCTAAACCCTAAACTCTGAACCCGAGGCCTCACTGTGGAGTACCTGGTGGTAGCCGGAGGCGGAGGTGGGGGCTCGGGTGGCGGTGGCGCTGGCGGAGTACTGCAAGACTCAGCGCCTCGCCTTGGGGATCTATAGGCCTTCCTTTAAGGCTCCTCCTTCGGGTCTGCTTTAGGGCTTCCTTTAAGGTCTCCTTTAGGGCTTCCTTTAATGTCTCCTTTAAGGGCTTCCTTGAAGGGCTCCTTAGGGTTCCTAAAGGGGTTCCTGTAAGGTCTCCTTCAAGGGCTCCTTTAAGTCTCCTTTAAGGGTTCCTTAGGGTCTCCTTTAAGGGTTCCTTTAAGGGCTCCCTCCTTTAAGGGCTCCTTTTAGGGTTCCTGTACGTTTTCCTCTAAGGGTTTGTTTAAGGGCTCCTTTGAGGGATCTATAAGATTTCTTTAAACAGCTTGGTTCAAAAGGGTAAATGAGGGTTTGGGGTTAGGGATTTTCGGGGCTTTGGGTACAGGGGTTGACGGTTGATGCGTTTTGTCTAGGGTTCTGTAGCTTCGGGTTTATTTGTAGGGTTGCGTGTATTCGCAGAACCGCGATTCCTGTTGCTTGCTGGTCATGTATGCTTGCATTCTGCGAAAGAGAGCTCAATACCCCTTAATTCAGGAAAGCGGCTTAAATGACATGGGGCTTCATATGGGAGTTTCCGAAAGTAGGGGACCCTAATATAGTACTCAAATAGTAGGATGCTTATTATAGGAACCCCAAATATGAGGTACCACCAATCTTCGGAAACTCCCATATCACGATTGAAGGTATCTTGCTTGATCAAAACGCATTGGGCTCTCAAGCGCAGTGAAATTGCCCCGACCCTGAGGCTCGCCCTTTAGGGTTTGCTATAGGGGTTTAGGAACTTAAGAGGGTTCCTTTCAGGGTTCTATAAGGAGTCTATAGGGATTTAATAACTTAAGAGGATTCCTTAAAGGGTTCTATAAGGGGTCTATAGGGGTTTAGGGTGCAGGTTTGAACTGTGGGGTTTAAGGGGGCGACTGGAACCTCTGCTACCGCTCCTCCCACCGCTGCGACGACAACGAAAGACCACGGCGACAAGCGACAACTACGCGTCATGTTGCGAACGACGAGTGCCACCTAGAGTGGCAAAAGCTCGCAATGTGATAGCTGAGTGAGGTTCCAGCACTTGTTGGTGTGGTACTCTTTGGTCTTGTCATAGTGAAATACTTATAGAGGATCATGGGACTTAAGTAAGGTTATAGGTACCCTAACTGGGGTTATAAGTAATTATAACTATAGGTACGCTACTTATAACCCTAGTGACTAAGTCCCATGATCCTCCAAATAGTGAAACAGAAAAGCAGGATCTCTGAGCGCCAGATGATTACCGGTGTTTTGGTGGCAGTGATGGTGCGAAAAAATTACGTTGAAGGCGAAGAGGGTCATGAGCAGACCTTCATTAAGCCTGCTGTTATCTCGATATTCCTGCTACTTGTATGACACATCTTACTTTTGTCATGCATCTCAGTTTGTTTTGCTTACTCATTTTACTCTCCGTGTCAGTCTGAATATTCGTATTATTGATATCTGTACATTGCGTTTGTCTTTGCCTTTACGATGATAACTCGTCTGCGAGATTCAACCAAACCGGCAATCCCAACAGGATCCGGCCACTCACCCCAAGAACAACCCTAAATTTTGAAGCCTAAACCATACACCCTATACCCTAACAGCACGGCGACAGAACAAACTATACAGCATGATCACTCGCCAAGGTCGAAATCCTTCCTGGCTCGGTGTGGGAGGTGGTGGTGGGGGCCGGTGGCATCGGAGGCTACGGAGGCTCCGGGTCGTTCTTGTTGGAAGCAGGTTTTGTTGGGTTGTGCAGTGGAGGGTCTCGTAGTGCTTGCCGTAGGGCTTGTATGGGCCTCTATACATTCTCTAAAAATAGCATTGATACGTTTTTTTGCAGTTTCTACACGACTCTTGGTCTTAGAAGGGGCCCTTGGGTTTAGTTGGAACATGGCTTTAGGAGGATTCGTGCTAGGATCCCTTATAATTTACCTTAAGACCATGAGGAGAATGATGTTCCAACTTTCTGGCTAAACCCAAAACCCTAAACCCTACTGTAACGGTTGATGGTATAAATCCTGCATTACCTTAAGGACCCTAAACTATGGGAATTATGGTATATTCCTTATTATGGGTAATGCAGGATTTATATCATCAACCCTAAACCCTAAAACCCTATAGATCCCTTAAAGGAACCCCTTAAAGGTACCCTTATAGATCCCTTTCAAGGAACCCTATAGGGTTTTATATCATCAATCGAAGTAGGCACGGGCCCCCCTGACCCGTTAAGTGCCGAGGCTCTCCGTTCGGGCTGGTGCCTCCGAACCCGGTGCAGTCTACAAGCGGAGGGAATTCCGTCTTGGGAACCCTGCACTTCAGTTTTCTCATTTCTTTATGAATTTATGACCTTATGAGTTTAGTTTTAGGGCCGGGTTCAGTTTTCTCATTTCTTGATGGCCTTATGAGTTTAGTTCTTCTTGCAATTGTTTATGTGGGTCAGGCTTACGGCCAGTTTAGGGTTTAAGTGTCCTGGTCCTGAGAATAGGGTTTGGGAGCATATTATACATAGTTATAGAGTAAGTGAGGAAGGTTAAGGGTTTAAGCAGGGTTTAGGTTTGAGGGAGAAAAAGTAGAGTCAGTACCTTAAGCTGGCTATCCTACCTACTTAGCCAAGTTCCCAGACGCTGCGCGCCATGAGCCCTAACCCCTTAAAGATCCCTCATAGCCCTAAACCCTAAACCCCTACACCCTAAACCCCAAAGCCCTAAAGCCCTAAAGCCTAAACACTTAAACCTTGAATAGATCCCCTATACATCCCTCACTATACATCCCTCATAAGTAGCCCCGCCCCCCCGCGCCCTGCACCGCCCCCCCGCTTTCAGCCCTCTGTACTTGGGTAGCTTTCTAAATAACGGTCCCTTTTTAAGTCCCCAAAATAGTTCGGCACCCTTGTAAAAATGATCCCCAAAAAGGGACCTTAATTCAGAGAGCTACGCGCTTGGCAAGGATCATGGGACTGAGGAGTTAGGGTTCCTAATATCCATGGGAAAGCCATGTAACTCTACCCAGACCTCATCCGTTCCGCAACGCATCCATGGGCCAAAACCCGTGATAGCGTGCACCCAGACCTCATCCGTTCCCCAGTGCATCCATGGGCCAAAGCCATGTGAACGTCCACCCAGACATCATCCCTCCCCATCCTTTCCCCAGAGCATCCATGGATATCCATGGGTCAACCGTGACGTTGTCCCACCTTTTCCCAGATCATCCATGGGTCAACCGTCACGTTATCCCGCGTCCATGGGCCAAAACCAAAACAACCTCCATCCAGACCTCACTTTAAATGATTGTATACATGGGTTCCATAATCGGGGTTTCAGGGCTTCAAGGGTCATGGGACTTGGTAACTGAGGTTCTTCATAGGGTTCCATGAGGGTACAAGGGATTCCTGGAGGTTTAAGGTTCCCTAAGCCCTAAACCCTACCCTAAACCCCTCACCCCTAACCCCTGAACCCGAAACTGCCAATCGCCTGGTCGCTCGCGGCCTTCTGCTTCGCTCAAGACAGATTGGGCAGGCGGAAAAAGGTGCTGAAAAAAACAATCCGTAACCCTAAACCCTAATAAACCGTAACCCCAAACCCTAAACCCTAAACCCTGAACCCCAAACCCTAAGCCGTAGAGGATCATGGATCATCTAAACCCTTAAACCCTAAACCCCAAACCCTAAAACCCTAGAGGATCATGGGTCACGGGACTGCAGAGCTGAGGAAACCCGAAAGGATCCCCACAAAGGAGCCCATTGAGGAACCCTACTAAGTCCCATGATCCCAAATTAGGGGATCTACTTTCCCTTATAGATCCCTAAACCTTCGACCCTAAGGGATCCCTTAAAGGAGCCATTAAAGGAACCCTATAAAATCTACTTTCTGGATGTTTTGGGGGGACTGGCGAGCTGAGGACCGATCGTTTCCTTTGGTGGCGGATTCGGTGCCGGAGTCACGCGAGTCCCAGGCCCGCCCCGGCGGGGTATCCTTTAGGGGGTTCATGGGACTTAGTAAGGGTTCTTAAAGGGCTCTTTAAAGGGATCTAAGGGGTAGTATAAGGGTTTAGGGTATAGGGTCTACTACTTCGAGGATCATAGGACTTGCTAAGTATGGTTGTAAGCGCCTCAATTGGGGTTACAAGTACTTATAAGTATAGTTACCCTAATAATAACCTTAGTTACTAAGTCCCGTGATCCTTTAAGTAGGGGTTCATCATAGGGACCCTTAGAGTGCTGGGTGATGATGTGCCTGCTCAGCGCTTAAGGGCTCCGGGGTTTTCGTCATAGGGACCCTTAGAGGGGTAGAGGGGTAGGGCACTATACTTTCCTTAAAAAAGGCCTTATTAGGGTCTTTCTGAGCATTGAGGCCCCCTACCCCCCCCTCCCCCTACCCCCCTAAGGGTCTCTATGATTTTAGGGTGTTTTGGGGTGCTGAGGGTTTATAAGGTTTAGGGTTTTGGGATTACAAGGTTTAGGGTTTAGGGCTGATGGGGAGTAGGGTTTTGAGGGTTCGAAGAGGTGTTCTAAACGGGTTCCATTTCGGCTTCTAAGGCGGGTTCTATTGGGTTTTGTCAGGTGTTATTTCACAGGGTTTTTTCTAGGTGTTTGCAAGGGTTTGTTCATATGGCTCTGTAAGACAGCTCGGGTCTCAGGTAATGGTGGCTCCGGCGGAGGCGGTGGCTTTGACCGTCCCAACATCAATCCAGGCGGGGGCATGCAGGGTCCTGTTTTCTTAAATACACGGCCAATCATAAGACGTGAGCACACAAGTAAACAACAAGCATGACTACAAGACTACGAATGGCTATGTTGTAGCAGGGATGCCTTAGCTATTCTTCGCTTGAGAGAGCGCTCAGGTCGCGGCACGCCTGGGCAAGGCAACGATGGTGGCATTTCCGACACAGACAGCTTCGGGGCAGGCGGCGGTGGAGGCGGAGCTGGACAAGCTGGATCCAATGCTCCTGCAATTCACCTGGGCGGAAATGGAGGAGATGGTGTAGAGTCCAATATCACTGGGACGGTGCAGTGGTTCGGTGGGGGAGGGGGCGGAGGTGTCAACCAGAACAATGGCCAAGTGGTCCCGAATGGTGGCGGCATTGGGGGCATGGGAGGGGGAGGAAACGGAAGCAGCTTCGGCATTCCGGTAGGCGTGCCTCAAGAAGGATGTTTCTGGATCTTTTAAAGAAACTTATCTTAAGTTTCCTTTGGAAGTGATCCATCGTAAACAACCTATTGTTGCTTGTCCTGTTCTGGCACTTTAACCTTCCCTAAACCTTAAAAGACCCGGAATTCCTAAACCCCTAAACCCTAAACCCCTAAACCTTAAGGCCTAACCCCCTAAGCCTCAAGCCCTAAACAAAAACCCTGGTAGCCGTAACTGCGAGAACCCAGGCTTCAATGGCGGATCTGGAGTGAATGGCACCGGCGGTGGAGGTGGGTGGTTGTCCAAATTAGGGTACCTTTTCGGGTCCTTACTATAATATGGCACCTACTATTTAGGGTACCCCAACAGGGACCAGAACTTTGACAATTACCCATATGATGTAATATAGCACGGCACCTAATATCTTGGGTACCCCAAAATGGACCTTACTTTTCACAACTACCCACCTGGGGGTTTCCGCAAACAGCGGGACTCCAATATAGTACCCTAAATTATATTGATCCGTATCCTAATAGAGCACCCTAAATAGTAGGATCCTTATCATAATTATAGGGACCCCCCCAAAAAAACAAGCTACCCCCGAATTTTCGGAAGATCTCCCCAGGTGGTGGCACAGATCCCGAATGTACCGAGGCAGGGGACGGTGGTTCTGGCCTTGTTGCACCTCGCCTTAGTAGCTGTTTGTGGTTCTATTTGGGTTTGTAGGGTTCATTTAGAGGGATCTCTAAGGGCTCCGTTAAGGTTCCTATGAGTGGATACACTTTACACCTTTTTGGGATTATATGACCCACTATAAAGCTCAACGTGTACATTTTTTGGGGATAATATGACCCACTAGAAACCCAAAAGTGTACACTTTCTGGGACTTATGAACTCAGCAACTAAGTCGCTCGCCCAAGAGTAAAGCGCTTTACGGTTTAGGGTGCGGCTATCAATAAGACTGAACGCCAGGAACAGCGCATCCTTACTTTTTTCAAAGTTGTGGTTAGGACCCTAATTGCTAGGCTGTAGTAACTGTACTACCTTTTTGGGTCACCTGGTATGGTTATGTAATGGGGAGCTAAGGTGCTGCGATACCGGAGTCCCGAGCCAATCTTGATCGGAGGCAACGTGACATCGCTCGACGGGTATATACTTCACTCTTTCGCAGAGGACGGAGTTTCAGAAACATAGGCGTGGGAATAACGAGAAATTAGTCGTATGCCTGTAATTGTGGTAGAATGTATCTTAGAACATTTTTTGAGTTCAGGCCCTTACATTGCATAGATCCTTAAGATAGACACCCCTGTTCCCTAAACCCTATGTCCTAAACCCCAACGGTATAAGACACCCCTGATCTGAAAGCAGGTGGGAGAAAGCACCCTGGTATATCCTTTTGACTGCAACTGTCAGAACATCCCTGTGTGCCTTGGTGGCAGCAGCGACCGTTTCAACTTAGTCTACCGCCCTCCACCCCTAAACCCCTAAACCCTTAAGCCAGCTCCAAACCCTAAACCCTAAACCTTAAAACTGCCGGCAGCACCGCCCATTTTAATTTCTCGAGGCTGTAACTGTAGTGACGACGCCCCGCTCATGACCTTGTGCGTGACGGCAAGCACTGAAACTGGTCTTGGGAATGTGCGGGGGGGGGGGGGGAGGGGGTCTGGGACCCCGGGCTGGCAGATTCCACGGAACGCCGCAACACAACATACGAATTTTGGGCCTCAAACCTCTCACAGGCCTTGGCCTCCCAGGGGACCTTTACAGGACCCGGGCCCTGCTGGACCGGTCCAAAAAGCGACCCGCCATGTTCCCAAAAGGCTTTTGCCAGGCGCTTTAATTTCGGGAACCTGTCTTGCTTTGCTTGCGCCTGCACGAGTTGAGCCGCCGGCAAGGCCCCAGAACCCACAACCCGACACCAATCCATCTAAGTTGTGGTTTGTTGGAAGTGTGGAAATGTCATGTAGAACTGCGAAGGGAAGAACTGCACAATGGTTCGCCCAGGGGCCCGCAACACGCAGGTGCCAAGCACTCGAAGCGCGAAGGCGAGGAGACGCGAAAGCGCTGAGACGCGAAGCGCGAACGCGCGAAGCAACGCGACACAGGTGGCATGCAGCAGCGCCGTGAAGCAAGCGCGAAGCAAGACGCGAAGCAAGGCGCGACAAGCAGGTCCGAAGCAACAAGAAGACGGCAAGGCGCAAAACCAGGCTCGAACTACGCTGCGAAGGAGTATCAACAGAAGTAGGATAGTAACGGATAGTAGGAGTATAGGAGTACGAGGAGTAGCAGTCGGAGTATGACCAGGAGTAGAAGTAGTAGTAGTAGTAGTAGTAGTAGTAGTAGTAGTAGTAGTAGTAGTAGTAGTAGTAGTAGAAGTAGTAGTAGTAGTAGTAGTAGTAGTAGTAGTAGTAGTAGTAGTAGTCGTAGTCGTAGTCGTAGTCGTAGTCGTAGTCGTAGTCGAAGTCGTAGTGGTAGTGGTAGTGGTAGTGGTAGTCGCAGTAGTAGTAGTAGTAGTAGTAGTAGTAGTAGTAGTAGTAGTAGTAGTAGTAGTAGTAGTAGTAGTAGTAGTAGTAGTAATAGTAGTAGTAGTAGTAGTAGTAGTAGTAGCAGTAGTAGTAGTAGTAGTAGTCGTAGTCGTAGTCGTAGTAGTAGTAGTAGTAGTAGTCGTCGTCGTCGTAGTCGTAGTAGTCGTAGTAGTCGTCGTAGTAGCCCTAGTAGTAGCTGGCTTGTCCGCTTCAAGCCCATGACTCGGAAGATGAATCAATGGAACTCTTGGTCGATGAGCGTAATTGCCAGATGCTGAAGCTGGGCTGCGCGTATGCAGCAGCTATGGCCTTCGGCGACCATGACGCTAGCCATGCTAGTGGAGACAGCACTGCCCCGGGGCCCGTCGCAGCCTTCTGACGATTCCCCTCCTCTTAAGGTGTGTGGACCCCTGGGGCGGCACTAAGGGCTGCCTTCCAGGCCCGACGAGCACCCACACCTTGTATCGTCAGCTGTGGCGGGGTGACAGTGCCCCCTCCATTGGCTCCTTAAATTCCAGGCCTCCTCGCCCATCTTCTTGCCAGTCCGCGCTCATCCATCCGTTCAGCCGCCTCCCTAGTTTCCGCCATTCGCTCACATGTAGTGTCTACCTACTTGCGTGTATTCATTCTGCGTTTCGCTCCTTTGTCGCAATCCGGTATGCCTCTCTTCCCTCGCATCACCACCGAGCTGGCGGACATGATCACCTGCTGGTCGCAAGGGCCTTCGTTGACCGCCTCGATTGCCTACCGGATGGCCTTCCTCCCTCACTGCGCAACTTCAGCTGCGACCTGAGCTTCGCAGGCACTTCTCCGCGCTCCACGGGTTGGACGTGTGGCTCATTGCTCACAAGCATGGACCCTACACTGGACAACTTCACCGCTCACCTTGGCCGTATAAGACCTCATCACCGCTGCTCCCTGACATGCTCATGCACAGCCCACTCCCCCTCGCGCCGACTCACGGGGGTCTGGTCAACCGACCTCTGCAGGTTACTTAGGTTCGCCTCCACTTCCTCGAGGAGTGTTTGCGTTATCTCACCTTCGCATCCACTCCCTCGAGTAGAATCCTGTGTCATCCCAGTCGGCCCCTCTCGCGGTTCCTGGGAGTCTGGGCATCCGATTCTTTAGTAACAGGCCCCTTAGGTTCGGCACCTCCTCGACGCGTGCTTACCAAGTCACCCCCTCCAGTCACACACAGGGTTCTGGGTAACCGACTTCTGTAGGTTAAACGACCTGCGTATGGACGTCGTTCCGCTTCATTCCATTTCGTCCACCACGCAGCTCCTCATGTCGTTCCAGACGCCCTTCCCACCCCGAGGTGGCGGGTCTGGGTAAACGACCTGCGTATGGCCGTAGTTCCGCTTCATTCCATTTCGTCCACCACGCAGCTCCTCATGTCGTTCCAGACGCCCCTTCCCACCCCGAGGTGGCGGGTCTTGGTAAACGACCCGCGTATGGCCGTAGCTCCGCTTCTTTCCATTTCGTCCACCACGCAGCTCCTACGTCGTTCCAGACCCACCTTCCCACCCCACGAGGTGGCGGGTCTTGGTAAACGACCCGCGTATGGCCGTAGCTCCGCTTGTTTCCGTTTCCTCCACCACGCAGCTCTTCATGTCGTTCCAGACCCCTCTTCTCACCCCGAGGTGGCGGGTCTTGGTAAACGGCCCGCGTATAAGGCCGTAGCTCCGCTTCTTTCCGTTTCCTCCACCACGCAGCTCCTCATGTCGTTCCAGACCTCCCTTCCCACCCCGAGGTGGCGGGTCTTGGTGAACGACCCGCGTTAGGCCGTAGCTCCGCTTCTTTCCATTTCGTCCACCACGCTGCTCCTCATGTCGTTCCAGACCCCCCTTCCCACCCCGAGGTGGCGGGTCTTGGTAAACGACCCGCGTAAGGCCGTAGTTCGGCTTGTTGCCACAAATTGTCCACCACGCAGCTCCTCGTGTCGTTCGTGGCGGGTCTTGGTAAACGACCCGCGTAAGGCCATAGCCCCGCTTCTTTTTTCATTTCGTCCACCACGCAGCTCCTCATGTCGTTCCAGACCCCCTTCCCACCCACGAGGTGGCGGGTCTTGGTAAACGACCTGCGTATGGCCGTAGTTCCGCTTCTTTCATTTCGTCCACCACGCAGGTCCTCATGTCGTTCCAGACCCCCCTTCCCACCCCGAAGTGGCAGGTCTTGGAAAACGACCCTCGTCAGGCCGTAGCTCCGCTTCTTTCCATTTCGTCCACCGCGCAGCTCATCATGTCGTTCCAGACGCCCCTTCCCACCCCGAGGTGGCGGGTCTTGGTAAACGACCCGCGTATGGCCGTAGTTCCGCTTCTTTCAATTTCGGCCACCACGCAGGTCCTCATGTCGCTCCATACCCCCCTTCCCACCCCGAGGCGGCGGGTCTTGGTAAACGACCCGCATAAGGCTGTAGTTCCGCTTCTTCGCATTTAGTCCACCACGCAGCTCCTCATGTCGTCCCAGACCCCCCTTCCCACCCCGAGGTGGCGGGTCTTAGTCTTGGTAAACGACCTGCGTCAGGCCGTAGCTCCACTTCATTCCATTTCGGCCACCTGTCGTTCCAGACCCCCCTTCCCACCCCGAGGTGGCGGGTCTTGGTAAACGACCCGTGTAAGGCCGTAATTCCGCCTCTTTCCATTTCGTCCACCAAGCAGCGCCCCTCATGTCGTCCCAGACCCCCCTTCCCACCCCGAGGTGGCGGGTCTTAAACGACCTGCGTCAGGCCGTAGCTCCACTTCATTCCATTTCGGCCACCTGTCGTTCCAGACCCCCCTTCCCACCCCGAGGTGGCGGGTCTTGGTAAACGACCCGTGTAAGGCCGTAGTTCCGCCTCTTTCCATTTCGTCCACCAAGCAGCGCCCCTCGTGTCGTCCCAGTCCCCCCTTCTCTCCCCGGTTTGTTAAATCCCGGCCGTAGCTCCGCTTCTTCCATCGCGTCCACCACACAGCGCTCCCCAAGTCGTTCCAGACCCGCTTCTAGCTCCCAGATCGGGGACCTGGGTAAACGACCCGCGCACGGCAGTAGCTCCGCTTCTTTCTGTCGCAGTACGCATCGCTCCTCACGTCGTTCCAGACACCGCTTCTCGCCAAGGCCGTATAGTCTCGCTCCGAGAATGTACGTTTCTCGTGAAGCCGTAGCCGCTACCCCGATTCTTACCATTACATGCCAGGCCTCGGTTTCGAGTCCGGCTCAGCTGGGCCCCCCGCCTCTACGCGTCCGCGAGTGCATCGTCCTTCCCCTTCTCCAGTTACCCACTTTGCGTCGCCCCCCCCCTCTTCTGGCCCAAACCCCCTTTCCGGGCTGATAACCCAGACTTGGGCCACTTCCGGCGGGTTTCAGGCTCCCCATTTCTTTCGGGACCAGTCCGTGCCGGTCTCGGCCTTCGTTTCCACTTATAGTCCAGACTCTAGTTCAAGCCCCCTCTGGAACCTCCCGCGGAGGGGGCCGATGACGCTTGCGGAGGCCCCCCGAGATGCTGGGCGGGGAAGAGTGGTGGAGGCCGCGGCTACTGCTGCAGGTCGAACCCTACCTACCTACCAGACAGCACTGGCCTGGCACTCGCCGTCCCCGCTCTGGGTCCGGGTCAACTGGTCCTGATGGAGAGTCTGGCTCATCCTACTCATCCTCCAGTTCTGCTTCCGAAGCTGCCGGTGCCCCTGCCTAACACTTCTTTTCGAGCCTCCGGCTTTGATTGGAAACCCTGCTCGTTGGACCCTGCCAGTCAGACTATCGGAACTTGGTTGACGTTTTGACGAGCCATTATCTCTTGAAGTAGCAAGGTGCAGCAGTGACGGAGTACAGTGACGGAGGGCGTCGCTGAAGCAGAATTGAAGCTTTGCAGCTCGTCTCTCATTACCATGTTCTTGCAGACAGCCTTTCATGTGAAGGACAGGTTGAGCCGTTTGGCTTCCCGCGGTCTTGTGCCGGAAATCACCTACCGCTTCTGCGGCTCCGACGGAAGAAGAAATCTGAGAGTTTGCGTTTACTAGGACGTACTAGGGCTTTTTCGGTGCGGCTTCAGTCACTTGTTCTGCGTCATTACGCCATGGAGCAACGTGCTGCCGATACAGACAGTCTTCTTACAGTAAGCCCCATAAAGTTGGAAACCGGATTAAGGTCAAATAGTGCTGAGATTCCTTATATATTGCTCTTAAGGATAGCGGCCATTGGGTTTCCAACTTTTGGGCTTCTACTGTAGAGAGCTTGCCTGTTGGCAAACACTTCCTTTGCTGCCCTTTTCCCACTCCGAAGCTTCCCGCCCCAGACGATGTGGACTGTCAGATGTCTCCTGGCCCGACGACACCTCTTTCGGGCCGTGCCAGCTCTGATCCGGGGCAATGGATGCCCGCAGTAGATGTCAACTGGCACTGCAGCAGAAGCTGCTCCGAATGCCAAGCAAGCGACGGTGACGACGAACATGCTTCCGATCCTCATGCTCTGTCCCGATCTCGGGATTATCGTCTTGGAGATCACTGTCCCCGGTCACTGAGTGCGCTCGTACTCAACTAGGCACATGTTCGCAGTTTGCATTTCCGGCCTGGTAACTCGCCTTGGCATTGGTCCATATTTTTCTTGTGGTGTAGCTCTAATTCGTGCTTCACCGCTCAATGCACGCGGGCTTTCGGATCGTGAAAGCTCAGGCTAACGCAAAAAAGTGCTCCGCTTTCCATTTTCAAAGTCAGCATCAACACCCACTTGCGCCCTGCCGACCTGGTTGCTTGGCTTGCTTAGTTGATGTAGCTAATCATGCTTGGCTACCGTGTTCGTAGCCCCCTTACTTTGCCTGCAGCTCCAGCTCCGCCTAATCATTTGTTGCCGCTGCAATTGCAGCCATGCCTACAGGGTCCATAGCTGCATGGCAAAGCTTTGATTTGTGTTTCCGCTGCAAGGTTTTCTTTCTAATGGACACACATGTTGTACCATGACTTCTGCATTGCTTGGCTTTGGTTTCACAGGAAATGCGGGCAGCCTGGAAGATCGCGGAGGAAAATTTCCAACCCCGGCGACGGCAGCCATCGGTATGAACCGAGGATTTGGCATTGATGGAGCCAGTGTGCAGACAAGCTGGCACTCGTTTATCTTGGGTGAAGGATCGTGAAGTCATGCAGAACATCCTTTTTCGCGGTGAACCCAAGATTGCAACCAGAGAGTTCGCATCAAGATTGAGAAGATACACCAAAGTCGATCCCACTTTGAAGGGGGCAGCAGCGCCCCCACGAAAGGGTTCGACATCGACAGCTGCATGCTTTCCAAAGGCGGTGTTAGAGAAAAGGTCGTCGAGTCGTCGAGAGTGCGTGTAAGTGCTAAGGTGCAAAGCGCGCGAAGGCGTGAGGTGCGCGAAGGCGCAAAGAGCGTGGCGCGCGCCTTAGGCGGACCATAGTCAAGAACTTGCGTATCGAGGCCAAGGGAGACCACGCTTGTTTTCGACGCAAGAACAAGGTTTGTCGAGCTACTATACGTCGGGGTTGAGTGAAGACCAGTACATCTTTGGCAAGAAGATCGCTCTCCGTTCTTCGGTTGGTGCTCTTTGGCTGTCTTTTGCACCTATTCACCAAGCCTAGTTGGGGTGGTTAGGGTGGGACTACATGCTGACGCAAGCGTGCGACAAGCGGGTGTGCCAATATTCCTACAGCAAAAGGCGCACTCACGGCGCGCACACTGTATACTGTATACACACTCTAGACTCTAAACCCAACCCTACCTTAGCCCTAAACCCTCCAACCGCGAACTCCAAGCTGCACCACATCTCCCCGGCTCTAGAGGTGCAAACCTCTGCAAGGAGGTTGTAAGTCGGGTTTAGGGTTACGGTTAGCATTTGCAGGAACCTGATTAAGAAACCCTGGCCGTAGAACCCCACCATACTATCAGTAGCACCCTAATAAAAAGCAAAGTTTCTTAATCAGGTTACAATGCTAGCCTTTGTAGGAGACTAGTAACCTCTTTATATGCCCCTGATGATTTACGTCTGCTTACACCCTGAACCCGCTCACTGGGGTTTGCTTTTGTTGGAGGAATGGTCCTCAATTCCGACGGTGCCTGGGCCTCCTTTTGCAAACTTTTCGACCGTTTGGGCTCATAGGGTTTCGTGCGACGGGGTTACGGTGGTTGTGCAGGGTTGTATTGTTTTCGGATTTTGCACAGGGTTTGGGAGTTTCGGGTTTGGCGTTTGTTTTTGGGCTCAAGAAGTTAGGGCTTGAGGCTTCAGGTTTATAGGGCTCAGGATGTTTTAGCGGTTGCAGAAGTTCTTTCACGAGGGTTGGATGAGGGCTTTGTCGGGCTTGAGGATTTACAGTTTTGTGTCAGCGTCTTGGTTCGGTTTTGGTGGTAAACTTAACTATTTGGTAAAAATTAAACCTCTTGTGCGGTCAAAGATACATTAATTTTGAAGGCCTTATTCGGGCCTCATAACACCCCATAAAGCACGGTAGACCCCGTAATAACCCTTGCAAAAGGCGCTTGTACAAAAAGCTTATAAGACCGTGTATACGAGGTTACGTAACTTCCGAAAAAGCTCTAATCATACGGTAGCGACGGTGGAGGTCGGAATACGTGCTAGTTGAATCATAATTATAGTGATTCAACTTGCACTTGTTTGTTTGTCTTTAAAAGTATTTAATTGCCTTTACAAGTTTTTAATTGTTTTCATTTGTCATTAATTATCTTCATTTCTTTTCATTGGTCTTTAATTGTCTGCAAAAGTTTTAGCTTGTCTTTATTTGTCCATGATTGTTTTTATTTGTTTGTATTTGTCGGTTATGTCGAACAAACCCTGTGGATCTAAGTCTTGTGGTTCTGGTTCGGTGCAAACGGTCAATGATCATTGCTTGCTGCTAATTCAATACAATCTCCCTCAAGGTCCCTCATGAATAAAGTATGTATTATCCCTGGTTCTGCATATTAAGGTGATTTCTTGCCCGAATAAGACCTTGCAAACAACACTTTTGTGAAATAACAACAAGACCTGCCAAAACAGGCTGTGAAACCCCATAAGTTATGGTAACATGCGCCATGAAATTATTCCTTGCACAGCGCCAGCCCCCGTGTAAACAGACTACTGCGTGCACCAAGACCTTGTTGCAGTTGGTTGAAGCCCATTTTTTCTACAAGCCTGGCAGACACGTTTGAATAACAACCCTACGGAACCGGGTTAAAATGGTTCTGAAACCCTATAAAGGCCAGAAACCCCCCCTAGTTTCAGGAGGAGTGTTCATGAAAACCTGGTGATAGTCTTCATGCCTTTACTATCCGTCTAATTACGTACCTTGTATATGTATACTTGTAGTACATATTTATGCATATACTTATTTATGTATGTATAGGTATGTATATGTATATGTATATGTATATATATATAAACATATATACATACATATATACATACATATGTACATGCTGCAGCATGTGCTCATCCCTGTACTGCTGTTGAAGTAGGGGTCCAGCGACATGGGGAAGTCCAAGCTCTATACGTGCATGGAATGAGAACTTGACCCGGTGCATGCATGCCTTCGTTTGGAAGTATCATCTCCCTGTCGACGTAGACTTGAAGAAGGAGCTGGGCAAGTTGAGGTAGCAAAACGAGATTTGACGTGTGTGCCCATGTAGACGGGCAATGCAACCTAAGATCAGGCATACCGTAATTTACTGTAGACTTGGCCTCTACGATCTCGCATGGAAGCCTGAAAACACCAGGTGTTTTATCAGCACGTGACCTAGTTTCAGACCCTAGTTTCAAAGCCTTCAGATGATTAGACCATAAACCTTAAACCATTACACCTTAAACCTTCAACCCCCAAGCCCTAAAGTTTCAAAGGTGTAACTACTGGGGCGATCCGCACTACACTGCGAGCTGGGGTCCGCATGGCCGATTCGACTATCAGGGCCTCGGTGTCCACGAGGTGGGCAGTTCCATGACTTAGGGTCCCTTTGTATGTCCCCAAAATAGCACGGCACCCTTATTAAAGAAGATTTGTTTTTACGTCAATGGTGCGCTAACTTGGAGAACTACCCAGGTGGTGAACGAGGGTTTTGGTTTTCAACCGGTTCTGCACGGGTTTGGGGTTTAAGCTGTTCTGAAGGGTTCGAAAACTTGGAGTGTTGGGCATACTAAGAACGATTTCAGTACTTTTTGCTTAAGAGGGTTGGTTCCATGTGAGGGTTGAACACGGCATATTACACCCTGAACCTTAAGCCCAAAGCCCATCTCAGTCTTAAACTTTTTACCATAAGAACCATATGCTTGAAAGGAATGTCAAAGGGATACTACGCCCTGAGCCCCAAGCTTCCTAACCTCGCCGGTCTTCTCCATCATCCCTATACTAGATTACTAGAAGTTTACGAATAAGTAGGGTTATAAGTACCCTAACTTGGGCCATAAGTATTTACAACTAGATATAGTCACCCCGTTTAGAACCCACCCACGATACTAAGTCCCATGATCCTCCAAGTACTCTAAACCCTAAACCCTAAACGCTTAAAGTACCCCTATAGATCCCTTAAAGTTACTAAGTCCCCTGATCCTCCAAGTAGCCCTTAAACTATAAACCATATAGGACCCTTTACACGGAGCCTTCAGATCCTTTGAAAGAGACCTTAAACCCAAAGCTACTAAATCCCATGATCCTCCAAGTGTAGGTGGTGAACAACAGCCAGAGCTGCCAGAGCTTCCGGATGCGCCTTGTCAGCTTCGTTAGGGTTTTTGGGTTTACGGGTGAGTTTCTTTAGGTGTTAGGATTCAGGGTTTAAATCTTAGGGCTTCAGGGGTGCCTGAGTCACCTGTGGCCCAAAAGGCTCACCCCCTAAGGAACTATATGTAGAAACCATAATAACGGACCCTAAAAAGGGAGGTCTTTTCGGCTCCAGGATCCAGGGGCGAGTCAGAACTGTCGGGGTTTAGGGTGTAGAGTTTAGGGTTTGGTCAAGATTAGAGTCTGGAATTTATTTTGTAGGGCAATCAGTGTATCTGGCCAAGCTCCGTCGAAAATCAGCGAATTTAGGGTAGTCATTGAGATGGGTAGGTAGAACTCCACTTATACCTTACTGGCGTAAAACCTAAAGCATTCAGCTATCATTAAACCCTAGAGTCCGTAAACCGTAAAACGCCGTGAATGCCTTAAGCTCTGAACCCCTTAAGCATTAAACCCCTAAGCCCCTAAAATCTCCATGTCAGTTGGGGTTTCAGATCTGCGATGTCAGCCTGGCAATTGTTTTTTGTTTCGTGTGGGGGTTGGTGGTTGGAGTTTAATTGGAGTTTAGGTATCCTGAAGGGTTTACAGAGTTTTAAAGTTTTAGGATGTTGCGGCTTCTAGTTTTTAGGGTTCAGGGGTCATGAAGTTGTGCTATCATCATAACCACCCTGAATCCTAAACCCTTAAATCCTGTGGAAGGGGTTTCGAGCCGCTTCCTCGCGGATGGTACTTGGAGGATCATGGGACTTAGTAACTAGGGTTATAAGTAATGTAACTATAGTTGTAATTACTTATAACCCCAATTAGGGTACTTATAACCTTACTTACTAAGTCCCATGATCTTCTAAGTAGACGCCGGATTAGGACCTCTAAACCGTGTGGTGTGGCGCCTGGTAAGGATGTGGGGTGGGTGCTGTACCCTAAAAATTCCCAAACGATCTGAGGGCCTTAAACCTTAAACCCTAAAGCCCTAAACCTGAAGCCTAAAACGCTAAAGCCCTAAACCCAACACCCTAAAGCTTAAACCCTGAAACCAGAAACCCAGACCCTAAGACCCTAACCCCTAAAACCCTAAAACCCTGGGTTGGAGTTTCGAGAGGCTCTTGAGGGTGGTGTTGCGAAAGACTGGCCGAATGGACGCTGGTGTGCTGTTGGTTTTATAGGAACGCTGGCTTCGAAACCGCCAGGCTGTGACCCGTCTGCATCCGGACGATGTCCGGGGAAGCACACTGCTGCAAGGCCGCTCTGTGCACAGGTGCTTCGACACACGTCGCACAGCTCTTCTGGTACAGTCTCTTGTTGTACATCATACCAAATCATGCACCGTGGCCTTCACCTCGAGGGTGGACCATATTGCCAGCGTCAAGTGTCTCTTCGTACCAGTTGCCGACGGCGATGCCGTCAGAACGGCGGCGCTCACCTGTTCTTGTCTTGAATAGCGGCATTCGCAGATTCTCTGGTTACCAACGTATCAAAAAGTGTCAAGCAGCTATGGACGAGGAGGAGTGCAGATCTCCATCATCTGCAGGAGATTCCGACGACGACAGACTCCAAGCGCTTTCAGCGCCACCACGCTGCCGACCTCATTGAGTGCTGCCTCTGCTGTCCGTTCTACCTGGCTTGGCATTTCTTTTGTCTTTGCATTTTCAGTCTGGAAGATCGGTCAAAAGACCTGCTTCCATAATTTAAGCCTTCACGACCAACGCAGCATGGCTTTTTGGGAACCGCCTCGCGCCAAGCGACCGGGCACGAGTCGCATCATAAGGAGTTTAGAGTGCTCAGGTGGTGCTCGACGAATACCGCTGGGCCAACGCAGGATGGAGCACGGAGGCAATTCAAGCAGCGGTCGGGATCCAAGGAAAGGTCAAGAAGGCGTCGGTCAAGAGTCCGTCTGATGTAGCAACAAGGCCAAGCAGCAGCGTTGAGCACTCTGGCAGTGTGCTGCCATGAAAGCCAGCAGACGCATGCTGCCTGGACTGTGCATGCAAGAACTTGCAGCAGGAATTCTACTCCATGCATTCCGGAGTTCCGGAGTGGTTTCTGAACGTCGACTTGCAGCCGTCGAGCAGCGCGAAGAAGAATTCCGCTTAGGCGAGGCTGCCTGTGTTGTCATCAGACCTTACTTGATAAACGCGTAAAGCTTATCAGCCAGCTTTCACACAGGCTTGACGTGGCGGGGAGCAGCGTCTCTGAGCGAATGCTGCGTACCGCATGGCGTCGCCTGTGGTCTATCGTCCCGTGATTGCTTCGGCATGCAACGGAGGGCAGCGGGAAGCATCGGCGACCGAGCATATGGCGCACAACCCACGAGTCAGAGACTGGCAAGGACAGCCTTATTCTCCGTCGGCACTTGGAGAATCATGGGACTTAGTAGCGAGGGTTCCTAGTATAGGTTTCCTTAAATTACAAGGTTCTATGAGGGATCACGAGACTTAGCAGCTAGGGTAAAAATACGCAACTATAGGTTATAGTTACTTATAACCCCAATTAGGGCACGTCTAAGCCGACGTACCAAGTCCCATGTTCCTCTAAGTATAGAAGCAATCCCCCCTGCCCCTGAGGCTTCAAAACACAACCCCGAAACGTTGATCCTCAAGCTGTACCCTCTACCCGAAACTACTACCCCCCCAAAACCATAAAGCACTCAACCATAAGCCCCGCAATCCCAAAGCCCAAAACCGGAACAAACCCTGCGCCCTAAATCCCCACCTCAGGCAGGCATTCCATTGCCAGTACCGAAGGACCTCGAATGCTGTGACACTTGGCGTGGCGTTCCTGCTCGACACTCTGTCGTTGAGTTTGTCAACTTTACATTTACGTGGGTTTGGGAAGTTTTTGGTAAATATCTTTTTTCTTAAGCTAGGTCCACTTTTTGGAATTGTGTTTTTTGATCGTTAGAAGACCCCCATGAGCTATAAGGACAACAACACTCGTGTTTTCATGAACGACTCTTTCGTCTCCGTGACGCCAGGCCAGCGGTAAAAGGGTCGATTTCACCAATGGTAAGAGGGTTGATCTCACAACAGTGGAGTCTTGTGTTTCCTTCAGTGTTTTGGGGTTGGGGGGTTTTCGGGTTAAGGGTGTAGGGTTTGGGTTTTAGGAGGGGTTAATGGCTGTGCTAGAAGACCTGAAGACCAGATTGTAAGCAAGATCATGAAGAGGGTAATCCCAACTAAGGGTTTCGGGCGTAGTGTATGTATATAACCCTAAACCCTCATATACCATATTATTGTAAGCGCATGGAATCTTCATGCCGGATTCTCAGGAGTACTTTTATGGCTGCTACTGTAGTGATTCCTGTTAGGCCCGAGACCCCAAGCGCTAAAACCCTACCCTGAACCCTGAACCATTGATCCAAAGTTTAAGGAGCAGGGTGCGGCTTCAGGGCTTGCACGATCTACGCAGCTACAGAGAGCTAACACCTGCACCAGAAACTCGGGGTGTCTTAACAGTAGCCTTAGCCCTTAAGTTGCCGTACAATCCCTTTGCAGCCCCTAAAACCAACCTACATCTAAATGCCTTCTATACTCCTTATAGAGCCCCTCAAGGTACCCTATTCGAGATCCTCGCTACTAAGTCCCATGATCCTCCCTCCAAGTAAGGTGCCTTAGAATGATTTTCAAGACCCCACCAGGCGGCGAGGGTCGCGTGACAGTGAGCGGACCCCTCACCAACGCCCAGCTCAGCAGCGGCGTGGACATCCAGACAGGTGGGAACTTTTCAAGATTGCATTGTGGGGCCCGTTCAAGAAGTCTTATCAATTCTTGCGTTCAGGGTCTGGTTGGAGGGGGCCGATCTTTCTCGTTTAGTATCTGATTTGAGATTCTGTTGGTTTTGACTGGTTTCAGAGCACTTGTTCGACGATGTTATGCAGTGGCTGTTATAGAGCCTAGAAGCTTTAGGTTCAAGTTTTAGGGTTTAGGGTTTAGGTCTGTGTTGGAGTCGCTGGGTTTGAGTCTTTAGAAGAGTATACCCTTACGGTCCGAATGCACCTTGACTAAAAGAGACCTTGAGACAGTATTCCAATTTTCCAGGCTTAAATACTGAAACCCCATCAAACCTATCAAACCATATTAAAACCCTGACAGGAACCCTTAAAGGACCTTGACGGAACCCCCAAAGGAGCCCTTGAAGGAACCCGACAGTTTCGCCCCAGCTCAAAGTTTTCGGGTTGGAGGCAGTTTCAAAAGAAATCCTGACCCCAGATACGCCGAAACCGCTCAGCGAAGGAGCACGCGCGATTTAGGGTTTACCGTTTAGGGTTTTGGGTTTTGGGTCAATGGACAAATCCCAAAGCTTAACCCTGTCAAGACCCTGGAAGACTGCTACAAGAAACCCCAGAAACACTGCTTAGGGTTTCGGACTCTCTTTGAACCCTACCCAGGCCCTACTCTACAGAACTATACTGATCAAGTACCTGGACCTAAATATTGGTGGATTGAGCCGAACAGTGTGGCGGCTTGAGGATATTGGGTTTGGGGTTTACGGTTTAAGCTGAAGGTTCAGGGTTTTATGGCTTACGGGGGAATGCGAGAGCAGAGCACCGGGTGGTTTTTTAAGGTGTAGCGCTCTTTTCCAGGTTTTTCTCACAGGTGGAATAGGTGGGACATGGCAACTAGGGCCATCGTTGAGGTCACTGTAGTTGTAGCTACATATAGCCCTAGTTAGGGTAGTTGCATGCAATCTTAATTAATCTAGAGTTCATGCGGGTTCCGTCGGGTTGGGGATTTCCGGCGGGGACCACGGCACTTAGTAAGCAAGGGCTTGAAGTGCGTTTAAGGGATCTATATGGGTACTATTGCGGATCGTGGGACTTAGTAAGAAAGGCTACAAGTACCTTGATCGAAGTTACGAGGACCGTGATCCCCCCAGTATCTGACGCACGCTTGTGCAAGCCCTACTTTGCACGCGCACGAAGTGCAAGAATTCACAAAGAATAGCAGGGCTTTATCCATGCACAGGCGTTTTATTGAATCTGTCTTGTGTTTCATAGGCTTCCCAGGGCCCTAAGCCCTAAACCCTTAAACCCTAACACTAAACCCGAAGCCCTGAATTCTGAACCCTAAAAGTCCTAAGGCTACTCGGCGTGACAGGACCCTGCAACCTAAGCGTCCTAATGAATGCCTGGGCCTCGACCCCCTCCAATCCTGCAGCCTTAGATCCTGCCACCCCTAAACTTGTCGGTTTAGGGTGTAGGTTTGTTTTTTAAAGGAACCACCCTTAGAAAGAACCCTCGCAGGGACCCTTTAAAGGAGCCCTTTAAATAAACCTTAAGGAGTTCCTTTAAGGGTTCCTTCAGAGCGTTTTGTTTAGGGTTTTAGGGCTGGGAGTGTCTAGGGTTCTAGATTTTTTCAGGTTAGTTGGACAGTGTCGGGGCACTTCGTGCATAGGTCGCAGGTAGAGTTGTAAGTACGGTAAACCCGGAACCCTCTAAAATAGCACCGCAGTCCTACTTGGGGTCACCCTACTTACAACCCTGCTGTTTGACTACTTACTCAGTCCCGTGCTGAAGTTCTGGGCACTACGCCCGAAAGCAAAGGGGTCCTGTCATGGGAGACGCTGTTACATGCAACATCAGAACGTGAACCGCCTGTGCCCACGGGACATCAGCTGCGGGAACGTAGTCATCACCATCTCTCCTACTTGTGCTGGCGTGTGCCACAGTTCTGCCAGGCGGCCAAGGCAATGCAAGTTCAGAGTGTGTGGCAACACCACGGATTGTCAACTTGGGCATCGCATCCACGGGCGGGTCTCGTACGTGACGTTATGAGTTGAAAATGCTTGCGGCATGCCACAGCACTTTCGGAAATGTTGGAATTGGAGTGCTTGCGGTCAGCGGCATGACTGTGCAGTATGCGTCCGACACCAGGGGGCCTTGAAATGTCTTCCGGCTTTTCTCAGGAGGTGTTTTGCAAGAAGGGTTTGGAGCACAACCTAATTTCCTTCTTTCTTCTTTTCTTTATTTCATTCGTTCGTCGTGTCTTTCTTGCATTCTGGATCGTCCTGGTTTGTTGTTCCTAGCTGTCTTTCTTTGTTTCCTTTGCGTTTTTTTGCAGTTCTTTCCTTCGTTTTTTGTCCAGATTCGTCCTGCCGCTCACCTGTCGGCTTGGTAAGGTTTTTTGATGGCATCGAAAGCCTTCTGTGCCCTTCAAAAAAGACTAAGAGGTTTGTCAAACTCTGTCCCACCTGATACGTACCTGCCCAAGTCCTTGAAAAGCGAAAACCATAAACCCAAAACCCCTCGTCGATGGTCTTCTTGTGTTGTCCTGGCAGACGTAACAGGTGAAGGTAGCACGTCTGATCGTTCATGGTCTGTAAGCCATCGGCCCTTACCCCAAAGCCCAAATTTAACTACTCAGGTAGGTGCCTGCTTCAAAACCTGTTAGCGTTCAGTGTGCAGAGCCCCAAACCGGGATCCGGAGGTGATAGCTGCAACTTCGCAAGCATCAACGGGGTGCGCATTCGTGGGAAGCCTGGGTACATCTTGAACCTCTGCATAAAGACAAATCGGTTTGGCAGGGTTTGGTCAGGGAAGCTGTGGTGGTGTTTCATAGGTTTTCGTCAGAAGCGGCTTCGGTAGCACTTCGGCGTATGAAAGGTTTTGAAACTTTTTACAGGGGCTTTCTAAAGCCCTTCTAGGAGCCCAGTTCGAAAATAGCACCTTTGAGCCAAGTAGTAGTCAACGGCTTGCACCCTACCACGTGGCGAAGCCAAAGAGGAGGAGGACCTGTGCAGGTCCTTAGCTGAGGCTGAGATCAGCCTTGCCCCTGACGGGGCTTCTGAAGTCGACGGCTGGCGGCCATCTTCCACTTGTCCTTTGTAAGCGCGAGCACTCGCCTCCGAATGTTGCCCAGCTGAGCCAACACCGAATGGTGTATGCCCGACGCATCCCACCCCAACCTGGCAGCCAGAGGGGAAGCAGGCGCGCTAAGGACCCTCAGGTCGCTGAAGCGCGAGCATGCCCAGCTCACATGCTGGAGCGAAGGAACAACGGCTGAGCCGCAGAAGGGGCACACCTGCACGATGGTGCCAGAGTCGAAGCAAACGGCGGGACTTGAGAAGCCTCCAACCGCCACTCCCAAAGCCCAGCCATCATGCTGCTGAATGCCAACGTGAAGTTTTTGAATCAGCTGGGGCGAAAGAGCCAGTCCCTGTCTCCTTGCCAAAGCCGAGTCAATGCGCTCAGACGCACCTTTGAGCCAAAACTGCGCAACTCTGGATTTTACATCCAGCAGAAGACAGGACCTGGAACCCTAGACCCCAAACCCCAAATCCTGACTTATCAACCAGGGTTATACATAAGGTAACTAGCTAATTATGGCTATAACTACTTATGACCCCGGTTAGGGTACTTGTAAGCTTAGTTACTACAAGTAGAAACTAAAGCCGAAGCCCATATAGAAGCCTTTAAAGGGACCCTAAATGGAGCCATTATAGGACCCCAAGGCCCATAATCCTCCAAGTAAAGCCTCCAGCCCTCGATCCCCAAGGAACGCGCAGATCCGGGCGCACGAGGAGGTGGACGCCCCACAGGGTATTTGTGGAGCCGAGTTCTTGGTCTCCACCTTTGTCAGCGAGCCTTGCTCAGGGAGGATTGTTCGATGTTTTTGTTCAAGGGCCTTTGGGATGGCTTTATGTGGACAGTGGAGGGCTTCTCAAGGATCCTTCGAGGGTTTGATCAGGGCTTTTTCCAGGTTCGCGTAGTACCCTTTGTCCCTGTTTGATTTTGAGTTCTCTTATGAAACTGCAGGCGAAGAAGCAGGAAGCTTTTGAGCTTTGTAGCGACTTGTTTTGCAGATCTCGCAAACGTGAAGGTACGTAGAAGTGTCCTGTATGTACCTGCACGACCTTCCCACATCAAACCTTATTTTTCAATCTCCGAAGCCATAAACCCTGAAAGCTGTAAGCTTATCAATTAATCCCAAACCTAAAGTGAGATCCACACCGAGCCTACTGCTGCGTGGGTTGTACTTTGCCACCCGAGAGACAGCTGCGACCAATTCAGGAATATTTCTCTCTTCCTGATATCAAATACTAACACCTATATAGTTCAAGGATAGTCCCATGCAGAGCAGCAAACCCTAAACCCTAAACCATAAGCCGTAAATCTTAAATCCTAACATAAGCGAAAAACACAAGGATTCCGCCGACTACCTCTTCACAGACGAGGAGTTCGTAGACATGTGCAACCACTGCGAATCCTTCGGAGGTGCCCCACCGATGCCTCGCGAAGATTCTGTCTGTTTTGGGTTGGGGGTGTTGGGGTTGAGGGACTTTAGGTTAAGTGGTTGGAGTTGAGGTTGTTGGGGGTTTGGGATTTAGGGTGCAACGTGTAGGGTACACATGTTACCGGATGTGGACCAAGGCTTTCATGATTTTTGACAACCGGAGCCCTAAACCGCCAACCCTCAACACTCAAGCCTGCACTCTCAGCCCTAAAACCGGGAAGCCTAAATCTTCGAATCAGTCCCGACAGGAACCCTTAAAGAAATGCTCAACCCTTAATCCCAAAAGTCTTAAAACCTTTTATAGAAACCACAGCCAGGCTTAAAGGAACCTCAAAAGGGATCCTCACAAGAACTTTTACCCACAACTATCACTGCCTTAGGGCGTCCTCAAAAGACTCCTCAGAGGGACCCTAAACTCTAAACCCTAAATTAACCCTAAACTCGAAACCCTAAACCAACCTTAAACTCTAAACTCTAAACCCTAAACCCTAAACACCAAACCAACGCTAATCCCTAAACTCTAAACCCTAAGCCCTAAACCCTAAATCCTAAATCCTTAACCCTAAACCCTAAACCCCAAACCCTAAACTCTAAGCCCTAAGGCCCTTAAAGGTACCGGCTCCCCTGGGTGTCCCGGCGTCACCACGACCACTTCGGTGCCGGTGGCTCTCAGCGACCGGTGCAGTCCCTGGGCTCTTGTTAAGTAGGGATACCTTTAAAGGGGGTTCCTTTAAGGGATCTATAAGGGTTCCATAAAGGGTTTAGGGTTTAGGGTTTCCGAGAATTAGGGGTACCTTATTCTGGGGTCCGTAGAATAAGGATCCTACTATTTAGGGTACTATATAAGGGTTCCCTATTTTCGGAAACTGCCAAGTAGGATGTAGGGCTTTAGGGTTTAGGGTTGTGGGCTCTTGCTATCGTAACAAAGAGGGTCCACATATACACTACTATTATGGAATTATAGGTCCCAAAAACCATATTGGGGGGTGGTCAAGTAGGATGTAGGGCTTAGGGGTTTAGGGCTCACGGTTTAAGGTTGTCGGGTTTAGAGAGCAGTTTTCATGTTCTGTAAAGACAAGCCGATGGGGTCATTGGGCTTAGAGACGGTTGTCATAATGCGGAAACTGGATTGCTTGCACGATTTACAGACCCTTCTTCTAGTTTAGGTTACCATAACCACGAAGCCATACCTTTTTTACTGAATATCACCATTATGCTAGCTCAACATGAGATCCGTAAGACCCTAAACCCCTAGACTCCAAGCCCTAAGACGCAAGATTCTGAGACCGGAAACCAGGCTTTGCGCGGCCAGGCGTGAATGCAAACATCCCTGGCACCCTAAGCATCCTGGAGGAGCGAGGGAGGGTTTAACATACTGTTGATGGACAAAATCCTGCATGACCCCAAGGACCCTAAAGTATGGGAATTATGGGGTATTCCTTATAATGGGTGATGCAGGATTTTGTCCATCAACAGTAGGAGTCTTGTTTTCTTGTTAGGGTTTAGGGTTTGAGAGTATGGTTTTTAATTTGGGGTTTAGGTTTTTCGGGCTTAGTTACCAGTTTTTAAATTTTACGTGCTGTTGTAGCATAGGGGCTGTAAGTAGTTAAATCGGGCTTTTGGGTATGTCTCGGATGTTGGGGGTTTTGGGGTTTGGCGTCACGCATGTGGGTTTCGGTTTGAGGCTGTGGTGTTCGGAAGCGTCAAAAGGTGGGATGAAGGTAGGTCGGATTAAGGATCCCTTATATAAGGACTCTTATTTTGGAATTACCCCACCTACCTTCATCCCATCTTTTGAGGCCCCTGAGGTGTTGATAGTGTCGGGCGGGAGGGTTCAGGGCTTCCCAGACCCCCGGGAGGATCCAAAAAGTAGATCCCTTTATGGGGGTTCCTATGAAGTACCCTTAGTAGTATAGGGCCCCCAATTTGGGGGATCTACTTTCTGGATCCTCCCGGGGGTCTGGGTTGTGGTTCCAAGAAGCATCGCGGAGGAGTGCCAGATCAGCAGCGGAACATCACCGTTCGATGAGTATGTGCAGAAGCAGCCCACTGCAAACCTTTCGAGCTTCGATGACGTGTGTGTCTTCTACTTCGACTCAAGCAGCGGCATCAAGACCCTGAGATCTTGTTGAGGAACTCTTAGGTTTTAGTTACAAGCATCAGGGAAGCATATCATGTGCGAAAGAACCTTCTTATGGTGATCCCTAAGCTTGTGACCAGTTAATCCTAAACGCGAGCTCAGGAGTTGCAACGCCGTCTGCAGCTTGCTTGGGACCACTTGCAACAATTTCCTGGGGCGGGTCGGAGTAGGCGCCTCCGGAAACCCGAAAACCCAAAGTGAACCCTGAGTGCTTGGAGGATCGTGGGACTCAGTAAGGATAGAAGTAGCCTAGCTGGGGTTAGAAGTAGTTGTAACTTTAGTCACCCTATTCATAACCCTAATTGCTAAGTCCCATGATCCTTCAAGTAAGGCCCATGAGCCGGTAGACCCCAAATCCCAAAACTCCAAACACAAGACCCTGGCTCCTATGTGACATGAACCGCTCTCTCCGGTTCAAGCCCCTGTAAAGTCCGAGATGAATAAAAGTTAGTTCCAATTCTGAAGGAGCCCTATATGCCCCGAAAAGCAGCACTGCCAACATGATCAAAAGCACACCGCAAGAGCGTAACTTAGTAGCCCAGTAGGTAACCTTTAACCATTTGGGGTTTATATAATGAGAAGGTTTGCCTTTTTTGGGCTAGGATACCCAGCCTGTAAGGTAAGCAACATGCTTCACAGAGGTGCCTCAGGAAGCTGTGCTACGGCGACCAGCGACTTTGCTGACTGTGATTCCGAGCCCGTCGGTGAGGCCATCTGTGCCTGCAACATCAACCAGGACCCCGAGGGATAGCATAACTACAGTATATATGATCCCGGTTCGGCCGGCCCCTCCCCCCTCCCCCCTCGCCCCCCAATGGTTCCTCCTCCCCCGCTGTGGTGTGGTGTGGTTGTGGGTTGCTTCCCCCTCCCTGTGGTGTGGTGTGCTTAGGGAGTGGGTCTGCTTAGGCTGGCTACCCCACTCCCCCCTGTGGTGTGGTGTGGTTTGGGTTTCCTGCGTGGGTCTGCTTGGCGTGTGAGCCCTCGTGTGGAAAGGCTTGGGGAGCGTGGGGGGGATACCATTGGGGGGGGGGGGTCGGTGAACCGAGAACCGGGATCATATATGCATTCTTTAGTGGAATTGATACACTTTTCCTAAAGGGCTTGTGAAGGCACGAGGATAAAGCTTTACGGGATCTGCAAAAGCTAAAACAAGGCTCTTAAGCAAGCCAGAGAATCCACCACATGACACCAACAACTGTAGCTGCAACTTCATGCGCTCTGCACAGCGTCCCAACCCTTACTTGGAGGATCAGGGGACTTATGGAATTACGGAGCCTGTGAAGTGAAGGATGTGTCAACGGGCCAATCAGCTGACGTATCCCGCTGCTTCAGAAGTTCATGCTCAAAGTCAGGGATTGCTAGTTTAGTGCATGGACTGGCCATTCGCTGGATCTCTTGTGTTGCTGGGTGCATCCGTGGGAACTTCGTGGAACAGTGTGCTGTCTCCCAAGACTCCTGCAATTCCGTGCATCTGCCAGTGTGAGTGTTCCAGTGAGGGAGTGCCTGCAGGGAGCTGTGCCGTATATCATTGGATTATCATCTTTCAGTGGTTGGTTATTGTTGCCCTTTCGATCTTTTGCTGGCTGAAGACCTCGACAACAGCTGGGCGTGAGAGCAAGGGCAAAGGGAAGGGTATTCTTGGAGGCCAAGCTGCCCTTACTCTAACATGATCAACGAAGGGGATCTTGTTTTCCTTGATTATGGGGAGGTTCCTCAGGTTGTGCACTCTCGTTTGGTGGCAGGGCATGTTCAGAATGATGTGTATGTCATCGTAACCCCGGACTACGACGTGTATGAGGAGCAGCTTTCCAACCTCAATCCCGATGTGGTCGGTTACTTCTATGGTGGCCCCGGATTGGGGGCGCGACCCCCCATTGGGGTGAATCCTGCACGGGTGTATGGCTTCAGGGCTATGACGGCCATAGAATATCAAAGGCTGATGCAACAAGGGCGTACTTACGCCAACGGCTTGAGGACTGCGCTTGGGCTGCCAGTGATTGGGGCTGCTGCAGCACCTGTCGCCGCAGCTCCTGTCGCCGCCGTACCGGCAGCACCAACGGTGTGGGTTGCCCTTGAAAGCCGAGGCGCCATTAAGAGGGGGTCCGTCGTATTTGGGACTGGTCAAGCTCTTCCTCCTGGGGCAGTTCAGTTGGGAGACCGAGCGATCATCCCCGACGATGCCGGCAACTCCATTTGCTTAAAGCGCATCCTCCAAACACAAGTGGGAACCATGGAAAGCAGAGACCTCCGCATCCTGGATCCAACCTTTGACTCCCAAGGCAGCCGTCGGATGGAGTTCGCCGACGCTGTGGCGAGGATGTCGCAGGACTCGATGCCGGGCGGCGGTCTTCAACTTGATGGTCCATTATCGTGTTTGGGGGTCTTGAAGAGTATGGTTACTAGAGGGCTCACTCCGGTGACGGATCACGAGCGTTGGGTTCGGACCTGCGACATCTCGAAGGGTGACCGGTCCGTGTACGAGATGGAAGTGATCACTCGTGTCATGGAGGCCTTTATCATGATTGACCAGGTGAACGTCCCGAACCTTGTCGGGACGGAGCTCCTTATGAGACGATGGCAGGTGATTCGGGAGGCTCATCGCATCTCCCCTGGAGCCCCGGACTACAGTGCAGCAGACATCGTCATGGGTTGGTCGTACCGAAGAGGAGATGGCATGCATCAGCCCCTGGCAAGGTATGTGGCGGAGGAGCTCAAGGATCAGGCTGCAATCGCCAAGGAGGCGAGAAAGGCCAAAGAAGAGATGAATGCCAGAGCAAAGAGCCGGCAAAACCCCAAGGGGGGAGGAGCTGGCTCGACAGGAGCGTGATCTTCAGTGTGGGGGTGCTAGTGTGCCACGTGCTGGTGCCCTCCTACAATTTTCCCTCGTGGCTCTTAGCTCCTCTTCGTGCAGGGGGGCTTTGCTTTTTGAAGTGTTCTTTGTCATGTCTGGAGACGGTCGATGGCGAGATCTCTTGCCGCTGCCTTTATTCAGGCCTGCGCCTTCCCGCGATAATCAATCTTGTGGGTTTAGAAATTTTGAGTCTGTCAGTTCTAAGAGGAACCGCATACGGAGGGATGACAACGTTTCAAAAGTCAATGAGGTGATCCAAGCTGTTAATGAGATGGCAGGATTCTCAGCCCCTTCGTCGAAGCCTGCGTTCAAGGCGCAGCGTGAAGCACAGACAGTTTTGATGAAGTCTATGGCAAGCCTTCCTAGATGTGCCGATAGACCTCGTATGCGTGAGGCTATTCATGAGCTTCTGCATCTTAGCCCTTCATCTGAGTACATGTCGGAAGAAGTGGTACGAAGCACAGTACACCCTTTTGATCCGTGTCTTGTCTCGTTACCGGAATGTGGCGCTCAACCACGTGATGCCACTGAACTGATTGACGAGCGAGGCCGAGAAGTTTTGGAGCGGTTCGAGGAGACCATGATTGCTTCGGATGAGGCGTTGGGGAACTTATATGAGTCGCAGAAGCACGTCAAACCATATCTCGACGAGGTGTTTCAGAAGCATCCTGACAAATATTTGACGTTTATCAACGACTTGTATGACAGAGGGATGATTGAGTTCAGAGAGCATGCGAAATCCATCATCACACCATTCTTTGTAACAAAAAAGAACGGGAAGCTGCGCTTGGTCTTGGACTGCCGGGCGTCGAATCAACATTTCGCTCCACCGCCAGATATTGCCCTGGCTGCTGGCTACACCTTCGGGCAGCTGGAGGTTGGCGAAAGTGTGATGTACACGGCCCAGAGTGATGTCAAGGATTACTTCTACTCTATTGGTCTCCCGGAGGGTTTGCGCGGCTACTTTTGTATGCCTCCTATTCCTTTGGATGATGCAAAACGTTTCAGCCGACAGTCCTTTTCGGAGAATGTTGAGAACGTGTATCCAAGCATGCGTGTGGTTCCCATGGGTTGGAGTTGGGCTATGTGGGTCGCACAACGTATTCACCAGCACCAGGCATGTGTGGCTCTAGATATTTCGCCAACTCAGGTGCTTGTGGATGGTCGGCCTCCGCCTCCACTAGGCTCAGGCGAGCCTGTGATCATTCCGTACGCCGACAATCTCAACGTATGTGGTATTGACAGCAGCAAGGTGCAGTCTGCTAAGAATAAAGTCGTGCAGCAGCTCCGGTCAGTTGGGTTTCGTGTACACGAGGAAGAGGATGCAAGTTCTGTTGTCCAGGCTCTGGGCTTCATCCTCGATGGTGAGCGGGGTGAGGTCAGACCGATCCCCAAAAAGCGGGATAAGCTCCGCCTAGTGCTGTTGTGGCTGGCAACTCGTCCCAGAATCACTGGTCGTGCTATTGAGCGGGTCATTGGGCACACTATTCATATGTTTATGCTGAGGCGCGAATTGTTATCCATTTTTAGGTCCGTTTACGACTTCAAGACAGCACATTACAAGAAGCCGGTGAAATTATGGGCGTCAGCTGCAAGAGAGTGCAAGTGGGCCGCGGCGATGTTATTAGTGTGCAAGAGTGACTTGAGATTGCCATGGAGTGGTGATATCACAGTTTCTGACGCATGCTTATCAGGCACCGCTGTGGCCGCTTTGCAGTTAGATCCGAACACTGCTCAGGAGATTGGCCAGTGCCGTGAGATGTGGAGGTTTAAGTCCAAGGACCCCTTGAGCCGTGCACGGGACGCTGTTCTTAATCTTGATCCTTTTGCAGATGTTTCCACCGTGAAGCCAGTGACCAAGGAAAACGAGGACCCGTTTCAAATCAACTCCGAGTTTCAACATGTGCCTGAGAGAGTTGCTTGCTCTGGTGATTGGGTTCCTCAGTTTGCCACTCGCATGCGACATCATGAGCACATTACGCTACTCGAGGGGCGGGGTACTTTGCAAGCCATTCGTCACAAGCTCCGCACTTCACGGAATTTCGGATTCAAACATTTGCATTTGGGGGACAATCTGGGCATGACACTTGCTTTTGACAGAGGGCGGGCAAAATCCATTCCTTTATTGATATGCTGTAGAAGAGCTGCAGCATATTGTGTGGCGGGCAATTGTGCCTTCACACATCGATGGGTCCCATCCGAGTGGAATGCCGCGGACGGTGAGTCCAGGAGGTGGGAAGGAAAAGCGCCCCAGTTCGCGAGCAAGCGGAAGTGCAAAGAAGTGCAAGAAGGCTTCTGCTACCCCAACAGCAAGAGCAAGAGGATCCAAGGCCAGATCAGGGAGTTCATCGACGGGGCTTTTGGCTCAACTGAAGAAGGATGTCCCTCCTCGGAGAACGAAGGCAGCTCCGTCCAAAAAGGAGCTGAGGCAGTCCATTCAGGGCAAGGACGAATTGACGAGGGCTGGCAAGCGCAAAGCGTTAGCCGAGAAGGAAGTGATTGTCAGCAGAGGGTCAGCGCAGACATTGTTGGAGGCAGCGGCAGTGGCGCCCCGTACGGGCGAAGAGTATCTGCACAAACTGAGGTTGTTCCAATCCTACTGTCGTGTCCAGAAGTTGAGGCTGCTAAAGCCTTCCGACATCGACTATGCCTTGACCCAGTTTCTGAATCAGTCATTCCTCGAGGGCTGGTCCATCGCGGAAGGAAACAAGTGTTTAGCTGCTGTGATGGACTGGCGACCAGACCTGTCAAAACACCAACTGCCGCGCAGTCGAAGGTCCCTTCAAGGCTGGAAAAATCTCGATCCAGGGGCCACGCGCCCCCCGGTACCCTGGCCTTTGATTGCATTGATCACTCTCATCATGCTGGAAGCCGAGTGCCTTGTGGAGGCCATGGCGGTCCTCCTTATGTTCGTGACCTACGCGAGGCCAGGGGAAATTTTTACTATCCGCAGAAAGGACCTGGTCGGCAGTCGCGCGTTGGGGATGGACTGGGCAGTAAACCTTCACCCTGCAGAAAATCTGGAGGAGTCAAAAGTTGGAGTAACCAACGAAACGATCCTTCTCAACAGTCAGGAGATTCCTTGGTTGGGCCCAGTCCTAGGATGTCTGACAAGCTTGTCAGAAGGTCCTCTCATCCCCAGCAGCTACCAGAACGTGCAGCACGCCTGGATGTCGGCACAGCAAAAGCTGGCGTTGAAAGACAAAGCAGTTCTTCACCAGCTTCGACATTCGGGGGCGAGCTGGGACCGTTACCGCAACTACCGCGACACGCTGGAGGTCAAACTTCGAGGCCGCTGGCAGGCGGACTCAAGTGTCCGCCGTTACGAGCAGCACGCGCTGGTGGCGCAATACTTCGAGAAGTTGCCTGGCAATATCAAGTCTCGAGCTCTGGCAGCGCCGAAGCTCCTCAAAGCCAAGGCTCTGGGTTTATGCGGCCTCTCTATGTGAGGCCCGTCAGCGGACCTTGCAGCAAAGTTGGCATGGCAGCCGCGCACTGACTTTGCTTGCGGCCAGCGCGTCGCCGCGGTAGGGCATATAGTACGCCATGCAGGAAATCTCTTGGCTGTGCCAGTGCTTTCCTCCAGTGCCAGAAGACTGCGAGGTCGGATATGGGGGCAAGTGGAGACTAGAGTTTTTCTCATCAGCTCCTTTGACATCGCTTTCAAGTCTATGCTGTGAGAACCCTGGACCGCTCCAATGCTCACATGTGTCACCCATGCTTCTACAGACACCACGCGCGGCATGCGCATCGGCAAAAGTCTGGCAGCGGGCTCCAAGGCCCGAGGGAGGACACATGGAATTACGGAGCCTGTGAAGTGAAGGATGTGTCAACGGGCCAATCAGCTGACGTATCCCGCTGCTTCAGAAGTTCATGCTCAACCATCCTCCATCCCCACCACCTCGGCAAGTGGAGACTAGAGTTTTTCTCATCAGCTCCTTTGACATCGCTTTCAAGTCTATGCTGTGAGAACCCTGGACCGCTCCAATGCTCACATGTGTCACCCATGCTTCTACAGACACCACGCGCGGCATGCGCATCGGCAAAAGTCTGGCAGCGGGCTCCAAGGCCCGAGGGAGGACACAGTAAGTAGGGTTATAAAAACCCTAATTGGGGTTGTAAGTAATTATAGCTATAGTCACCCTATTTATAACCCTAATTGCTAAGCCCCATGATCCTCCAAGTAGACCCAACACCGAAAGCCCTTAAGACCCTGAGCCGGAAACTCCTGGAGGATTTCATCCCAAACGCCGGCGAGAGCATCCAAGACATCGCGGCAGCTGCGCAGGCCTGAATTTCCCCTTTTTTTTCTTAGGGTTTAGGGTTTAGGGTGAATCTTAGTGCCAGCAACTGTTAGTGTTTCTGTAACAGTGACTGTCAGTATTTCTTTATGCAGTTTTGTTCTCTTCAGTTTCTCAGAACGTTTTTAGGGTTTGGAGCTCCGGATTGTTTTGGGGCACCCAAACCCTAAACACCTAAACCCTAAATAACCCTAAACCCTACACCGTGGGCACTTGGGTTTTTTTGGGTGCTTTTGCTTGGGCCTCTGAAGGAAGGCCCGGGATCATCGTAATGGGCTCCTCCTACTTGGAGGATCAGGCGACTTGGTAAGTAAGGTTATAAGTACCCTAGTTGGGGGTATAAGAGGTTATAGTTATAGTTACCCTATAAAAGGGAACTTCGCTTAAGCTCCTGGCCCTAAGGGTCCAAGTATGCCTTGTTTATGGCTTTTGGTACCCAAACTGGACCCAAAGTCCTATAATAGGGAGTACTTGGACTTTCAGGGTGTAGTTTGGAACCCTTGTACTTTGCGGTAAAGCCTTGTTTGTTTTGATGGTAACCATAAAAGGAACTCCAGAAAGTTGGAATATGGAATAATGGCAGGATCCCCTATAATCTACCTTAAAGGGAGTATGATAATGATATTCCAACTTTCTGGCTTCTACTGTAAACCATACGCCGTATCAGCCCTAGGGTTGAGTTCCTTACCAAGGGCCCAGCCGTTGGCTTGCAGGGCTTAGGCCCTAAACTCTACTTGGAATCATGGGACTTAGTAATTGGGGTTATAAATAGGGTAACTGTAGTTATATATTACTTATAACCCCAATTAGGGTACTTATAACCTTACTTACTAAATCCCAGGATCCTCCAAGTACACCCTGCAGGCACCTGTGGCTCTGGGGCTTTAGGGCTCCGAGTTCGGGACCAAAGCTAGGTTTTGGTCACCAGCCCAAAATCCGTTCACAGGGTTTAGGGTTTAGGGCTTAGGGCCGCGAACCCTCAGCCCTGCAGCTTGACCCCTGAACCCTAAACCTCAGCCTATCCGTCAAAAGAACCTTCAAATGATCCCTTGATGGAGCTCTTGTCAGGACCCCTAAACCCGAAACTCAAACCCCTCTATACCTGTGGCAACACGACCTACCTTGTTGAAGAGCTTTATATATATATATATATATAGAAACCATACCAATAAGTAACCCTAAGCAGGTACAGTAGAAGCCAGAAAGTTGGAATATCATTATCATACCCCGTTTAAGGTAAATTACAGGGGATCCTGCCATTGTTCCATATTCCAACTTTCTGGAGTTCCCTATAAACCTCTAAACCCGAAACCCCTAAACCCTAAGCCCTAAACCCTAAGCCCTAAACCCCTAACCCCTAAACCGAAATCCCTAAACCCTTTTCGGCTAAGGGTAATCTCTGGGCATCCTGAAGCCGGGCAGACCCGAACCCTACTTGGAGGATCATGGGACTTGGTAGGTAAGGTAAGTCTCTACCGTTTTGTTTCCGGGATGCAGGGCTTTTCTCCCACAAGTGGTTTTTTCCCTGCATCTGAGTATGCAGAGAGACGAAGTCTGTAAGGTCATAAGTACCCTAACTGGGGTTATAAGTAACTCTTATTATAGTCACCTTATTTATAGCCCGAGCTACTAAGTCCCATGATCCTCTAAGTAAGCCCTCAACCCAAATCGTGGATCCCTTAAAGTAAACCCTCAGCCCCAATCGCGGATCCCTAAACCCTAAACTTTTCAGCCCGAATCTTTAGATCCTAAACCCCATACGCCCTCAGCCCGAACCTCTATAAGGAACCCTAAGGAACCCCCCAAGGAACCCCAAGGAACCCTAAGGAACCCTATCCTTAAACCCTAAACCCGTTCAGGCTAAAACCCGGATCTCAGAAACCGACAAAAAACCCCTAGAATGATCTAGAGACCATGAAAAAATCAACCTAAAACTCCTGAACCACTAAACCCCTAGACTGATTTAAAGACTATGAAAAATTCCACCTAAAACTCCTGAAAGAAGCTTTACAATCCCCCTTTTAACGCGCCCTGAAGGCAAACCCTAGGCCCCCCTGAACACCTAAACCCCAAGTGGATCCCTCATAGATCGCTCAAGCGCGCTGAAGCCAGGCAGACCCTAATATCAACTTCGAAGATGCTGTGGGCAACTGCAGCACCGGATGGCTGGAGGGAGTGACCTTTGGCGAGCTACAGTCATTGACCGTTTGCACCGAACCAGAACCACAAGGTTTAGATCCACAGGGTTTGTTCGACACAATCGACTTTTAAAACCAGGGGGCTCCTAGGGTACTACTTGGAGGATCGTGGGACTTAGTAAGTGGGGTTAGAAGTAGCCTAATTGGGGTCATACGTAATTGTAACTAGAGTCTCCCTGTTTAGAACCCTAATTACTAAGTCCCATGATCCTTCAAGTAGGGTACTAAGGCTTCTCATTGAAAGGGGTCTATGAGGATTATGCAGATTACTGTAAGGATTTTTTTGGGGGGAGTGTAATATAAGGCACTAATCAGAGTATTTTGGCGAGCTGCAGGGCTCTGAGGGGTTTTTCAGGGTTTAGGGTTGAGGGGTTTATGGAGGTTTTAAGGTTTAGGGTTTTGGGGTTCAGGGGTTCTTAAAAGTTTTGGGGGGTTTAGGGTTTACGGGTTCCTAGGTTTTTAAGGTTCGGGTTTGCAGGTCTGGGGTTTTAGGGTTCGTTGGGGTTTTAAGGTTCAGGGTTTTGCCTTTCAAAGTTGCTTTTCAAGGGTGGTACAGGGATTCAGGGCTGTATTGGGGTTTATATGTGTTATAATTAAGAAACCTTAAAAACACCTTAAACCCTTAAGCCTCAAACCCTAAACCCCAAACCGTCCCGTTTTTACAGGGCTGTATGGGGTTTTGTACGTGTTAAGATGATTGCTGTAATGGTTCCTTTCAGCTTCTTCTGGGATTCTGTAAGTTCTTCAGTGTTTAGGGTTTTTGTGCTTCTGTGGTTGAGGGTTTAGGGTTATTGTGTTTCTGTGGTTGAGGGTTTAGGGTTTAGAATTTAGGGTTTTAGGGTTTGTGGCTGAGGGTTGGAAGGCTAGGATAGTCAGGTTAAGGATGTGACTGTGCATGCTAGGGTGTGAGATTTGGGGTGTAGAGGTTGCAGTTTTGGGGCTTGCGCAGTCCAGAGATTAGGGTTGAAGCAACCGAGCTTGACGAGATCAAAGCGCCACAGCACTCGCGTTTTAGGGGGATGTTATTGGGAAGAGCCCCGCAGCTGTACCTGAGTCCTGGACGCTCAAAAAACCAAGGGTGAGACAGCCTCGAATCCTAAAACCCTTAAGCCCCAAGGGTGCTCCCGGCGAACTTGTCGAACACATCGATCACTTTGACCGTGGAGCAGTTCAACGTGCTAAGCTGCGTCGCTGACTGGGTCTTCGCCGAGCCGGAGGAGACAATACCTAAACCCTCAAGCCTAAACCCTCAACCCAACTGTGACCCCTTTTGGATACCCCGTATAGTGCAGATCCCGGCTCGAGATGGGGATGCTGTGAGTAATTGTGGCGCAGGTGGTTCCTTAAGTTGTGGGGATTAGGGTTTGCTGTGTTTGTGGTTTTAGGGTTTTGGGGTTTAAGGCTTTAGGGTGTTTATGATATTACGGTGTAAACAGCGTTTTTTTAATATGAGGCTTGTTCAAAGGCTGCTTGAGGGCTCTACAAGATACAATCTCTACACCATAAACCCTAAACCTTCAACCCTAAGCTCTGAAAACCAAAACTCAAAACCCCGAACCCCTAGAACCCTCAGACCCTAAGCCTTAAATGCTGAACTCGAAAATCTAGACCTTGGACCAGGTACATGACCTTAAACGTAGAACTTTCTGGGGGTATCCGGGCTAGGGTTTCGGTTTTGGGACATCTGGGCTTTCGGGGTTTGGGATTCAGGGTTTAGGGTTTGGGGGTCAGGGTTTAGGGTTTAGGGATGGTTTACGGGTGTGTAGGGTTTAGGGGTGGAGGAGCTTTCGGTCGTGGGAGGGGGGTGCTGCGGACCGGACTGAGATACGGCATGTCTGACAAAAGGGAGCCGGATCCCAGTATTACTGAGAAGGGGCCCACACCCTGTAATAGTGGTATAATAGGAATATAATAGGGCCCCAATATAATCCTTATAGTCACTACTACAGGGTGGGGGCAGCTTCTAAAGTATTACCCAGACCCCCTTTGGAAGCTCCGAAATGTAGATCCCTTAGTGGGGGTTCCTATAAAGTACCCTTAGAAGTGTAGGGCCCCAAATTAGGGGATCTACTTTCTAGATCCTCCCGGGGTCTGGGTACCACTTGTTACTCCAGCTAATACGCTTATGGTATTGATACCAATATTAATGTTCCTACGAATACTACTAATCACGTGGGGTCTAGAGGAACACACGATTGTATTTCATAGTCCGGCCAGAGAAGCCCGGCAAGGCATCTGAATAAGGTTGTGGTTGTTTTACAATCTCCGCTCTTGTCAAGGGCTTCATTGTTGCTAAATCATATGAATAGATGGTGCAGGCATGCGTGCAGGGTGCCCTACGATAGACTCTGAAGCCATGTCTTGTTGTGGCCCGTTCATCCCCCTAAACCCAAATAATTAAGCCTACCTAAACCTTAAATCTTTAGCGCAACCCCTAAACACTAAACCGTCTAAACCGCAAACCTAAAACCCTAAAGCCCCCTAAACTCCTGTAGCTCTGCCCTGAAACTCGGCCTTTGGCATTTTCAACCGAGGCCGCTGAGAGGATCTACTGTCCTAGTTAGGGCCCTATATTACAACAACAACAACAACAACCACTACTACTACTACTACTACGACGACGACGACTACTACTACTACTACTACAGGGTACTTTACCGAAAACCCCTCAAGAGATTGATGTAACTGTTGGATCCCCTAAACGCTAAGCCCCAAACCCTAAACCCTGAAGCAGGACCGAGCTGCTATTGTCGAGATCACGCAGGAGCAAGATCCAGTCATTCCGCCAAATCAGCGCCTCAGTTCTCCAGTACCCTACCCTCGAAACTTTCGGGCTCTTAAGTTTCTTCAAAACTTTTGGGCTCTTAAGTTCCTTCAAACCTTTTGGGTGCTTCTAGTTTAATAGCAATCGGAAATCCTAAACCCTATAAAAACCCTTTTCTTTAATGTGGCTTATTGGGAAGTAAGGTGCCAAGGCACCGACGGAGCGCAGCTGGAGGATCACCGGTCCTTGTTTGGGAACTTCTTTTTTAGAGTTTAGAGTCTAGGGTTTAGGGTTCAGGGCTAGTCCCGAAACCCTAAATCCTAAACCCGACACTCTTGAGGAATTTGGTTTCAGTTACCAATATCAGGAAAGAGTAGAGTTTGCAACGGCTTCCCTCATGGACACTGAAAGCGTCAGCTTCCTTAAGACAAAATTTCAAGCACGAAGCCCTAAAAATTGAACCCTTAACCGCCTTAACCCTAAGCCCTAAACCCTAAACCCTAATCTAGAAAAATCCGTAATTTGGGGCCCTATACTAATGAGGGCACTTTGTAGGAACCCCCATTAAGGGTACCTACTTTTTGGATCCTCCGGGGGATCTGGGAGAAGAATCCAGGCTCCTTCCAACTATCCGTGTCTCTGCGGCGGGATCGGAGGGGCGGTGTGCACGAACGGAGAGTTCTGCAGCACCTCACCGAACTCCACCTGCTTCTGGGCTCGTGTTGAGGAGCATCGCCTTGATTTTTTTCATGAAGAGAAGATGCGATTGCTTAGTGTATTCAGATTATATATATATATATATATATATGTATAGTGACATGTAAATGTGTGTACATTTACAGAAACTACGCAAACATAATATTTTGGTTATGGTAGCGCAAGTTATCTTGCCGAAAGTTAACCCCCACAGCGAGCCCTTGTCAGGCCCTTAAGCAGGACCCTGCTACTACGGCAATCCGGTTGTAATTGAATTTGAACCCTAAACCTAAACCCTAAACCCTGAAAAAGAGCTGAGGCTTGATTTCCTGTGCAAACTTTTCATGCACTATCGGACAGTTGCGGCCTAATGCGTCGGCAATTCCCTGCTCTGAAAGTGGTTGCACTGATAGCACCTGTTGTGAAACGACCACCACCACAACCACAGCAACGACCAATACTGCAACCACAGCTGCACCTACGACCACCACTACGGCTGCACCTACAACCAGCACCACACCAGCACCCACGACCACTACCACAGCCGCCGGCACAACATCCACTACCACGGCCGCAATCACCACTTCAACCACCACAGCCGCACCCACGACCACCACCACAGCTGCGCCTACGACCACCACTACAGCTGCACCTACAACCACCACCACGCCAGCACCCACAACCACTACCACAACCGCCGGCACAACATCCACCACAGCATTGCCTACGACCACTACCACGGCCGCAATCACCACTTCAACCACCACAGCCGCACCCACGACCACCACCACAGCTGCGCCTACGACCACCACTACAGCTGCACCTACAACCACCACCACACCAGCACCCACGACCACTACCACAGCCGCGGGCACAACATCCACCACAGCATTGCCTACGACCACTACCACGGCCGCAATCACCACTTCAACCACCACAGCCGCACCCACGACCACCACCACAGCTGCGCCTACGACCACAACTACAGCTGCACCTGCAACCACCACCACAGCTGCGCCGGCGACCACCACCACGGCACCTGGCCTCACTTGCGCAGATTTCCGGTGCCCTTCAGGATTCAGGCAGAGACCCTACCCAGCACAAAGGCACTGCAAGCCCGAGGGCTGCGATGTTCACACGTGTTGCAGACGCAAAAGATACTTGCGGCGTCGTCGGAGGCACAGGAACCCGTGCCCCGGCCATTCTTGGAAGTTGCCTCAATAGTTACCCATACTATTTTTGGGGTTCCTTACTATCGGTATAGTATAATGGGCCGCAAAACCCTATTCTAATTATTAAGGCCCCTATACTATGGAGTTTCAGTTTTTGGTATGATCTGAGAACCCTACGCGCCTCAGCCCCAAACAGTAAACCCTCAACCCCCGGACCCTAAACCCCGAAAGCCGAAACCCGAAACGGTAGGCTTTCGTTACGCATTATGCAGATCGAAAAGGAGGCCCTTAAGAACAAGAACAAGACCTTACGCTAAACACCCTAAAGCCCTAAGCCCCAAAACCCTTATGACGACCCCAGGAGACTGCTACAAGAAGCCCTTTTAAAGACTGCTTGGGGTGTTGGAGTCTCCGAAACCCTAGACCCTAAGCCCTAGCAACTGTGGGGTGGAGTAAGTTTCACTAGTTGAGGGCAAAATGCCAGCGCTTCTTTGGAGAAAGGGTGCACCTCAACTTTAAAAAAATCTAAACCAGGTACAACTACAACTCTTACTACGGATCTGCCCTGGAGATCGAAGACGACGAAGACGACTTCGATGACACGGAGGAGCCGACAAGGGCCCAGGTTTTGATATGGGAGTTTCCGAAAATAGGGGACCCTAATATAGTATCCTAGATAGTAGGATCCTTATTATGAGGACCCCAAAATGCGGTACCCTAACTTTCGGAAACTCCCATATAGATTTAGGGGCCGTAATAAACAGAACAGGTTCTATAAGGGGGTCTTCAAGAGTCTCTATAAGGCGAGGGTTGAAGATAGGTGGCTTAACAATTAGAACAGGGTTTTGGGGTACGTTATACTGTAGCTATATTGAAATATAGGATCCACACCCTCAAACCTCAACCCGAAATCCTGCAGACAGTCAGCCCTGTATCCTCAGTGTTCATCAACCCAAGCTCAAGCCTTAGTCCGTCAACAAGAGCCTACGCCCTAAACGCCACATAGAACGCTTGAAGGAGCCCTTCAAGGAATTTGTAGACAACCCCTAAAGGAGCTTCTGTAGAACTTGTTATCGGATAAACAGGTCCTAGGTTCCCTTCCATTAAGCAGGGAATACCTGCGCTCCTACCATCATCTAATGGGTCTGCGTGCATTTGTGTAGGGGTTTAGAAGACTTATATGCGGCTTGTACCTAAACCGAAAAGAAAGCTGTCAGTGATTGTAGAAGTATGGCTACGACAACTTAGATAACTAAGCCGGTCCATACATCTACTCATAGCCTACTTTCCAAGTCTCTTGCTCAAGTGCCCTGAAAGGAGGGCGCGTTCTTGCAAGATCCGCGGTGTGAAAAGGACGATGACACGTGTGAGGACGAGCTTTTGGAATTTGAGGATGACGACACGGAGCTCTAGCGAAGCTCTCGCTACTCCACCGTAGTCCCCACACCCTAGGCGCGCAACCCTCAATTCTATGCCATGACACCCCTGGCCCGATACCGTTCTTTACATCCTGAATCCTAGACCGCCTAGACCCAAAGCCCTGAAGAAACCCCAAACGCCTTGAAACCCCGAATCCTGCGAAACCCGAAGCCACCCAAACCTTGAAACGCCGAACCCTAAACCCTACACCCTTAATTTTAGATCTGATCCCTAAAACTCAACACTCGAAAAACTTGCAAAAATCTAAGCTTCTAAGCCTTTGTCGAACTGCCAAAACCCTAAAACTCCTAATCCTAAGTCCCAAAACTCTGGACACCGACGCTTGGAGCTCCCGGCGTCGGCTTGCAGAGTATATCTGCAGCTTCAGATCCCCGAGACTTTCATCGCCCTTCAACCCCTAAACCCTAAACTCTTAACCCACAGACCCTAAAAAAAAACCTTCAACCCCAAACCTTACCTTGACCCTGAATAACCTACCTAGTTTCTGCCTCAGCGTTCCCTGCGATAGGTTTACTAACGTACTCCACCAATTTCTAGGCTAATTACTTCGGCCCCTAAACTATTGGGCTCAGAAGACTTCGGGCCTTTCCTGCTGCATTCCGTCATCTGACGTGCCTGAGAATTGCAGCAAAAGGCGAGTCTTGGAACAACAACTCCAAAGTTTCGGTTTCGGCGTCACGCGATAGCTGCGTAATATAGGGGTCTGAATAACTACTAGTGATTTTCCCTATGACTGCTATATAGACAGTACACTGTACCCCAACAGTCATCGGCATTTTCGATTGATAAAGACCTGTATAGTATAAAGCCCGTGCATGCCATGCCAGCGCGAAAATACCGTGCTTGCCTGTACAGATCGTTTCTGCTCCCTGGTCTCCGCTATCCGCCGGAATATCCACGAGAGCACCGTTTCAAGCGCTGAGGTGATTGCACCGAGGCCAGTACCAACAAGGCAAACCGCCTAAATGGAGGATCGAATTGCCGTGAAACCTGGGATCACCCTGAACTCTAAACCGCAACCCCTTAAACCGTATGCATAGGCCCTAAACCCAGAACCCTAAGCCCTAAACTCCTAAACCCTCCTAAGCCCTAAACTCTTAAATCCTAAGCCCCAATCTTCAGCCCTAAACCCAAAGCCCGAAACTTCTAAGCCCCAATACCTAAACTCCTAAACCTTATACCCTTAAAGGAACCCTTAAACGATCCGTTACCGAAACCCCTAAAGGAACCCCAGAAGACCTCCTTTTGAAAACCCTGATCTCAAACCCGTGCTTTGGCGAATCGCATGAAGACATCACGCGAACGACTGACGAAGTTTTTGGGTTCCTGTTAAGGAACTTGATAGGGCTTAGGGTTTAAGGTTAAGGATAATGAATTTAATGTAAGTTACCATCATAGGGATCTATAGTAAATAACTTGCCAACCAGACAAAATACCTCTCACCCCAAACCCTGAACACTAAAACCCCAAAACCCTAAAACCCTAAACCCTAAACCCTAAAACCCTAATACCCTAAACCCTCAACCTTGTGAATATGGAGATCTGAATCCCTACTTGGAGGATCATGAGACGTAGTAACGAAGGTTGCAAAAGGTAACTATACAATAACTACTTATAGGGTACTTATAACCCTAGCTCCTAAGTCCCATGATCCTCTACGTACTTGGAGGACTTTGAGGATCATGAGACGTAGTAACTGGGGTTGTGGAGTTCCCTAAAAGGGGTTGTGAGGGTGTCTTCAACTATCATGAGACGTAGCAACTAGACTAGGGTTATGAATATACGGCAACTGTAGAGAAACTTACTTATGAACCCAATTAAGACAAAGCCGTTCCTGAAAGCGAAAGCTTTTGGGATATAAACTGCTACAGGAGTTTAGGTTTTAGGCTTTTCGGTGCGAGACTTTGGGATTTAGAGCTTTAGGGGTTGAGGGTTTAAGGGGTAGGGGCTCAGGAATTACGCTTTTGGGCGGTATGTCTAGCTCGTTGGTTTTCTTAAAAGAAACCGTAAACCCTACCCCTCAAAAAAGCGTAGAAAGGAACACCCTTAACCGGAGTGCTATTGCAGACGGCTATATGCTTGTGTGGTTCCCATAAGGTCCAGAACCGCTTGGTTTCAGGGGGGTTTGGAAGTAAGAGGGTTTAGGGTTTGGGATTTGTGGCAAAAGGTTTTAGGGATGTGTGGGTTTGGGAGTAAGGTGTTTCGCTGTTTGGGTGTTTGTGTGTGGTGGGGGATTTTAGGGCATAGGTCAGCCCTGAACCCGCAAGTTCGGGTAAACCCTGGAAGAACCCTAAACCCTCAACCGTGCAACACGGCAGCGGAATTTCCACAGCCTTCATTGCCCAAGTGGGGCCTTGGGGGGTGCCGATGGCAGCTGTGGACGCTACCAAGGCAACTGCTACAGTACGGATTACAGTGAAGGGTTCCTGCAAGGGTTCGTGAGGGTTCCGTTGAGGGTTCTATGAGGCTTCTTTGTAGGGGTTCTACAAGTTCCTGTAAGCGCCTTTCTTAAGCAGTTTGTGGAAGGTATGGTTTAGAGGATCTGGTGCTCAGGCAAGGGTGGGGGATTTCAGTAGGGTTTCTAGAAGGAGGGTTTAGATAGCTGATGCTCAAACTACCTTGTAGTATTGCAGTCCCTATGCCCTTGTATCAAAGTGGTTGATTATTTGTTTGTCAGTGGTTCGTAGATGGGAGTTTCCGATTATAGGGGACCCTCCCTAAATAGTAGGATCCTGATTATCAGGACCCCAAAGTAAGGTACCGTTAATTTTCGGAAGCTCCCATATAGGTACTTTAGGGTCATAGTTCATACCAGATGGTTACCTCAACTCTTGGGGTTAGTTGCTTGGAGGTTCATGGGTAGTTATAAGCAGGGTTATAAGTAGGATATCTATACTTATAACCCATTTGGGAGGATTTATAACCCTACTTATAACTACCCATGAACCTCCACGTAAGGCTTCCAGGCAAATCCCTGGCTTAGATTAGGGTGCAGCGCTTAGGCTTTAGGGTAGAGGGAGTAGGATCCTGTATGATAGGTTCTTGCAACGGTCTATATGTACAACCCTGCGAAGTCTTGTATATCTGAACTAAACACTTACGCAGAACCCTCAAAGACACCCGTACTTGGAGGGTCATACGTACTTTGGTTGGGGTAACACATAATAGCAGCTATATCTACCTCATTCATTGCCTGAGTTGCTAAGTCTCAGGATCCTCTAAGCAGACCCGAACCGCCCGAACAGAGGAGACTTCTATCCGAGACAGCCGAAAGGCCCGAAGCCTTACTTGGAGGTTCATGGGCAGTTATAAGTAGGGTTATAAGTCACCCAATATGGGTTATAAGTCCCCTAATATGGGTTGTAAGTACAGTTATCCTACTTATAACCCTACTTATAACTACCCATGAACCTCCAAGTAGAGCCTTCAACAACAAGACAACGAAGATTCTAAAGCGCGTGCCCACGCACTTGTTTCCCCCAAACCCTCAAGCCCTAAATCCTTGACACCCCAGACCTTAAGCCCTAAACCCTACGCCGTTAACTCAACCTTTGCCAGGCTGCCAAGCTTTTCATGGACTTTACCGACCCATCGTCTTTGCGGATGCCTCAGGGGCGCTTTTGGGAAGTTACATTTGGGGTCTTAGAGTTATTCTTCATTTTTATTAGGAGTTTTTCTTTATGTTTATTTGCAAGCGTTGTTTTGGACGCTTCTGAGGGCTTGCATAGGCCTGCCATTCGGTTGTTGCAAGGGGCGTTTAAGGGTCTGGAGCCTGGGGCTTCAGGGGTTTAGGATTGTAGGGTTTAGGGTTTAGGGTTTAGGGGTTTAGGGTTTAGGGTTTAGGGTTTAGGGTTTAGGGTTTAGGGGTTTAGGGTTTAGGGTTTAGGGGTTTAGGGTTTAGGGTTTAGGGGTTTAGGGTTTAGGGTTTAGGGGTTTAGGGTTTAGGGTCTAGGGTCGGATAATGCTCAGAAGAGAGGGCGGGGGTTGACAGCCTATCCGTAGCTGCTGCGGGCTTCGCGATTCGCCCACGTCCTAAACCCTATGCGTGCCCTATAAGCCAAGTGCGACGCAGAACTTGCGGTCACGGCAAAGCGCTGCAGGCACAACCAACGAAATTGCTGACGATGTAACTGTTTATGCACATAGACACGCATGTATGTATAAATATATACACATACATATACACACACATACATGTCTAGCTAACTACCTATCCTATCCTATCTCAACTCTACACACACACATACATATATATATATATATATATATATACACATACATTACATGTATGTATGTACGTCTATCTAAGCCGAGCGTATATAGGCATGCCACCAGCAAGCCTTCAGTCGCTTAGGCAAACAGCCGACGGCCACTGCCTCGATGGGATAGTTTTTTTTTTAATTTGTGTTCGGCGTAGGGTTTGTTCGGTCGAGGGCTTAGGGCTTCGATGTTTGTTGGTGCAGTTGCTCCCTTGCTTTCTAAAGTCCCCCCCGAAACGATAGAAGCTCTCGGCCTTAGGCCCCAAACCTGACGTCCTTCTAGGTTCCAACCCCCAAACCCTATTTGGTACCCATAAACCCGAAGAACCCTCTAAAACCCTGCATAGTACCTCAAGAAACCCCTTTAAAACACCTAAAAAGACAATTTTGCATTAAGCCCATGATCCTCCAGGTACCCTAGTGTGCCCTTCCACGCTCAAAAAGTTCCGGGAATTGTGAGAATTGATGGTTCCGGTTCCGCGTTCTTGTTAGAGAGAAATAGGCTCCTAGTTCTAGATTCGGGATTCTGTTGGGCAGTGTCCCAGGTTCTGTTTTTCCCTTTTTTTCGATGAGACTTTTGGTAGATCTTCAAGGCTTTAGGAGGGGTTTGGGTCTAGAGCTAGGGGCTTGGAGGTTTAGGGGTTTCGGGTGTAGGGCTCACGGCCAATGAAAATGGGGGTTCAAGGTCTGGTATCCAGGAATCCAGGGCCGCGGATTTAGAGTTAGGAGCCCAGGGTTGGGCATCATGGAACTTTGAAACTGAGGCTGTAACTAAGGTATCTATACTTGTAATTACTCATAACCCTGGATGGGTCCTTGTAACCTCACCTACTGAGTCCCCTGGTCATCCAAGTAGCCCCAAACCCTAAACCTTTATAGTGCACCTAAACCCTAAACCCTAGACCGTAACCCTGAACCCTTAAAGGGACCCTTAAAGAGACCCGTAAGGGTCCTTTAAGAGCACCTAGCCTTGAGTGTCAGAATGGCATGCACGCATTTTGTGCTTGCGGCTCGGGCTCGGAGTTCGGGGTTTAGAAAATATCCAGAGCTACAAAGTAACATAGTCATATAGGGTCCTAAATAATGGCCAATACTATTTTGGGGGTTCCTTACTATAATTATAGTACATTGGACCCCAGAACCCTATTCTAGGTATGAAGGCCCTCTATATTGATTCTTAGTTTGGGACGCCATGCTACTAAGGGCACTTTATAGGAACTCCTTTGAGGGGCCTGCGTGTAACGTAAGCAACTAGGACCCACTTACACCCCCCCTTCAACAAAGAACTGAACTTGAAGGCACCGCTCAAATCCAAAACCCGAACCTACAGCCAGCGCTGTTTCGCCGCATCCTAGGGTGTTGTGAGGGTTGTGGCGATTGCGGGTTTTGGATGACACGCGCGTAGGACTTAGTGTTTAATTAGCGATGTTTAGCATCCAGGCTGTCCTTCAAGTCTGAAGGTGGCAGGTTCAAGGAGGTCTGGGTCGAGATAACGGAGCCGTGGAGATTCAGCAACAAAAGCCACAATGTGGGAGTTTCCGAAGATGGGGGAACCTAATCTTAGTAGCTGAGTGGATACACTTTACACTTTTTGGGATAATATTACCCACTATAAACCAAAAGTGTGCGCATTTTGGGGCTTATGAACTCAGCAACTCAGTAACACAGTATCCTAGACAGTAGGATCCTGCTTTTAAGGAGCCAGAGTGCGGTACCCCTAATTTTCGGGAACTCCCATGTAAGGTCGGAGACTGTTCAGGCCGGACTAGGAGCCTACAGTAGAAGCCCAAAAGTTGGAAACCCAATTCCATAGCCTCGATCCCAAAGAGTAATGTATAGGGAATCCCAGCACTATTTGGCCTTAATCCGGTTTCCAACTTTATGGGGTTTACTGTAGCGTCCCCGAGGTTTTTGGTAGCATATACCTTCACAGGCCAGTCGGAAACCCCAAGGAATCTGGTGCTGTGCTGGAACTTATCCTCTGAATCCTAAGCCGTAGAATCTGAAACCAGCACGAGAAGACCTGTTTGAATTCAGATTCCGTTCATGAAAAGGCAGTATGCATGCCATGTAGGACCTTGCGAACACCGCATATTTTAGTCTTGAGAGTCGCTAAACCCTGAATCCTGAACCCTAAACCCGAAGCCCAGATGGGAGTTTCCCAAAATAGACCTTAATAACTAATATAGTACCCTTAATAGCAGGATCCTGATTATAAAGACCCCCAAAATAAGGTACCCGCTGATTTCGGAAACTCCCAGATAGGCAGAGGCCGGTGCTTGAAGGATCATGGGAATTAGTAACTAGGCTTATAAATACGGTAACTATACTTATAATTACTTATAACCCCAATTAGGGTACTTATAACCTTACTTACTAAGTCCCCTGATCCTCCAAGTGTAGGAGCCCAAAGTTGCACAGCCCCGAAGTCCTCAGTCACGCGCTGAGCCAAGGCACACTCTAAACCGCCTAAAGGTTCTTAAACCCCTAAACTCCTAAACCGACTAAACCCCTTATAGTCTCAATCCCTAAACCCCCCAAGCCCCTAAACCGCTCAAGTCAGCCCTAAGCCCTAAACAAAGCCTCAACGACCTCCCCGCCACCCAAAACCCTTAACCCTAAACTCTAAACAAAGCCTCAACGACCTCCTTTGAGGATTGGCCCCGCGCTTGCGGCTCGAGGCGTCAGCAGAGGGTTATCCACAGGGGAAGATACGGCGGTTCGGCCCCAAACCCTAAACCCTTTACTTGGGGGTTTGGATCCTTACACGTTGTGCTCAACAAAGCGAACTATAGCCCTGAACCGTAATGACGTCCACTCGCTTAACCTAGAGCCTTGACCCGTAATGAAGTCCCCTCTCTTAACCCTAAACCCTAAACCCCTAAACCCTCTTAACCCTAAACCCTGAGCTCTAGAAGGCCTTGAAGGCTCCAGCCCAAAAACCTCGAACAAATTATCCTAAACGAATATGGGGTTTCCGAAGATTCGGGGTACCTTATAGCGGGGTCCCTATAATAAGGATCCTGCTGGTTAAGGGTACTGTAGTGGTGTCCCTTATTTTCGGAAACTCCCATACCTAGGAAGTAATTGCCTTGAGCGACTTCCTCGACGATAGTAGTAAAGGAAGCCAAAATCGAGTTTCCACTTTCTAGACGCATATGGGTGGTTGTCAAAATTATGGTCCCTTTTGGGGTCCTTATTATAATACGGCACAAAATATTTAGGGTACCCCAAAAAGGGACCACAGTTTTGACAACTACCCATTTCTTCCCCAAATCCTAGACTCCGCAACCTGCAAACCTCAACCCTACGCCCTGGCCATACACCCGAATCCATCAACCATCACTACAAAAACCATCATGGATTTATAATCTACTATTTGCTTAAGAAACCCCCAAAAAATAAAAATAATAATCCCTATATTACCCCCATAAGGAATATATTTTTTATTTTTTGGGGGTTCTTAAGCAAACAGTAGTAATGCTGTTTAAACACCCAATACACCCCATTACACTCGAACCCTAAACCCTGGACCCCAAAACATGACCCTAATCCCCAAATCCCTGAACCCCTGAACCCCTCAACCCCTTAATATCGCGGCCATAATGATTACCTACAGTATTTTGGGGGTTCCTTATTGCAAATATAGTATAATGGAGTTATTAAGGTCCCTATATTAACCCCCATAGCTTATAAGCTCAGTCAAGACCCAATCTCGGGGGAGGATGCGCTCGAGACATTCCTGAGCCGGCTGCCAGCATGGAGGGGAGGCCGGGTTGTTTTTTGGGGATTAAGCTTTTCCCGATTGGGGATGTAGAGTCGAGGTCTCAAAGTCAAAGTCGTGGGCTTTGGATGTTGGCCATGGTCTCATGTGTTTAGGGTTTACAGTAAAAGCCAGAAAGTTGGAATATGATTATCCTAAACCCTTTATGGTAAATTATAGGGTCTCCTACCCTGAAACCATCATCCGACTTTCTGGAGTTCCCTTTATAGGGTTTGGTCTCATGACTCCGGCAGGCCATGCTGCTGGTAAAGGATTGTCTACCCTTGTAGCAACCCTTGTCTTGTAGTACCCTTACTGTAGTCTTGTAGTAACCTTTGTAGTATCCTTTTTATAGAGTACCCGGTCTAGTAATGTAGGAGCCTGATTAAGAGACCCTGGCCGTCTAACCATACCTTCAACTGGAATGGGCTTGATGTTATGAGTTAGGATTAGGATCCGATTCTATTCCTGAACTAAGGGCTGCCATACAGCCTCGTAACCCTGAAGAACCTACCTTTTTAAGGACTTCTATAAGGAAATCTTAGTAGGGAGCCCTAAAAAGGTAGGTTCTTCAGGGTTAAGGTTATAGATAGAACCGGAAATGAGCCATATTACCTAAACCCTAAACCCTAAACCCTAAACCCTAAACCCTAAACCCTAAACCCTGAGCCCTGAAGGTCTGTTCCCTTAAGGGGTTTCGCTCTCCGAGCCCTCTGCGCACGAGATCTGCTCTGTGAGATCTCCACACACCCCAGAAGCCCCCATAGACCCCGACATCAGTGATGTTAGATGAGACAGTGTGATAGGGTTTAGGGTTTAGGGTTTAGGGTTTAGGGTTTAGGGTTTAGGGTTTAGGGTTTAGGGATGTCTCATGACATATTCCATGGTAGGGCAAAATGTATGCGATGATACGATGGTTCATGACATGTTGTGTTGCTATATGACGAAATCTCGCAACCTCGAAGCCTTGAAATCGACACGGTAAACCCAATCCCTAAGCCCGAAACCCCAAACCCGAAACCCTAAACCCCAAACCCCAAACCCGAAGCCCTAAACCGACCCGGGCCTTTTCTTCTCCGGAGGCCAGCGCGAGAACGGCCGCAACGCGCCAAGCGAGTCTCCCGAGCGAGACGGCCACGCAGCTGCTGAGGCGAAAGGATCCCCAGATAGCCCAATACCCCTAGAGACTCCAAGGAATATTCCTAGGGTTCCTTTAAAGGGATCCTTAAGGGTTCCTTTAAGGGATCTATAGGGTTTAGGGTTTAAGGGGTTCTAATACCCCTTAATTAAGGAATATAGCTTACGTCATAATCTGAAGCCATATATAATTTAAGCCATACATTCCTAGGATGCCCAGTAGTACCCTTATTCCCTTTTTGTAGTCCTAGGTTCCTTATAAAGTTACCCAATACCAAAAAGAGAGGCGTTTTTATTCTTAGGTTACTGGGTATCCTAGTTCCTTAATTAAAGGGTATTGGGCCCTCTGGGTCGACGCGTCAAAACCAACACCTCCCCTTCAGGGCTCCTTTAGGGGTGTAGGGTTTAGGGCAATAAGGGTCGATATAAGGGCTCCTTTAAGGGTGTAGGATTCAGGGTTTTACGGGTCTCCCTAAGAAATTAAGGGTACTCTGAGGTTCTTTTATAGGGGCCACTTAAAAGATCTAAGGGTTCTTATGGGTGTCTTGGTGCCTGACAGGGGTTTCTGGCATCTTGAATTTGGTATTGGAATGTTTTTCCTCGATTTTACATAATCCTTGCAGGGTCTTGTTATGGGATGCCGACCATAACAAGTTATAAAACCCAGTTCCGTTTATTGGATCATCTTGGGATCTGTTTAGCGCCTCTACAAGAGTTTCGTAATGACGTAAAGGATTCTCGTGAGGGTTCCATGTGGGTTTTACAAAACTGACGTACCTTGGGGATTGTACGGTCGCAGCTACCTACACAATTCTGCAACCCCATGCTGAAGGCTTCTTTGTGCAAGGGCATTAAAAGCCTTTAGGGTTTAGGGTTTAGGGGTTTAGGGTTTAGGGTTAGGGGTTTAGGGGTTCAGGGGTTCAGGGGTTTAGGGGTTTAGGGGTTTAGGGGTTAGTAAAAGTCTTTAGGCTTTTGTATTTCACCCAATCCCGAAGCGCTTTTGCTGCTCAGCAAGCGGGAGGCCAGTCGCAGTGCAAGCCGCCGACGACCATGGAAAGACAAGAAGGCATCCTTTTCAGGGAGGGCTTGGCTCGTGAAGCTTTTGCAGCATTTAGCAGGTCTGAGACTATAAACTCTAAACCCTAGAACCCTTTTCCCTCCTCCCTACAACATAAGCCCTGTTCTGCATGGTAACTAGGATTACAGATAAGGTAACTATAGTTATAACCACTTTTAGCCGATGACCCCAATTATTGTAATTATAACCATACTTACTAAGTCCCATGATCCTCCGCGTAGGGCTTGGGTTCAGGGCTTTAAAATCCAGTTCGGCATCCCTGCACATCTGAAGATACCTTGCTTGATAAGTGGGAGGTGTTGGAGGCTCCAGGTAGGGTAGCCCATTTCCTCGGCCTTAAGTTTAGGGGTTTAGGGTTTAGGGTTCTAAACCCAGGTTTAAGAGACATACCATACCCGGGTCTTGGACTCAAGAGGCTGAGGAGGTGCGATCGCAGACCAGGTATGGGAGTTTCCGGAACTTCGGGGTACCCTATTTTGGTGTCCTTATAATAATGATGCTACTATTTAGGGTGCTATATCAGGGTCCCCTATTTTGAGAAACCCCCGTATCGATTTGGGACTATTGTTACTTTCCCTCATTGTTTAATATAGAAGCCTGGACTGTTGACATCGACACCTAGTACACCTCCAATATCCCAATGAGGTCTGAATCATAAGTTGCAGGCGGAGAGGAGGGAAGGAGGGAAGATGCAGCAAAAAAGGGAGAACGCCCACCAAAAGGGGCTCAGCCCTACACCCTGAACGCTAGCCCCAACACTCAGCTCTCAGGAAGTCATGCATAAACTCGACCACCTTAAGAACTAAATCCTAACTTGTCCTAAGCCTTACAGAAAATTGGAATCCCAGAATTCAACACCAATAATCTACCAAGCATAATGTTTTCCAGTGTTTTCCTTGGGTTTCCAGACTCAGGTCAGTCTACCATAATATACCCAAAACCCGAGTCTAATTGTCAAGGCCTCCTATACTAATACCTTATTACATACGGTACGTACTGTAGTATCCTTTATAGAACACCTTCTTCCAATCCCTGTTGTAACTCTTGCTTTCAAGGTCGGGAGACTTAGTAGAGATAGGAGTGGTCTATGTAGGATCCTAGTTGGGCTTCTGCTGCTTAATCCTTTAAAACTTTAAACAATGAATACTTACTATGTTTCCCGACTCTCCAAGTAATGCCCTTACTAAACTCTAAACCCCAAACCCTAAACCCTACACCGTAAACCTCAAACCCTAAGCCCTAAACCCTACTCTATTTCTGAAGATCCCTACCTTAACCTACCAAACCCTACCTTTTGTAGGTTCTTATTATAAACCCTAGTATGGAATTTATAGGGACCCTGCTTTTTGTAGGTTTTGGTAGGTTGTACAAGTTATGTACATTCTCCGAAGAAGCAGACAGGACCGATCAAAGAGTCGTAGCCGCGACCGCCGGCGTCCCTCGCCGGTTCCCGTGAAGTCCAGGCGTGTAGATTTTTAGGGTTTCGTGCTGGGTTTACGGGTTTAGAGTTTAGGGACTTAGAGTTTTAGCGTTCAGGGGTTTTCGGAATTAGAATTTAAGGTTTAGTGCTGAGGGAGTTGTCGTGGCGTGTCTTGTCATTCACATGGCTTTGATCATCGTCTTCCATATTTCGATTGTCTCTGATCTTGGCAGCTCTGTTTTTTCAGTTCTTAAGTGGCTAGCTATTACCAGACTGCTCTTCCCCTAGGTATGACTGCTCTCAGCGTTGCTACATTGGGAGAACTTGTTCGTTGATTCTTTTTTGATTTACCAGACAAGTTGGACTGTTGGGAAGTTGATGTGTGAAGATGGTGTAGAACGTTGTTTCTCATGGAAATCCTCAACAGTCGCAGCTTGGCATTGGCACGAGTTGTAAGGGCGTTCACACGAAAGGTTTGAATGGGGTGTGTATAGGCTCCCGATTTAAGAATACGTATAGGCTAAACCCCGAAAGGGTCGGTGTTTAGGATTTACTTGGAGGATCATGGGATTTAGTAAATCGCGTTATAAGTAAGGCAACTATAATTGTAAGTACTACCCCCAATTAGTGGGCTCGTTGAGTTGTTTTCGCATACATTGCTACATGGCTGGCATGAGTAACACAGATGCAGTAGAAGAGGTCAAGGATTCACGTGTCAGTATGCTCTCATATTAAGAGTGTCGTTGTTTCCTCGTGATTCCACCGATGGCTATCTGCTTCGCATCAAGAGGGTGTGCGGTTGGGTCTTTGACCCTCCATACCACGATGTGGCCACGACGGAGTTCAGCCGGGAACGTTTCGTGGATGTGCTGGAGATTGGTGCGAAGGCAATCTCGGAAGGATGCACTCATGAGCCTGGTCTGGACGCATTGAAGAGAGCCCTCGACCCTAAAACCCCTACACCCTACATCCTAAACCTTAAACCCGAAACCCTCATCCCTAAACCCCGAACTCTTAAAACCCCCAGACCCTGAATCCTAAACCCTAAACCCCCCAAAAAAAAGCCTTAGCCACAAACCCTGGACCTTAAACCCTGAACCCCGGCGAGGGGCTCGAACTTCGATTCCGGGCCGAAGCGCGCGGCGCCGCCAGGGTCGGCCATTGGGACCCCGCCACCCAAGGAGTTTCCACAGGGTGTTCGATGTAGGGGGTCCTTTCTATAGGGGTTCTATAGGGTTCCTTTAAAGGGATCTGTAAGGAGTCCTTAAGGTGTAGCCGGACTTCCGAATTAAGCTGAATTCAGGGTTCTACAAGGACTTAGTGTTTCGGGGTTTAGGGTTTTTAGGGGTTAGGGGATTTGGGGGTTTAGGGGTTGGGGTCTAGGGTTTAGGGTTTATGGGAGATCTTCCGATGTAGCTTCCAAGGTCTTCGCGGGTTCAGGGTTTTCCTGGCCTGGACCATACAAAACCTTCCTTTTCAGGTTGCCCATTCCGGATTTCATATGATAAGCCTTAACAAGGTTTAGGGGGTTTAGTTTTCACTCTTGTAGTTATTTGGTGGAGTCTAGGGGATTAAGGTTTGTGGTTTCGGGTTCAGGGTTTTGTTTGGTCTTCTAAACATATTTTAACACAGGGTTTGTATGGGGTTTGTCAATGGTTTTGCAGGGGGTTGCCAAGGCTATATGAGTCATTATAGGCTTTTGTACGGGACTTGTGGGGGTTTAGCATAGGGGCCTTAGACATATATACTATAGAATAGTTATAGACGACTCTAAGGTCTAAGGTACAGGGCTGTTCTCCCCTGTGGGGCCCTGTTTAGGGTTTAGGGTTCAGATATTTTCGGATTTCTCAGAGATTTTTGGAAGGCTTTTTGAGGGATTTTCGCGTCAGTGTCCGAGCTTTTTCTGAATCTAAGCAAGTGACTTAGGAAGAAGCTGACAAGAGATCTACGCCGGATGTTGGTGACTGCACTTCGGGTTCTACTTGGAACCGACTTGCTAAGTCTCCTAGTCGAGGTGTGGGGTTGCAGTTAGCCGTCAGTGTTGTTGCTAGTGTCCACCTATAAAGCCCTGAAAGCACAGGCTGACATTCCGATAAACCCTAAAACCTAAACCCCAAACCCTAAACCCTAAACCTTAAAACCTAAACCCTAAATCCTAAACCCTAAATCCTAAACCCTAGACCCTAAACCCTAAGCCCCAAACCCTAAGCCCCAAACCCGCAAAGCTCTGATCGATTTTTGCCCGCTTCCCGGCTGCGCTGCGGCTCCAGCTGCAGAGAGCGCGCTGCAGCAGCCGGAGGGCTTCACGGCCCAAGGATTCTAGGGTATTCAGTCAGTAGTGCCCATGGAGGTACCCATAAACTATAGGACCTCTGGAAAATGTATATGTATATCTATATATGTATATCTTAATAATCTATATATATATATATATATACATATGTATATGTATGTATATATCTAGATAGATACCTGTTGTGGATAAGCCCCATAAGCCCTAAACCTGCAAGAAGCAAAACATGAAGCCACGCCTTGAGATGGAAAGGCTCAGGTAGGCCTTAGGCTTCTAAGGCTTAGGGTTTAGGGCTTAGCTGTAGGTTTAGGGTTTAGGGTTTATAGGGTTTAGGGTTCAAGGCCCTGGGCATCTTCGAGTTTCATTGCTGTTCTTTCAGTCGTGTTTAGGGTCTCGGGGGTCGGAAAGTTCTGCCATCGAGTCGCTTGGCGCCTTCCCACGGAGGCGGGGTGAGGGCTGGCCAGAGAGCCCAATACCCCTTAATTAAGGAGTATGGCTTAAGTTATATAGGGCTTCATATTATGATTTAAGCTAGATTCCTTAATTAAGGGGTATTGGGCTCTCTGGGTGGCGGTTTAGGATCGCAGGGTTTTGGATGCTTTGGAGTTTGGATCTGAAGGATTCACGGTTTGGGTTTAGAGGGTTTACATATTAACTTTTAGAAGGTATAGTGCTTTAGAGGGCTTAGGGTTTGGAGGGTTTTAGGTTTTGGAGGCTTTCGGCTTTCAGGGTTCAGGGCCGGGATCCGAGGTTTGCGACGCAGAGATCATGGGGTTCCGGCTTTGGGCTTGAAGTCGTGTTTAGGGTTTAGGGCTTGGGGTCCTGGATGTCGGTGGAGCTAAGAAGCACCAGAGCCTGGAGAAGCAATGCAAAGCCAAAGCCCTAAACCGCTAAACCCCAACCACTAAACTCGTAAACCCTACCTATAGTCTCCATTGTAGTTCCTGTTTTTGGCTGAACCAATTCTATAACTAGGGTTCTATAAGGTTACCCCAAAAAGGAACGACAATGGAGACTATAGGTAAACCCTAAATCCCTGAAGCCTTGGTGCTCGAAACTCTAAACCCCTAAAGGGAACTCCAGAAAGTTGGAATATGGTTTCAGGGTAGGATACCCTATAATTTACCACGAAGGGTTTAGGATAATCATATTCCAACTTTCTGGCTTTTGCCTTAAACCTCGAAGGATTCCGAGACCCCGAGCCTTTAGATTCTTGGGGTTCTTCTGCTTGGATCTTTAGACTTTGACTTTTTGGGTTTCTATATGAACTATAATAAGGAGGCCAAAAGTTCAACTTTTAGGAGGGGTTCAGAAGTCAGCCAAGGATTGTAATCTGTACGCGCGCATCTGATGCTTAACTTCTGCTAAGCCGTGGTTTTGTTGCGACATATATGGTGCTTGGGGTTTGGGCGTTTCGGGGCTTAGGATCTAATTAGGGATTTAGGGTTTCAGAGAGTGTTATAGGAGCACCACATTAGTCAAGGTTTCAGGGTTTAGGGTCAGGGGTTTCGGGTTTAGGGGTTGAGGCTTTAGGGTGTTTAGGGTCCAGGGAGGGTTTTCTGCTACACCTTAGACCATCAGAGCCTTTCATTCTGCATGTTGACTCTGGGTACTATATCGAGACTTTTCGCGCCTCCTGCCCCAGGTGTGTTCTGGTAAGTCAGGCATGGTACAAATCACTTGGGTGGTTGTCAAAATTATGGTCCCTTTTTATGGGTCCCTTATATAGTATGGTACCTAATATTTAGGGTGCCCCAAAAAGGGACAGTAATCTTGACGACCACCCACTTCCCTAAACTTATTTTCAATACCCAGAGCCCGAACCCTTGCCTTGAACCCTGAATCCTAAAGTCCTAAATTCCTAAATAGGGCCAGAATCCTAAACCCTCAAAGAATCTCAACTATCGGACCAGGGCTTATAGTGTTGTGATGTCCAGGGGCCCTAAAGACTAGCACTAAGACTTCAACCCCAAAACCCGAAAACCCTAAAATCCTAAACCCTAGAGCCCTAAACCCCTGAACCCCAAATGTCCAAACCCCAAACCCCTAAATCCCAAATCGTAAGCCCTACCTAGACCCCCCCAACTACCTCTTAGCCTCAAAACCCTAAACCCTTAGTGAGCCCTAAACCCTCATAGATCCCTTTTCGGAACCTTATATATACCCTTACAGGAACCCCAAATTGTGAGCCTTACCCCAAGGGCCCAAGTAGCTACCAATCATATACCCTCCGACATCCTAACCTGCATATCTATCCCAACCACCGAGTACCTAATTCTTGGGTCTTTTGGACCCTTAGGGTTAATCCCTAAAGCCTAAACCCTAAACCCTAAAGCCTAAAAGCCTAAACCCTAAAGCCTAAAGCCTAAACCCTAAACCCTAATCGGTCCGAAGCTCGGCTCAAACCGCGCTGCAGGCCATGGCTTTTGAGCTGAAGATGGGGGCAGGGGACGTGGGTGAAGGCGGAGGGCTTAGGGGTTTAGGGGTTTAGGGGTTCAGGGGTTTAGGGGTTTAGGGGTTCAGGGGTTTAGGGGTTTAGGGCTGGACTCTGGTGACCTGTCTGGTGATAAGCCAGAAATCAAAGATCTATGAGGGCCGTGAGATTATATAGATAGGGGTTTAGTCTAGCGGGCCTCAAGAAATGGCAGACTATTTTACTTTGGGCTCTAGGGTTTAGGAAGACCGAACATAAGGGGCCAGTGCACCGTACCCGGAGCCGTATTCTAACTGCTCAAACCCCTATATGGCGCTGGGACGATGCCAATGACAGGAGTCGGAACAACATTTCACAGCGTCCTCTCATCGTCCCTGATATTACTACCCCAAGCCCCATTCTAATTAAGGCCCCTATGCTAAACCCCTGAATCCTAAACCCTTAGACCCTAAACCCCAAACCCTAACCCCGAACTCCTAGACCCTAAACCTCAACCCCTACACCCCTACACCCTCCAACTCCGGAGTCTGATAAAAGACCTAGTAGCACGAGTAGGTTACCTTTAACCTTTTCTGGGTAGTATACTCCCTAAAGAATCCTTGTAGAGCAAAAAAGGTTAACCTCTAGTTCCCCATGATATGGGAGTTTCCGAAAACTAGGGGTACATTGTTTTGGGGTCCTTATAATAAGGATCCTACTATTTGGGGTACTATATATAGGGTCCCCTATTTTCGGAAACTCCCATATACTCGACAAGTGGGAAGAATTGACCCACAAGCATCCTCGAACACCGATGCAAAGCCTATGTATACGTAAGCACCCCAGAATTCCGGGAGGATCTAGAAAATAGACTTAGTAGGGTTCCTTGACGGGCTCCTTCATGGGATCCTGTAGGGTTTAGGGTTCAGGGATCTATAAGGGAAAGTAAATCCCCCTAATTTGGGGCCCTATACTACTAAGGGTACTTTATAGGAACCCCCCATTAAGGCATCTACTTTTTGGGTCCTCCCGGGGGTCTGGGACCTTAAGATCCTTAAGCCATAAGCCTTGAAGCTTAAAGCCCAACCAAATTCGGGTTTAGGGTTTAGGCACCGAGCCCAGCGGCTTATTTGGACAGAGTTAAGTTGAGGGTTTAGGCTGCAGGGATGTAGTGTTCAGGGTTTAGGGTTGAGGGTTTAAGGTGTTAGGCCAAACCTTAGATCCTACACTAGACTCCTGGACCTGAGCTAAAATGGGTCGTTCTCTCTATGAGGATCCCTTTGTCTTAGGTCTTCTACAATCGTACGGCAGCCTCATTTTGGACCCGAGCTACTCAAATCGACTTGAGACTAGACCCGGCGAGCCTAAAACCTAGACCCAAGGCGAGACCACAACTCTAAACCCTAAATCCAAACTTGACCCACAAGCCCAGAGCCGACACGCATGTGTATACGAACATATACGTGTACATATACGAGTCTTTTCATGTGTAGTAACCTACCCTCAAACCCTATTCTTATTTTGTTGGCACTCCTACAAAATGATCATGAAATTCAACCTCGTTCCAGCCTATGAACCCGTATAAAATCCACATTCTAGAACCCTTGCAGATCCCGTATAGAAATCCTTACAGGATCTCGTGGAAAGGAACTTACAGAAGCCCTATAGATCCCCCTAAACCCTAGACACTCAACCCTAAACCCTAACACTCCAAATCCCCAAACCCTAAACCTTATACCCGAAACCCGAACATGCGAAGGTGCGCGGCTGGGGAAGCCGATCCTGGTTTCCGTGCGGCCGGCGGAGGGGAAACATCGGACGCTTCCGGTCCGCAGCATTAGGATTTAGGGCTCTAGGGTACTATAGGGTCCCTGTTGGGGTTCGTTAAAGGGGTCTGCAAAGGATTCTAAAGCGTTTATGTAAGAGTAGTATAGGGGCTTTAACAATGACCTATACTATTTTGTGGGTTCCTTATTATACTTATAGTATAATGGGCCCCAAACTCTATTCTAATTATTAACGCCCCTACATTAGATTTAGGGTTCTAGGGTTCCGGGGTTTTGGCTTTTAAGGTTCTAGGGTCCAGGGATTAGGGTTTTGGGTTTGGGGTTCAGCTAGTAGGGTTCTGGGGTGTAGGCTTCTAAGGTACTAGGGTCTTGGGAATAGGGTTGGGGTTTAGGGCTCTAGCCTCTAGCGTTCTAAGGTTTATGCTTCTAGGGTTCCAGGGTCTAGGGATTAGCTTTTTGGGTTTTGGGTTCTAGGGATGCTTTGACCCAAGAGGTCCTAGGTACTTTTATGGGGTATACTTCCCTAAATCATAATAGTAATTCCTGGTGTATATATATATATATATATATATATATAGATAGATAGATAGAAACCCTACATTCTCAGAAAACGGCTTCCTCTAATGGGTTCCATAAGAAAATATGAGTGTCCGAAGGGTTTAGGGTTTGCGGGTTGCGGGTGTGGGATTTAGGGCTTTCAGGTTTAAATATTTACGGGCTTAGGCTTAGGGTTTAAGAGTTGTGGGTTTACGGGCTCAGGGTACATACATACATAGATACCTACATACCTACATTCCTACATTCCTACCTACATACTTACAGACCTACGTACCAACATACCAACATACCGACCTGCCTACCTATCTACATACATACATACATACTATATATATATATGTATATGTATATGCATACAGATATACGTATATGTATATTGATTTTCATATACATGTACATGTGTACATATGTATATATGTGCAGGTGTTCGGGTTGAAAGCATAGGGTTCAAGGGCTTAGGGGTTTGGGGGACAACATGCGGGTTGCCACGGCGTCGTTGGGCTCAGGTTTAGGGTTGAGGATGTTGGATTTAGGACCGAGGGTTTAGGTCGAGAGATCCGACAGATGATTCGTTTTTAACGCGTTTATGCGGAATGTTGGGCTGTAGGTGTTATAGTGGAACTGGCAAGCCAGTAGCTAGTAGTAGGGCATTCGTTGCCGATGTTATGGCTTGCGTTGAACACGAAATATGCTTCACAACTTGATTGTAATTGAAGGTCCGGAATTGACAGGAATCTGGCTCTCTCGCAAGCCCTAGCATAGCAGCCCTGTGTATTGGTATGGCACCAACCCTTAGTGCTTCCGATTTAATCACACCGTAACGAACGCCTCCCAAAAAGCTTATTCTAACTACCTTGCACCCTAAACCATGAACCCTACCAGCCCTAAAACCTAACCAGTAGCTAAAGACTCTAGGCCTTAGCTCTGGGGATAAGCCCAGAAACTTCAAAAACCGCTTCATTCCAGAACATACCTCATTTCGTAGTTCTTGGGGTTTCATAAAAATTAGCAATGGATCCCTTAAAGGATCCTTTAACGGATTCCTAGAGATCCCTTAGCCCCCAGGAGTGGTACTACGAATCATGTAGGGTTTAGGGTCTAGGGTTTAGGGTTTAGGGTCTAGGGCTTGGGGGTTCAGGGTTTAGGATGTAGGGCTCAGGGTTTAGGGTTTAGGGTCTAGGGTTTGGGGGTCCAGGGTTTCGGGTCTGCAGTATTGTCCTAAAGTTCCCTCCACCAAGTGGGGCGCGACCCTAAACAGCGACGTTTTGGGGTCCCGGGCAAGTGAGGCCATCAGATATCAGCTGCGTGATCGATGTGCCCGCACCTGAGACGTCGGGATGCGGCGCTTACAAGGGTCTTGTCAACGGTTTCGGGTTTACTTGGAGGATCAGCGGACTTAGTAAGTAAGGTTATAAGTCCCCTATTTGGGGTTATAAGTACTTATAAGTATAGTTACCTTATATATACCCCTAGTTACTAAGTCCCGTGATACTTTAAATAGGGTTTAGGGCAGGGTTCCCTAGCAGGCTCCAGGCACTTCAAAGGGGGTGAGGGGCTTCAGCGAACGGCTTCAGCCCGTAAAGGATTCTTATAAAGTATGAATTATAGATTCCTTGAAGGATCCCTTACTTAAAGGTTCATGGGACTTAGTAACCAGGGTTATAAATAGGGTAGCTATACTTAGAATTACTTATAACCCCAATTAAGGTACTTAGAACCTTACTTACTAAGTCCCTTGATCCTCCAAGTATGGATCCCTTAAAGGAATGTAATATGTGTTTATTGGCCCTTTCGTCCTCTGCCGCTAAGAGTCCAAACGATTCGGTCTGGAAGTTTTAGACGGGGTTGAGGGTTTAGGGTTTTGGGTTCAGGGTTCAGGGTTTAGGGCAGACGGGTTTCAGGGTTTAGGTTTTGAAGTCTTGGCGGTGCATATATAGTCTTGCTGCAACAGTGTGTGAAAAATCCGCAATGCGTACCTTGCCAAGATCTGTCAAGCTTTCCGGCATTCCGTCACCAGCCGTCCCTGCCACGGAAATTTAGCGAGCTTTCAATACACCATGAGAAGAAGCATTTACAGTCTTAGCAACGTGGGGCTCTGCATAATCGCAATACTCGTTCCTACATAGAGAGATTCCCCAAGCACCGGGTAATGGCCTCAAATAATTGGCAACAGTATTCCTTTGGGGTACTCGACCACGATATACACCAGTTCCCGATTTTCACCATTACAGTGATTGCAGCCCCGATGTGAATTGGATGCCGATGGAGTTCCTAATGCTTTGAAGCTAAATCCGGAATGCTCAGCGCTAAACCCTGTGAATCCTAACCTCTAAATCTTCCTCACCCCCAAACCCTGAAGCCTACAGAACCTCGCAGCCTCGTCAAATCCGAGTTAGACCCATAAATAAAGATAAGATATGTATGTATATATATATATATATATATATATATATATATATACACCCCTTTTTTGAGGAACCTACCAAAATATTTTTCTTATTCAAGTTTATCATGGCCCCCATGTTGCCCAGGTCATGGTCCATGAGCATGGAGGCAAGCGTGAAGGCACCAGTTTGGGACATTGTCGCGGTTGCTTCAGACTTCAGACTTGAGTCTAGGGTTTCGGGTTCAGGTTTAGGTTTGGGGTTTGGGTTGAGGGTTTAGGCTTCAGTTTAAAGTTCACGGTTTAGGGTTTGGGGGGTTCCGTGTAACTGGCGGCGCACACAGGTTTTGTTCTTGACTTGATTTTGTGCAACCGCCTTCTCTTTGCGCACCCTACCTTAAATACCCACTCCCCAACTGCACGTGCGAATTATATGTGCCTTGCACGCCACCCCTTGCAACACCTCTGTGGAATCCCCTCAAAGGAACCCGTAGAAACAGGCACCGAAGCCCCCCATGCCTTGACAGCAGGCGGCCTCGGGTGCGGTGGAGAGCAACGGCCTTTCAATGCTCGCGGGGGGCCCAGAGAGATATCCTCTAAACCCTAAACCCTAAATCCAAGAGTCTGTTTTTGCATAAAGGGGTATTGGGGGCTCTCTGGCGCACTCTTTCAAGAAGTTCGTTCCATGAAGGATCTGATTATTTGGGAGGTTTCTATGTTCAGTTCCCTGCCTTTAGGACCAAATGACGCTCAACAGTAAGGGCCCTATACCGTACGCTTATGCCATGAGTTCTTATTTGGTATCTGAACCTGAAGTAAGCCCTTTGAGTTTACTTTCATCCTTAAACTAAGACAGGTTACAGATCCCCCAAGCCCGCCTAAAACCGCTAGACCCTAAATCTTGCAGAACCGCGTTTAGGATTTAGGGTTTAGGGGTTTGAGGCTTGGGATGTGTTGGTTCCATAGCTATTATCATGCAGCTTAGTCTGGAGAACTTTGAAGATCACGGTAGGAGACCTGTCTCGCACCTGCCATCAAGGACTATGCTTCACTTGAAAATTTATAGGGCTTCCCCCTAAAGGATCTGAAAGTCCGTCACACTTTAAAAAAAGAAGAATTTGAACCCAAAGAACCTATCGTACTCTGATATCGCCCTGAGCGAGGGTTTAGCTTTCGAAGGCTTACAGGCTTCCCGCAGACAAACCTTCAAGTCCCCAGTTGACCTCAAACCTCAACTCGGCAACTCCCGCTAGGAAGGTGGGCGGGGCTCGTAGAGCCAGAAAGACCTAAACCAGGGCTTAGGGTTAAGGGTTTAAGCAAGTAGAGAAGTAAATACTCTAACGCAACCGCTTTGCAACCAGCCAAGCCAATGTGTGATCCATACTACCTATAGTCTCCATTGTAGTTCCTGTCTTTTTGTTAACCAGTTTTATGGTTGGGATCCTAAAATGCGGCTTTTGGTTAACCAAAAGGAATTACAATGGAGACTATAGGTAAAGCCCTAAACAACCAAGCCCCAGACCCAATGACAAGAGCATCTTCAGGGTTCAGAAAGCATTCTTCTAATCTAAGGCCCATGTGGGAGTTTCCGAAAATGAGGGGTTCGTTATTTTGGGTCCTCTAGTAAGCATCCTACTATGTAGGGTACTGAAATAGGGTCCCCCCATTTTGGGAAACTTCCATGTAATATAGGGGCCTTAACAACTCGGATAGGGCTTTGGCGGAAAACTAGAATGCCCAGTAGTACCCTTATTTCCTTTTTGTAGTCCTAGGTTCCTTATGAAGTTACCCAATACCAAAAAGAGAGGCCTTTTTATTCTTAGGTTACTGGGTATCCTAGAAAATAATTGTACATTTCGAAAGTCGGAGGCCTCAAAAGGTGGGATGAAGGTAGGTAGGATTGAGGATCCCTTATATAAGGACTCATATTTGGGAATATCACACCTACCTTCATCCCACCTTTTGAGGTATCCGAGAAAGGAGCGAGGAAGAAGCCGGTAGTCCTCCTCGCTTCAGATGGACGATCATAGGGTTTAGGGTTTAGGGTTTAGGGTTTAGGGTTTAGGGTTGATCATGGGACTTGGTAAGGAACGAGGACCCAGAGTAGGCCCTTATTCCCTTTTTTAGGGTTCAGGTTCCCTTATAACCTGTTTTAGGGGTTTAGGGTTTAGGGGTTTAGGGCTTAGGGTTTAGGGTTTAGGTTTAGGGTTAAGGGATCTATACCCAGACCCCCTTTGGAGGATCCAAAAAGTAGATCCCTTAATGGGGGTTCCTATAAAGGTACCCTTAGTAGTATAGGGCCCCAAATTAGGGGATCTACTTTCTAGATCCTCCCGGGGGTCTGGGAAGGAAGGTTTTATGTACTTTAATTGGAGTTATGGGTAAACGTAACAAAACGTAGTCATTTTATGTGTAATGCAATCCTAGTTATTACTGTAAGTCCCATGATCCTCCAAGTATATTCAAAGCCTCGAAGCCCTTTTCCCGGCACGCTCGAGGACATTGCCAAGCATGCGGTGCGAACGGTGATCCAGACGCTCGATTCACAGGACGACTAAGAGTTCCTAATATAGGGGCCTGAATAAGTACCTATACTATTTTGGGGGCTCCTGGTTATGATTTCAGTATAATGGGGCCCAAAACCCTATTCTGATTCTTAAGGCCCTTGTATTAAACAGTTTTTGTCAGGGTTTGGTGCAGGATCTTGTCGTGAATGTTAAGGGCTGTAGCCATGTTATGTAGGGTATGAGGGTTTAATTAATCATGCCTCAATACGAAGCCCTCTAATACAGGATATCCCTAAACCCCAAACCCTCAACCAGAAGAAAACCTTAGACGCTAAACCGGAAACTCCAAACCCCGAAACCCTAAACCCTATGAAGGGGCTTTGGGGCTCGCGGTGGGTTGCTGCATTGATGGGGTTTAGGGTTTAAGGTTGCAACCTACCTGCATGGATCCAAGGACTCAGTAAGTCAACCATCAAAGGCGTCAAAAGGTGGGATGAAGGTAGGTGGGGTAATCCGAAAATAGGAGCCCTCATGTAGGGGATCCAAGATGCTGCCTCCGCTCATCCCACCTATTGATTCCTCCAAAGATGGGCCCCGTATGATTTGAAGAGGGCCTAGGGCTGACGGTTTGGGGTTTGCGATTTAGCGTCTAGGGTAGTACACTTTGATTAAGAAACAGCCGAAGGAAGAAGCATGTTGATGATTCACAGCAGGACGGGTTTAGGGTTTAGGGTTTGGCGCTGCTGTGGGAGCCCACCACTCCCAACAATAGAACCCCCATAATATGGGGGTCTAAAAAGTTTAATAATTACCATTCCTACTCGGAGTGTTCCTTATGATTATAATCAGAGTATAACATACCCCCCAAACCCTACTCTAACTAGTAAGGCCCAGCAGAGTTGCCACGCTGGTTGGGGAATAGAAAACCAGCCTCGGCCGTAAAACCCTGAGCCTGAAGCCAGGTAAGCCTAAAACCGTAACCTCTAAACCCTAAAACCCTAAACCCCTAAACCCTAAACCCTGCACCCCTAAACCCTAGAACTCAAAGCCCTAAAGTCGAGAAAGGTCGATGGGTCTCCTGGTGCATATGCATCTTGAGTGTGCTTGGGAGGATCAGGTAGGCGCTAAGAGGAGTTGAAAAAACCTAATCCCTGAACCAGGTAAGCCTGAAACCCTAAACTTAGGGGTACTTAGAACTAATTTTAATTTTTGGTTATTATAATCCCTAAGAAACAGCTAAAATTATAATCTTTGCTAGGGTTCTAAGTTCAGTATAGTAAACTTAATCCTAAACCCCTAAACCCTAAAACCTCAAAGCCCTTTTCGGGGTTTGGGGGCATCAGCAGGACCGTCTCTGCGTCATCACCTTCTGCAGACAAGCTGAACTTGTCCGAGCCTTGGTGGTCTCAGGCTTTAGGGGTTTAGGGTTTAGGGTTTTAGGGCTTTAGGGGTTTAGGGTTTAGGGCTTTAGGGGTTCAGGGGTTTAGTGGTTTTATTGGGGTTTCTTGCAGGGGTTTTCATCAAGTGCTCATGGAGCTTTTAAGATGTGCTTCTTGAAAGGTGTTTTGCCCGCAAGAATTGTTTAATGCTGAGCAGAGGGAGCGGTCACATAAGGGTTCCGGGTTCAAGCGTGCGTAGCGGTTATGGGGCCTTGGGGAGTCTTGCTTAGAATTTATAGGGTTCCTTAAAGGGATCTGTAGGGGTTCCTCAAAGGGATATATAGGGTTTAGTTTAAGGTTTAGGGTCTACCTGGAGGATCATGGGACCTCGTAAGTTATAAGTACCTTCAATGGGGTGATACGTATTTATAACTGCATTACCTTATTTATCATCCCACTTACTAAGTCCCATGATACTCGGTTTGCATAGTATTACATACCTGCTTGCCGTTGTAGCCAAGCAGGGTGGCAAGTGGGACTATCCGAAGTGTTCATGGACTCCCAAACGGATCAGAAGCTTGGAACGAAGAAAAGCATCAGACAAGTGTATGGCTCAAGAAGTTTTTTGGAGCCAAGAGGGTGGTCTTTGTGTCCCAGGCGTCAGTCCATGTCGTTGAATCAAGTTTGTCTTCGAAGATTCACGTGCATGTCTATGAAGCGTGACAGATGCTTGTGCTTAGGCAAACTTCTGTGTATCCTTGCTCACGCATGTTTGCCCTCTCGCTGGCTTCTTGATTTTTTCGATTCCGACTGGCTCAGGGAAGTTTAAGAACAGCCTCACCCCGCCAGCGTCCGTTTCTGAAACGGTGTTTGCACGTTGATGTGTGCGGAGCGTAGACGCTCAGACGTTCTGTACGGATTTTATGCTGCAAATCTTTCGGGAAGGTTGCTTCGCAGGGTAGTGTAGCTATGCATAAATTGCACAGTGTAGACCGGAAAATGTTACTTCGATCCGGCAAGCTTCTAATTACGCCATTTGCGCTGTCTCTGAAACTGCTAGCGGAAGATTCTGCATCCGTAAGGGTCGTGAGGAGGTCTGGTAACCCTAAACCCTAAACCCTAAACCCTAAACCCTAAACCCTAAACCCTAAACCCTTTAGGGGGGCATCTCTCCGCGCGAAAGTTCTCCAGGCCAGGACGCTTGAACCCCGAACTTCAACAAGCACTAGGATGCCCAGTAGTACCCTTAGGGATCTATAAGGGTTCCTTAAAGGGATCTATAAGGGTTCTATAAAGGGTTTAGGGTTTCCGAAAATTAGGGGCTAGGATGCCCAGTAGTACCCTTATTTCCTTTTTATAGTCCTAGGTTCCTTATGAAGTTAACCAATACCAAAAAGAGAGGCCTTTTTATTCTTAGGTTACTGGGTATCCTAGAGCAGGTTTAGGGATTGAGGGTCTCGGAGGTTTGAGGTTGGGGGATCTTGTAAGTTGCCCTGCCCCTACACCGTCAGACCCTCTTTCAACGTCCAGATCCCCAAATGCCCCAGTCTTATTTTAAAGGACGATCCTGAGCCTTTAACGTATTTGAACCCAGACCCCATCGAAGATCGAAAGATAGAACCCCTCCATGTACCTTTTCGCGCTACAACAGTGGGATACCGCTTTGGGCTTCTACTTTCCTATGTCATTACGACAGTGACAGGATCTCTATGTGCGGGTTCTATGTTTAGGTCTTTGAACTCCCTGGTGCTTAGTAGTGAATGAGGGAATGGATCCTTATAGTAGCCCCTATATAATCCCCAATAACAGGCCCATAATCCATTCCCCCATTCCCTGCTTAGAACCAGACAGTGAAGGGGTCTGGGAAGCCCCGGCGGCGAGGTCCTTCCACTTCTCCCAATGGACGAGGACTGAGTCCTTCCCGGGCCTGACTGTCAATTGCGTTTGTGGGTTTAGGGTTTAGGACTTAGGGTTTAGGATTTAAGCTTTAGGGTTTGCGGTTTTGGGTTTAGGATTTAGGGCTTAGCATCTGGGATTTAGGATTTAGGTTAGAGTCTAGGGTTTAGGCTGGACTGTTTACGGATGTCCATTTTTACAGGCTTTTAAGGGGGCTGATGGCATTGGCTTCAGATTGTTTGGTGGCGGTGTTTTCTGGTTTTTTGTTTAAGAGACGTTGTCCTACATCTCATCATGAACGCCTCGTAAGCAAGTGTTATGAGACCCAGTGCTTATAGACACATCTGGATACTTCGCCTTGGTGCACGACAGCACCATGGCTATGCCGTATAGCCCAGTCAAAGACCCTCCCTGATCTAGTTGCTTAGCTCATAAAAGGAGTTGCAGTTAATGCATATTCGTGATTATTAAACCCCTCCCACAAGAAGGATTGCAATCGGAATCCCAATATGCGGCATTGAAACGCGGTGTTAAATGACGGGTTTACGTTTTTGGTGGGCTTGCGTAATTAGCAATATTTGGTCCTGAGTCATGAACAATATTGTTCTTGATGGTGCTTTAATGTATGAACTTCATATCATGAGCCCCATAACCAAGCCTGTTGAATCCATGATGGCTCCATACGGAAACTCTATGTGCCGCCTTCAAGGAACGATTTTGAAGATCCCTGTTCGAGTAAGTTAACCCTGAAATCCTCAACCCTAAACCCTAATATCCTCAACCCTAAACCCTAATCAAGGCTCTCCTGAAAGCTCCCAGGAGGGCAAAGCTCGGGCGGAGCAGGTCCTCGAGAAGATGACCTTCGGTAGCGGCTGCCTGGCCTGAGGGATTTGTAGTTTGGGAGGGGGGTTTTTAGGGTTTTAGGTTTTGTCAGAGTGCTTAGGGTTTAGGGTTTCAGATTTTGTAAAGTTTTTTTGGTAATGTCTTGAAGCTCGGGTTTTAATGTTCTTGTTCAAAATTTTAACTGTTCTGAACCCCAGGTTTTGGTTTTGCTTGATGTAACACCCTAAACCCTAAACCCTAAACCCTAAACCCTAAACCCTAAACCCTAACCATGCTTTTTGATGTACCCTGTCTCTGCCGGCCGTCACGGAAGCTTGCTACAACCCGACACATGCAACCCGAGACCCTAAACCCCAGACCTTAGCAGCTGCCCCCACCCTGTAATAGTGGTATAATAGGAATATAATAGGGCCCTAATATAATATTCATATACCCGAAACCCCAGACCCCAAACCTTAGGGGTACTTAGATTTTTTTTAATTTTTGGTTCTTATAATCCCTAAGTAACAGCTAAGATTATAATTTTTGCTAGGGTTCTAAGTTCAGTATAAACCCCAAGCCCTAAACACGAAGCCCTATAAACCCTAAACCGCAAACCCTAAACCCGAGACCCTAAGCACGAAACCCTAAACCCTAAACCCGAAACATGCAACCCTAGGCTTGAACTTCAAAGCCCTAAGTTCAGGTCTATTCAAACAACCATAAACGGCGAATCCATCCAGTCCATATGTCCCTTATGCGAATCCTTACTTGAATCCTGACCCTATTGGTCCAAAGGACCCAATAATTAGGTGCTCCGGTTTTGGATACCCTTAGGGTGAAGGACTCTTACTAACCTCCAAATGGCCTTCCAAAACATAATCTGCAAACTCTAAGCAACAAGAAGCATGAACTCCGAAACCCCAAGCCTATAAACAAGCCCGAAACTGCATAGAAGCACCCTTGCAGATACATCCTGGGGGCCCTAGGAACATTCTCAACTTAAAGGACACTTTAAGGGAGACAACACAGATTTCCCAGATGCCCTAACCCCAAACCCTCAGCCTCTAAACCCCAAAACCCCAACACCCCTAAACTCCTAAACCCCTAACCCCTAAACCCCTAAACCCTAAACCCTACACCCTACACCCTAAACCCTACACCCGTAAACCCTAGACTCCTAAACCCCTAAACCCCTAAACCCTAAACCCCTAAACTCCTAAACCCCTAAACCCTAAACCCCGAAACCCTAAACCTACCATCAACCGCAGACCTCAAGGCACTGCGCTGTGGCAGGGTCTCAACGCCAGCCCTGGCCTCGAAACTTCCCGGAATCCTTTTATCGGGTTGTATACTTAGAGGATCATGGGGCTTAGTAACTTTAAAATGGCTCCTTTTAAAGGGCTCCTTAAAGGGGATGCATAAGGATTCCTTAAAGGTATCTATGGGGTTTAGGGTTTAGGGTCTACTTAGAGGATCATGGGGCTTAGTAGTTACCCTAGGGCTCAAAATAGGCCAAAAGCCTTAATTACATAGTATGGTCTTTGAGCCCAAAAGCCTTAACATATGAGTCCTTAGAGCCTAAGGGTTAGGGTTATAAATAGGGTAACTACAGTATATAATTACTTATAACCCCAATTAGGGTACTTGTAACCCTAGTTACTGAGTCCCTGATCCTCCAAGTAGGGTTCTAAAAAACAGGGTCCCGTTTAAAGGTACTGTACTGTGGTTCTTTAATAGGGTCCCTCTTACGGGGTTGTATAGGGTTCTATAGGCGGTTTGTAAGGGCATGATGGGGGCTGTGTAGGTTTGATAAGTTTTTGTATGGTTGAACTGGGTAGATGTGATCGTGTTATAAGTGTTTTCAAACATGTTTTATAAGGGTTTTGGGTTATAAAAGCTTTAGTGTTTTCAAGAATGTTTTATAAGGGTTTTGTTTATAGAAACTTTAGTGTTTTCAAAAATGTTTTAGAAGGGTTTCGTTTACAGAAGTTTTAGGGTTCGGGCTTAGCTTTAGGATGTCCTTAAGGGGGGGGTGGTCCAAGGGGGGTAGGTAACCTAGTAATCCCCATTATTCCCCAATACTCCCTAAGCTTCCCTAAGGTTCCCCAAAGCTCCCTAGTACCCTCCCCCCTTGAACCACCCCCCCTTAAGGATCCTACAATTAAGGGTCACCCTAAACCCTAAACCCTAAACCCTAAACCCTAAACCCTAAACCCTAAACCCTACATAGACTCTTAAGGGTCCCTAGAACCCCCCCCCCCTAAGCTTAAGGATCCTATAATAGCTCTTGGATTTGGTGGCCGAGGGCTGCAGGCTCTTCGGGTTGGAGGTTGCCGTAGAGGCTTTAGCGGTTTAGGGTTTAGGGTTTTGGGGTTTAGGGTTTAGCGGTTTAGGGTTTAGGGTTTTGGGTTTTGGGGTTTGGGGTTTAGGGCTATTTGGGAGTTTCCGAAAATAGGGGACCCTAATATAATACCCTAAATAGTAGGATCCGTATTATAAGGACCCCAAAATGCGGAAACGCCCATTTCGGCCTGGAGTTTCTTTTGGGTAGGGTTCCTGGGTTAATGGGTTTACAGGATTCAAGTTTACAAGCTTTGGGGGTAAGGGTTGAAAGTGCGTGTTTTTTTGATGCCGTTGTTGTTCTTGTGTGTCTATCTGTCTATTCGTCTATCGATGCCCACCGCAAGTACCGCAAACCTCGAATCCTAGTTCCTAGACTCTTCACCTTCAACTTTATCCCCAAAGCCCCAAACCCTACAAGCCCTCCAATCTCAACCAAAGCCGAGCCTCTTGACGAACCTTAAACCCTTCACGAACCTTTCAGTAGTACCCTTGTTCCCTTTTTGTAGTCCTAGGTTCCCGATAAAGTTGCCCAATACCAAAAAGGTAGCCCCTTCTTTTCCTAGGTTACTGGGCATCCTAGAACCCTAGAACCTTGATAGAACCGTTTGAGAACTTCAAGGACCTTAAAAACCCTAAACCCTAAACCCTAAAACCCTAGACCTTAAACCCTAAACCCTAAAACCTTAAACCCTAAACCCTAAAACCCTAAACCTTGAACCCTAAACCCTAAAACCCTAAACCTTAAACCCTAAACCCTATAAACCTTAAACCCTAAACCCTAAACCCTAATCTGAACCCTCGTGCAAGCCCTAAAACCTCTTTTGCAGGGATCGCACTGCCAAGCCCGGAGCCCCCGAGCTCCAAGGTTTAGGGTTTAGAGTTTAGGGTTTAGGGTTTAGGGTCTAGGGTTTAGGGTTTAGGGTGTGTCACAGTGCCACGGCGCGCCCCACCCATGGAGTGGTCGTGGGTCGCGCCGTCTTCGTAACGTGGAACCCACCCACAACCACCCGAAGCAGGACTAGAACGGGTTTTGTGTTCTGCTTCTTCTTATTCGAGTGCTGCACTAGCCGAAAAGACGTTGCAATGTTGCGGAACGTCAAAGGGACATCCGAGTGATGTAGTCACAAAATAGCAGCGACGCCCTCGCTCGTCCTCGCCGGCCGCCAGAGTCGTCCGTCAGCCGTCGTCAGAGTCGTCCGTCAGGGCCCAGTGCCAGGCCTCCAGAAGTGGTCTGCAGCCGTCCGCTGTCCGTGCCAGTCCGGCCAAGAGTGCTGATCATCCAGCTTTGCCGCCAGACTCGCACTCCAAGCTCCTTGCCAGAGTCGGCCACTGTCCCCAAGCTCTTTCTAGGACGTCCCGTCACTGGGTCCCCGCAGGGTCACCCCGCTGTCCCCGGCAGGGTCGCTTGGTCAGGGTCGCCGTCCCCGCCAAGGTCCTTACGCCGTCCTTGCCAGGGTCGTCCGCCGTCCCCGCCACGATCGCCCGCCGTCCCCGCCAGGGTCGTCCGCCGTTTTCCAGAATGGCCTGCCAAGCTGTTTTTGGCCTTTTTAGTGTCCGCCGTCCCCGTTAGGGTTGCCCGCCGTCCCCGCCAGGGTCGTCCGTCTGCCAAACTGTTTTTGGCTTTTTCGTGCCTGTCAAAGTCATCGCCAAGTCCCCACCAGAGTTGTCCGCCGTTCCCGCAGGGACAGCCGTCCCGTCCGCCATCCCCTCCAGAGTCCGCCAGAGTCGTCCGCCGTCCCCGCCAGGGTCGTCCGCCGTCCCCCTCCAGAGTCGTCTGCCAAGCTGTTTTTGGCCTTTTTAGTTGCTGTCACAGCAGAGTCGTCCGCCGTCCCCGCCAGGGTTGCCCGCCAGGGTCGCGCGCCGTCCCCGCCAAAGTCGTCCGTCCACCAAGTCCCCGCCAGGGTCGTCAGCCGTCCCGGCCAGGACTCGCCATCCCCGCCAGGGTCGCTCGTCAAGCTCTTTCTACCAGGCCCCGCCAGCCAGGGTTCTCGCGCTGGGAGATTAGGCGCCATCCCCTCCAGAGTCGTCTGCCAAGCTGTTTTTGGCTTTTTCAGTCCCTGTCAGAGTCGCCAAGTCCCCGCCAGAGTCGTCCGCCAGGGTCGTCCGCCGTCCCCCTCCAGAGTCGTCTGCCAAGCTGTTTTTTGGCCCTTTTGCTGTCACAGCAGAGTCGTCCGCCGTCCCCGCGGTTGCCTGCCGTCCCCGCCAGGTTCGCGCGCCGTCCCCGCCAAAGTCGTCCGTCCACCAAGTCCCCACCAGGGTCGTCAGCCGTCCCCGCCAGAGTCGCCCGCCATACCCGCCAGGGTTCTCGCGCTGGGAGATAAGGGTACCCGATTTTACTATTGTGCCCCGTGGCTAGCAATGCCAAATCAGGTCTGGTAGACTCGATCTGCTTGGCCAAGCAAGCAGATCTCGAAGCGGTAGCGTTCAGTGGTACCGGCCGCCGCCGGGCGCGGGCGGCCAATGGTTTAGGGTTTAGGATTTATAGGGTTTAGGGTTTAGGGTTTAGGGGTCAGGGGTTTAGGGTTTGGGGTGTAGAGTTTAGGGTTTAGGGTCTAGGGTCTACCCTACAAGGATAATGTAGGAACCTCATTAATTAAGAGACCTTGGGCCTTTATTGGGGTTCCTTTACAGGGGTGCTAATCAGCACCAGATGTTGGCATCGTTCTAATTCAATAGTGGTCCCACGCGGGCTCGAACCGCGGACCGTACGGTTATTGGCCGTACGCTCTAACCAACTGAGCTATGAGTCTAGAAGGGTTACGATAAGGGATCTATAGGGGTACTATAATAATGTAGGAACCTGATTAAGCAACCTTGGGCCTTTATAGAGGGTTCCTGATATGAACCCTACTATTTGGGGGCTATAGGCCTATAGGCCCAGGGTTTCTCAATCAGGTCCCCACATACATCAGCCCAGAAAAGCTTGCAACCCTCACGGAGGTTTCCGTGAGCTCCACAGCAAGCAGCGGGAGGTCCAGCCGGGAACAATAGGGACCCTCCTTGGAGGATCACGGTACGTTAATTGAAGTTATTATAAGTAAATTGAATACTTATTACCCGAAAGTAGGAACGTAATAGTGTGAACAGCGTGCTTTATATGGCCTTGTAGGCTTTTTATGGAGTTGTCCTAAGCAATGGGCCTTAGATCCTCAACCCTTAAATTCTGAACCCTTCGGTCTTTGTCTTTGTAGGATGTTTAAGGAGTTGTCTCTCGGTAGCGGCCACAACATAAGACCAGGCTTCTATAGGTTCTTGATCGTTTAGGTACGGCCTCCATACGGTAAGAGTGTACAATAGGGCTACTATTAAGGTCCTACTATATCTATTGAATATTATTCAACTATTACTGAGTGGGGGCCGTACCCACTTGATCGTTGTCTTGAAAGAGGGTCCTATACTAGGAATCCTTTAAAGGAGCCTTAAAAAAACCTTCAAAAGGACTCTTACGGGATTTACGGGGGGTTCTTGTAGGTTGGTCTTCTTGAGTTCCCTTATTCGGACCAAACAGGAGCAAAAGGGATTCCCTTACTTATTATTAAGGGGCTACTCAGACATCTAGAATGGCATGGAGTTTATGGCATATAATCGAATCTACTGATATAGGGAGTATAGGGGAATAGCAGGACATGGGTTTGGGTTCTTTGGGGGCGATTTACGATTTAGGCTTTAGGACTTGATGCTTGGCAGTTTCGCGTAAAGGGTCTAGGGACGTAAGGTTTAGGGTTTGTGTTTTGGGGTATGGGGTTTCGGGAGTTGTTTTTAAACTCTAAAACGTACAGGGATCTTCATGATGATTGAGGCTATATGGGAATTTCGGAGAAGAGGAGACCCGAATTCACAACGTCATCAACCTTTCTGCCATGTATACCGTATACCTTCTTCATCTGCACCCTACCTAAACCCTACACCCTGCTTGGAGGATTTGTGTTTGTAACTCGGGTCAGACATCAGTAAACTACAGTCATAGTTATGTACATCTTCACTGCGTTGAAGTACTTATGCCGTTCAGTGCCAAGTCCCGAGATCCTCCATGTATCCTGAACCCTAAAAACCCCTTAAGATCCCCTAGAGGGGCCCTTAAACCTGAAAGCCTAAACCGCCTGAAGCCAGCTTGATGGCACCGCACAGAGCAGGCGGACCAAGTCGCCAGCCAGGCGAAGCTCGAACTCACTCTATCGTTGACTCTAAGCGGTGGCCGGTGTTCAATACCCGTCGCTGCAGGCCTGACACCGAAGCAATCTTTCTCTGCGCTTTTGGAACCATTTGAAGAGCTGCGATACTTTTAAAGCCGGTCCGGTCCGATTTGAACGTGCCCAAGAACAGCCTTTCAGCTGGTGCCGTGCTTCAGCATGCTGTCCGAAGAATGGACGTTCTGTTCTCCAAAGAAGAGCCCTTAATCTTCAATTTTGGATGGACTCACGATCCTATTTGGAGGTGGAGCAATAGCCTCTACGGGTACAAGTACGCTAGAGACTGCTGGTCTGGGATGATTGTTCTGTTCGGGAGCCACGAGCCCCATGGCCCTGCTTTCCTGGAGGCTGCTCTGATCGAGAAGTATCAAAGCAACTTGTCCCGAATGAGACCCGAAATCCCAAAACCTTGATCATAACCAAACCTGAAATCCTTTGCACAAACCCACGTAGCAGCAACCTCAAAGTATTCCGTCTCTGCTTAGAACGAATCTAGGAAACAGGCGCTGCGCTTCATCGCAGACCCACGTGCAACCGCAGCGGGCGACCAGAGCTGGTGCTGAAGAAGCACCTGGTGAAATCGTCCATGCAGGCCGACTCCAACCTCCTCGATGACGACCACCAATCATCGCCACACCAGTCGCAGGGAAAGCCCAAGCATGGAGTCCAGTTGAGGGTGTGAGATTGCAATCGATATAACAAACTCTGAATGGGGTTCCTTTAAACGTTCCAATTTTGAGAAAGGCTACTACATGGGCTGCTAAGTGTTTCAATGTTGCAGGGGCCTGGATAGTTACGAGAGGATTTTGGGTATATTGTACTTACCCTAAGGAACCGCAATTAACAGTACATCCTGCAAGCCCTCCACCCTAAAACCTCCACCTTATTAAACCCTCATCCCAAAAAGCCTGCCACCCTCAACCCCTCAACCCTGAAACCTATAACCCTAATCCCTAATTTTCCTAATCCCCGACCCTCTGCCCTAAACCCCAAACCGTAAACCCTAAACCCTAGTATAGGGGCCTGCCTAGGCAATGACCTATACTATTTTGGGGGGTTCCTTATCATGATTACAGTATAATATACCCCAAAACCCTATTCTAAATATTAAGGCCCCTGCAATACACCTCCTGAACCTACCAAAACATACTTTTTGCAGGGTACCTATAAATCCCATATTAGGGTTCCTAATAAGAACCTACAAAAAAGTAGGGTTTGGTACTTTAAGGCTAAGCCCACGGCCTGCCTCTTGTCAGGGTAGCTTCTGCCACACCATGCTTCTGACAGACGGCGAGACCGAAGATAGCGTCCGGCCCTCGCTGGGAATTTTACATGGTCTAGGAATCAGGTTTTAGAGCATATAAGGATTATAGCTTTAGGGGTTTGGGGGTTTAGGGTTCAGGGTTGGGGTGTAGGAGTTTTGTAGTAAGGGTGTAGGGTTTCGGATTTGGGGGGTTGCCCTGAATCGTCACACCCATAACTAACGTACTCTTGATTGACACCAACGGACATAATCTTATGAAAGTCAACGACGAAAATTCTCAAAGTTTTACATGGAGATGAACGGATATAGATATGAATGCGTTCCAACTAGAAAAAGACGGATACAAGCGCGCCGATGCAGAATGTGTGCAGAGGCTTCTGTCGCCACCTGGATCCGTACAATTCGGATACTGAAGAAAGCTCCACATGCTACACCTGGGCGTTGTATGCTACCTAGGGATTTTGCACAAGCAGCTGTCGTTGTAGTGAGGTCCGGAAAGCTTTCAGCAAGTGTAACGAGTGTCTCTTTCTGTTCAAGGGTCAGGAATGGTGGAAACAATGCTGCTTTCAAGATACCGACGGCTTGCTCCCCTGAGCCCTAAATCCTAAACCGTGGAGAGAACCTCGCCGGGGCAACCTTTCGCCCTAGGCCGTCCACTATGCTCCGCATATATACTCCAATCAAAGGGGAAAAGGAGGGGCCCTTAATGGGGACCCCTACCCTATAATGGGCTGTATAATGGGTATATCATAGTTATATGAAGGGTATATACCTAGGGGTCCTTGTAAAGGGTCCCTCCTTTTCCCCTTGGATCCAAGGCTCATCTTGCAAGATGTGGAGCCAAGCGCACGCCGTTTATGGATTACACCACTTGGAGGATCAGGGGACTTAGTACGTAAGGTTAGAAGTACCCTAATTGGAGTTGTAAGTAATTAGAACTATGGCTACCCTATTTACAGCCCTAATTACTAAGTCCCATGATCCTTCAAGTAGACCCTAAACCTTAAACTAAACCCTATAGATCCCTTCAAGGAACCCTAAAGATCCCTTTAAGGAGCCCCTTACTTACTAAGTCCACTGATCCTTCAAGTACACCAAGGGTGCAAAAGGCAAAATTCAGATAGAGGACTTCTTGAGACACGGAGGCCGTACGGTTTAGGGTTTAGGGTTTAGGGGTGGCCGCCGGGAGTATGTCTGCAAGCTTCACGAGGAAGCCCTGCGCCTTCGTTTGAAGAAACCCTAACACTCCATGTACCCATATAGTAGGTACTTAGGCCTTAATGGGGTCCCTATTTCGGTACTTTACGGCCTAAGTGCCTACTATATGGGTACATGGAGCCTTTGGGAAAGATGTCGTCGTTATAGCCGAGCCAAAGCAGGAATCAGAGTCCAACAATCTGAGTCTCATCACGGCTGAGCAATGCCTGATTTGCATTCTCTACCCTAAACTTTACAAAAACCCTTGAAGGGACCCTGAAACCCAAAACCCCAAACCGGGCCGCATTGAGATCAGTTTCTAGATTCGAGGTTGAGGGTTCCGTACCACCTCCCATGAGCTCTCGCCTCAACTATGAAGCTTGTTCACAAAGACTGCGAAGCTGAGCCCCTAAGCCCCAAAGTTTAGGCAGGGTTGCGGGGGTTTGGGGTTTAAAACCCGAAACGTAGAAATGCCGCAAGCGCCCCGGAAGAGTTGTCTTTCCGGTGAGTACTTGCAGGTGCAGGAGACTTAGGCAAGGGCTTTTGGGAGTCTGTTCTACCCCTTAGCATTCCTTATTCTATTTGTACTATAATGTCACCCAAAACCTAACTCCAATCATAAGAGCCCGCGATATCCAAAATAAATCCCTCATGGAACCCTTGAAAGCTAGCCTTTAATGAGCGTCACTCGAATTATCAAGACCCCCATTTCTTGAAAAGAACCCTCATGGACCTCTTTCAAGGAATCTTTGAAGGAACCCTTTAGGGACCTTCATTTTGATGATGCTACCAAAAGCCTCTAAACCCTAAACCGTTGGTGACATGGATGTTGCAGACGGACAAAGGAGCTTAAAAAGAAAATTAAGCCCTAAACCCAGGACCCTAAACGTTCCCTTCTTTGGTGTGGGCCCCTTGAGAGGCGGGTAATTTCCTGCTTGGTCGTGCGGAGCAGAGAAGGAGCCATCGCACCAAAACAGAAACCTTAAACCTTAAACCTTAAACCCCACAACCCTAAACCCTACATCCCTAAACCTTAAACCCTAACCCATTAATCGACCCTGCAAACCCTAAACCTTAAACCCTAACCCCTTAACCCTGCAAACCCTAAAGCTTAAACACTCACCCCTTAACCCTGCAAACCCTAAAGCTTAAACACTAACCCCTTAACCCTGCAAACCCTAAACCCTAAACCTTAAAGCCTGCTCTCCGCCTTGCCCCAGGCTCAGATCATGCAGCATCTACAGGCTGGTACCTGCTTCCGGTGCTGGGTCCCTTCTTAGGGTTACGGCAAGGTTTTAAAGTTTAGGGATTAGGGTGTAGGGTGATTGTTTCAGTGAGATTGCTGTCAGAAGGAAGGGGGCATTACACGGTATAAGGGTGATGCAAGGGTTACGGCAAGAGTGTTTGGAGTTTACTACAGGGGCCCAAATAATTGCCAATGCAATTTGGGGGGTCCTTATTTTAATTATCTTATAACGGGCCCCAAAACCCCACTCTAAATATGAAGGCCCTACACTAAGCTTTAATGCTCCTTGTAGCAATCCTTGTAGACCCCTTTGAAAGGAGCCCTTAAACGGAACCCTATTCTCATTATTAAGGCCCCTCTATTACTCTAAATATTAAGGCCCTGTACTAAACCCCCCTTTTGTGACCCTTATAGACCCCTTTGAGAGGAACCCTTAAACAGAATTAAGGCCCCTATATTGCAGTAAATCCCATAAAGTTGGAAACCGGATTAAGGGCTAATAGTGCTGGTAACCTACCTTTTTAAGGACTTATTTAAAGAAACCATATTAAGGAGCCCTAAAAAGGTAGGTTCCTTAGGGTCCAGGTATACATTACTCTTAAGGATTGAGGCTATGGGGTTTCCAACTTTTGGGATTCGACTGTAGGCTGTGGAGTCCCGGAACCCGAAGCCCGCAACTCTGAGGCTCCTATGAAAGAAGAGCCACAGGCTACTTAGCCATCGTGCGGGGCTTTAAAAAAACCCAGCTAAACTTTAGGGTTTAGGGCTTAGGGCTTAGGGTTTAGGGTTTCGGGATTAGGGATTAGTGTGTAGGGATTAGGGTTTAGGGCCTAGAGTGTAGGGATTGCAGTTTAGGGTGTAGGGTTTAGGGATTAGGGTTTACTGTTTAGGGTTCATGGTCTCTACGGTTTAGGATGCGAAGTTCACCTCCAACCCAGCCCCTAGGCTGCCCTACTTGGAGGATCTTGCGACCCAGCAACCAGGGTTACGAATAAGGCAAGTGTTGTTACATTTACTTATCTAGGATGCCCAGTAGTACCCTTATTCCCTTTTTGTAGTCCTAGGTTCCTTATAAAGTTACCCAATACCATAAAGAGAGGCCTTTTTATTCTTAGGTTACTGGGTATCCTAGTATACTTAATCCCTAATCATTAGGGTTCAGGGTTTAGGGTTCCAATTAGTTCCAATTACGGTACTTAAAACCTTACTTACTAAGTCCCCTGACCCTCCAAGTATACCCCAAACCCCAAACCCCAAAGCTTGCGGGTTTTTGTAGGGTCGAGGATGCCCGCAGAGCCCAATTTACACTCGTAACTCGTCATTATGGAATATCCATATTTGATAGAGGGGCCTGAGTAATATCTACCCCTCGTAGTCCCCTTGTCACCTGCTCGAATACAGCACAAAAGCCTATTATACAACAAGGGCCCTAGCCTATTCCTTCAATCATATGCAGGAGCCGTCCATAGCACAAGGAAGATTCCCTCAAGCGTAGTGTGGCTTCCCTTGCAATCTCTGCAGTCGCCTTCATGTTATTTCTCATCAAGGGGCATCGGTCACCCTAAACCCTAGTCGTTGTTGCGCAGGGTGAGTTGGTGATGCCATGGTTTTTGGGAATGTCCAGTGTCAGAAACTCTGGCTATTTCGTTAGATTCGAGGTGTTAGCAGGTGTCGCCGAGGGTCGGTTGTTTTGATTTGCTACACTTGATGCACGTGGAGGTCCTGAGACCACAAAACTCCCTGAAGGGTAAACGTGCTTTCCGTAAACCCTAAGCCCTACTTCCTTGGCCTTGTTCATTCCGCTATTTGTTCGTTTCTTGTTCCCCCCCGGAGTAAGCTTTTCAAGGTTTTTTTTACAATATCTGTTTCGACCCTAAACTCTAAACTCGCGCTGGTAACCATTTTCGCTGCCGTGGGGCCGCAGGACGCCAAGGCTGGCTACGGAGGTGAGATCCCGGGAACTGTCAGCACCTTCGGCTTCGGCGCCTGGGGCAGCAGGTTTCTATGTAAGTCTGTTTTTTCAAGCAGATACCGGTACTTATGGCAAGATTAGTAGCAGTAGCAGTTGCAGCGGCAGTGGCAGTAGCATTACCAATAGTTGTACTCGTCGTTGTAGTAGGACGCAGTAGTAGTAGTAGTAGTAGTAGTAGTAGTAGTAGCAGCAGCAGCAGCAGTAGTAGTAGAAGTAGTAGTAGTAGTAGTAGTAGTAGTAGTAGTAGTAGTAGTAGTAGTAGTAGTAGTAGTAGTAGTAGTAGTAGTAGTAGTAGTAGTAGTAGTAGTAGTAGTAGTAGTAGTAGTAGTAGTAGTAGTAGTAGTAGTAGTAGTAGTAGTAGTAGTAGTAGTAGTAGTAGTAGTAGTAGTATTGGTAGTAGTCGTTGTCGTAGTAGTTGTCGTGATCGTCGTAGTTGTCGTGGTAGCAGTATTAGTAGTCGTCGTCGTAGTAGGAGTGGTTGCAGTAGTTGTAAAAGTAATAGTATGAGCACTTGTCGGACATGTTGTCGCCAGTGTTCGAGTCAATCCTATTGGTGTGGAGCCAGTCCCAGTCTTAGTGAGATCGATTGGAATCAGAGCTTGTCCAAGGAGCACATGGCATGCACATACTGCCATGATAACTTGCCAAGCTAACCCCAAGCCCTAAACCCGAAACCCTCAACCCTAAACCCCAAACCTTAAACCCTAAACCCTAAACCCCTACAAACTAAAGCTTCAACCCTAAACCCTAAACATCCCTCAAGCCTAAACCCTAAGCATCCCTAAACCCTAGACCATCAACGACTCGAAGCCAAAAACCCGGAGACCTCGCAAGAGTAGCCTTGCTGCGCGGTTTCGGTTTCGGGGTCTTGGGTTTCCGCGTTGCTACAGGGGCGTAGATTTAAAGGGGTCAAAAAGGATTACTATGAGGGGTTTTATGGGGGTTTACTATAGGGGCCTAAATAGGTACCTATACTATTGTGCGGCTTCCTTATGATAATTACATTATAATGGGCCCCAAAAGCCTATTCCAATTATTAAGGCCCCTCGAGGAGGGCTTTTGGTCTAGGGCTTAGGGTTTCGGATTTAGGTTTTTGTTTGGGTGTTTACTGTAGGCTCGACATCACACAACAGTCCAGCTACAGTATGGTCTTTGGGTGCTCAACACCGTAAGATAGGAGTTGTTTTAAACCCTAAACCCTAGACCCTAAACCCTAAACTCTAAACCGGGCCTTAAACCCTTTAACTTCAGGACTGAGCCTTTAACTTCAGGACTGAACCGGAACCCTTGGTTAGGACCCGAATAATCAGGCTTTTTCCTGCGAAACCCGAAGCCTTTTCACGAGCAAAGATCTAGGGCATCTTGAGGCCGAATCGGATTTCGTTTTCTGAACCTATAGGGTCTAGCGTTTAGGGGTTTAGGCTCCTGAACCCGAAACCCCAAATCCCAACAACAGTATCCTACGCCCTAAGCCCCAAAATTCTGATCCAAACCCTAAACCCTGGGAGCTCAAGCAAATATTTAAACCACTAAACCCTAAACCCTATAAGCCCACCCTAGCCTCCTAAAAACCCTAAGCCCAGCCTAGCCTCCTAAAACCCCTAAGCCCGCCCTCGCCTCCCAACCTAGAATGACGAAACGCGGAACCTCGAGTCTTCGCAGCTAGCGAAGATGTGGAAGCTTCCGAATATAGGGGGACCCGAACATAGCACCCAAAATACAGTTGCATTCTGCTGGCTGCAGCACTATTAAGGGCGAGCACACAGCTGCTTTTGGACAAGTTTCGACCTTCCAAACGGTCCTCCACCAGACGCTCCCCAAAGTCATTACAATCAATGATATGCGCAGCTGACGAGATTCAGCCGCTGTGGGTGCAGGAATCAAACTTGCGACCCCAAAAATGGGGCCGTCTCGCGGCCCCAGAAAAGGAGCCGCGAAATGCAGCCAACCTCATTTGATATATTTTGACTGGCAACTATTGCTCTGCAGCGTCCAACGCCACCCCTCCTCCTCCACCAAAGACAAAGAAACAAAAAGTGACCTAGGGTCCAGGATTTCCAAAATGGCTAAACAATCCAACATGTCCACACTGTCCAACATTTTCAACATTTTTAGAACAGCGCGACCCATGCTTGAGACCAGTCCATTTGGTCTGAAGTTTTGGAAATTCTGGAAATACCGGAGCAGGCTGAGGCTCTCCAAGGGCTCCTGGGCCCATCGTGCGAGGCCTTATATGCTTCTGGCCGATCGAGCGTCGGCTTTATTCGTGAGGACCTTTTCAGTGATCCACCCGAACCCCAGAGCAGTAACTTGCTCGTGACTTGTGATTGCAGGTGGATTTACATGATTCCATGGCTCCAGAAACGAGTTTCCTTCAGTGTTCCCCACCTGTTCCCATCTACCAATTCCACGTCCACGTTCCCAAATCCAGCCAAGCACAAGGTTACAGAGGATGTGATTATTCACGAGTGCATATTATCACAGACCCTAAAAAAGTCAAGGTCTTTCATTCAAGACCTGTTATGTGAAAGTCTTTAGAGCCACAATGTTATCGTAATGGATCACAACCATTGCCATCTTGGGAACTGCAGAAGTATGTAGGTATTCCAATGGCTTCGTTCTGGAAGGAGCATCCCTGGGTCCGGGCTTGAGGGGTGAATCCTTGACGTACAAATTATATCCACGAGGAAAACTATTTGATTTGGTGCTCCGACAATCAGCTTGATCTTCGGCTCATACCAACAGTGCGCCTTACTCTACTTTCTTGCTCCCAAGCCCCTGGGCCGGATATTGCAATGAGACTTGCATGCAGTTTCGATTGTGCATGCCCAGGTCATGACGGCTTTTTCACAGACAGGTGCGCCCATGTACCCCTTCGTGTATTTCGCATGATTCAGCTCAGCAGCTTGCCAGGACTTGAGCACGTTTTTTGCAGATCCGGCCAAAGTCGTTTACGTGTGGCTCACTTGCAAAGCAAAGCTGACAGCTTCCTGGATTGAGCTAACGATGAATTTCTGGAGCCGAGGAAGCGCAAGGAGGATGTCTATGTGATGGCCGCCGAAGACCAGTCGTGCCTCGGTTGACTGTTGCCAGGGTCCCCTGTGAGGAAAGCCGCTCTCATGTCCTGCAGGGGGAGGTACACTCTCATCAGCAGCACAGACAGGACAGCCTGCCGTTTTCAGCAGACCGTGCTGGACCTGTTGACTCCCCTGCACCATCGCGTCAGGAGAAACATACCAGGTCACCGCGGACCATGTTCGCGAAAACCTGGTGTTGTATTCTCCAGATGTCCCTCAAAATTGGCAGCATCTGCTTCATGGCTGCACCCATGCCAACTAAAGTACATTGTAGTGCAATACAGCACAGTACTATCTCTGGGGTCGCGAATTCCTCATTCTGGGGCCCAAGCCCAAGCTCGGGCGTTCCAGACTACTGCATCAAGGCGACCCGCCCACAGGCAGCCATCCAGTGTGCAAAGATCATTCTCCAAGAACCAAAATTTCCAACAGACAGCTTGCCTGTGGAAGTGATTGACATGAGAGAACAGCAGTAGGATCCTGAGTATAAGGACCCCAAAATATAGGTACCCCTAATTTTCGGAAACTCCCATGTCTTCTCATCTGGATCGGGGAATTAGAATAGGGTTTCAGGCGGCAGTATACAATATTTTGAATGAGGACCCCCCAAAGTAGCATAGGTATAGCATGGTAGCCAGGGTAGGAGAATAGGTCACCGTGCCGTGAGTCGACTGATCGACATCGTGACAGTAATGTATCAGTATCCCTGCTTTGCTTGCGAAGTCGTGCGATGCTGCAATCAGTCACGGTGGTGAAGTGCTGAGTTGAAAACTCCGAAAACTCAACGATAACAGGGAAGGCACGCCTCCGACAAAAGCAAGGTACCTGAACCCTAAACCCTAATCCCTGTAGACCCTTGCCGTCAGCCTGAAGCCTAAACCTTAAGCCCAAAGCCTTGCGCCTTGAACCCTCAGCATAAACCCTAAAGCCTAAACGTAAACCCCATATACCCTAAACCTTGAGTCCCAAGACACTTACAATTCCCAGACCTTAAACCCTAAAGTCTAAGCCCGTAGTGCCCGCCCTTCTAAATCCGTTCAAAGAAGCTTGATAGATCCCTTGTAAGAGCCTTAAATCCTAAAGCACCGAATACCACGAAAGCCTTCGCAACTCAATACAAAGCCTTGAGATACTGAATGCTTCAAAGCTGCCAAAGGCTACGAGATTGACAGCAAGCTCTTGGCGTGAGCCTCAAACGGTGTGGAAGTTTAGGGTTCACGCTTCAAAAAAGGGATCTAGAAGGATTCCTGTAAGGGATCGAAAGGGGTACTCCTAGGTTTCAGGGTTCCGAGGGTACTATAGGTTTTTAGAGTTTGGCGTTGACGGTGTAGCAGTGTAGGGCTGCGGGCTTACGGTGCAGAGTTTCGGATTCAGTACAGAAGGGCTGAAAAGGCCTTTGAGAAGTGTGCAGGGTGCTTTTCTGCATTGATAGGACTTTACAGGATTTTGTAGTTAATCGAATGAGGAAGGGCAGTCTACTAAAACTCTGATTGTAGAACCTTGCACAAGGAACCCTTCAAACGATCCGTATTCCACTTGCTAGAGCCCGAGCGTTAAAGGTTGAGGGTTTTTGTGCAGCGCCTGGCTTTCGGTGGCTTGCAGGTATTTTCGCCAAAACAGTGTATCTAGGCCTCCCAGTGGGCCCTTTTTTTCTTTTTGTAGTCCTAGGTTCCTCATAAAGTTACCCAATACCAAAAACGGAGCCCTTTTTTTCCTAGGTTACTGGGCATCCTAGTCAAGGGTCAGCAGCAGCCCCGAATAAAGAAGCCCAGGCAGGCGATTGTTGATTCCATTCCTATAGGGTTCCTGGCTATACCCAGAGGCCCCAAAGTAGTTCCTTTTTGGGAGCACCCTATAGGATTCTATGTATGAACCCCAAAAAGGAACTACTTTGGGGCCTTTGGGTAGGCATAGTATGACTTTACCCCGCTACCGCGTTTCATAGTAGAAAACCGAATCCTAAACTCTGAAAGGTACTCTGAACCGTAAACTCTAAAATGTATGTAACTCCAAATGCCCTACGCCCTAAACCTTAAACCCTAAAGCCCAAATAGAGTCAACCCCTCTACCACAGGGAGCCTCGTCTTAGTTTCGTCTTTGTCGTCTTCGGTTGTTTAGGGTTTAGGGTGTAGGGTTTAGGTTTTAGGGTTTAGGGTTTAGGTTTTAGGGTTTAGGGTTTAGGGCTCGAGTACCATACTTGGCGGATCATACCCCCAATTGGTTGGGGTCCTTATAATAAGGATCCTACTCTTTAGGGTACCATATTAGGGTCCCCAATTTTTCCGAAACTCCCATATGCGGAATGCCTGCACCATGGCCGGCCTCGTGCGGTTCCTGTCAGTGGAGCTCAGGACCAGGAGGCTGAAATTGCGGGTGGCTGATTCCAAGGCCTTCGTCTTGGACTTATAGCGAGCCGAAGGCATTAATATCTTGCTTTCATGCGCCTGCTATTATGCCGGTAGGCCCAGACCTTCCAAAATCCCTTAATTAAGGAATATACCTTAAATGATATTAGGGATCCCTAATATCATTTAAGGTATATTCCTTAATTAAGGGCTTTTGGAAGGTCTGGGGGGGGTGTCTGCCCGGCGGGAACCACCAGCAAGGCTTTGATCGGGCCCGACTGGCACCGCCTGCGCACGCCATCACTACAGATCTTTGCTTGACTGGCAGTGGATGCAAGAATAAAGGGAACTCCAGAAAGTTGGAATATGGTTTCAGGGTAGGATACCCTCTAATTTACCATAAAGGGTTTAGGATTATCATATTCCAACTTTCTGGCTTCTACTGTAGGCAAGGCCGCAGCTCCGCCGCCGGACCCGTGGCAGGGTCTCCTGTCTGCTGATTAAGGGACTGGACAGAATCATGACTGGCATATCAAGCACAACTCCAGAGACCTTCAAGGAGCCCTCAAAGCCCTCAAAGGAAGCCTGTAAAGAGAGCCTTCAAAGGGACCTTGAAGGAACCCAACCCTTAAAGGTACCTTCCAGGAACCCTTTGAAGGGAGCCTTGCTTAAAGGAATCCCTATAAAACCGCATACAACGCTCCTAAACCCTAAACCCTAAACCATAAAACCTAAATCCTAAACCCTAAACCCTAAACACTAAAACCTGAACCTAAATCCTGAACCCTAAACACTAAATCCTAAATCCTAAACCCTGAACCCTAAACCGACAAACCAAAATCCTAAACCCTAAACACTAAGCCCTAACCTCCATAGAGCACTCAGGTCAAAGTCGCTTCTTTCTGTGATGGAACCTATGCTTTCATCCCTGATGCTGGCTTCGCCTGGGCCTGGGCTTAGGGGGCTTAGGGGACTTAGTAAGGGTTCTTAAAGGGCTCCTTAAAGGGATCTATAGGGGTACTATAAGGGTTTAGGGTGTAGGGTCTACTTCTTAGGGGGACTTTTCAAATATTTTTTAATTTTTGGTGAGTATAATCCCTAAGAAACAGCTAAAATTATAATTTTTGCTAGGGTTCTAAGTTCAGTATAGACTTAGTAAGGGTTCTTCAAGGGCTCCTTAAAGGGATCTATAGGGTTCCTTAAAGGGATCTGTAGGGTTTAGTTTGGGGTTTAGGGTGTACTTGGAGGATCAGGGGATTTGTAAGTAAGTTTATATAAGTACCCTGATTGGGGTTATACGCAATTATAAGTATAGTTGCCTTACTTATAACCCAGTAGTTACTAAGTCCCATGATCCTTTAAGTATGGTTTGGGACCCGAAAAGGACGTAAGCATCAGCGTTTTAGCATTATTGTGCTTCATTATGATGGTTGTTTTTATGCGGATATCACTATCCTCAGTTTTTCTTATGGGCCTTTGTAGGGTTCCTTACAGGGATCTGTGGGGGGGGGCGGGGGGTCTCTTTGGGGTTTCTATGAAGGCCTCATGTGGGTAGTTTGGGTTGAGGGCTTGGGGCTCTAGGGTTTAGGGGTTTAGGGTTTGGGGGTTTAGGGATGGGTGTAGGGTTCCTTGGAAGAGATCCTTACAAGGGTTCTTTCAGGGTTCGTTATTACGAAGGTATAGTATGGGTAGTTCTCTAAATTCGGGTTTAGGGCTTATGGGTTTAGGGTTTGGGGGTTTGGGATTTAGGGTTTGGGGGTTTAGGTTTCGGCTTCAGGGGTTTACCTGGAAAATCATGCGACTTAGTAAGTAGGGTTACAAGAACTGACCATGCAGCTATGCGACACGGCACACTCGGGTTTAAAACGGCGCTGCGGTTTGCCGCCCCTAAACCCTAAACCCTAAACCCTAAACCCTAAACCCTAAACCCTAAACCCTAAACCCAAAGACTCCAACTCCTCCAGTCCCCGAAACCGAAGGTTGAAACCCTGAGCTCTGAACCCTAAGCCCTCAAAGCCCAAACCCCTTTCGTAGCCTTATCCCAAAGGGTCCTACGGTTGATGATATAAATCCTGCATTACCTTAAGGACCCTAAACTATGGGAATTATGGTATATTCCTTATTATGGGTCATGCAGGATTTCTATCATCAACCGTATGTACTGTTATGGGGGATACTTCCCTAAGTCATGATAGTAATTCCCAATATGGAAACCCTACATTCTACTATATCGGTACATAGGACCCTTTGGGTATAGATCGCTTACAGGAACCCTAATAGACTTATTCTAAGAACTCCACCCTAAACCCTTTATGAGGTCGGTACGATCTTCGTGAACTCCATCAGCAACCTCCTTGCCACCAGTGGCATGAACGCGAAGCTCCAGGTGGGTGGTTCTCTCAATCAGGGTTCAGGGTTTAGGGCTTAGGGGGGTGGGTAGTTCCCTAAGTTAGGGGGTTAGGGTTTAGGGTACATTCGGGGGTTTTCTATCGGGATCTATAAGGAGTCCCCATAGGGTTTCAAAAAAGGGTACTGTGTGAGTTGTTTGCTAAGATAGGGGCTGTGTTATGACCCCTTTTATACGGGTGACGTACTACATAATTTGGGGAGCAAAAAGGTGGCCTGACTTACAGAGCTGCCCAGGTGCAGTCGATCCCAAAGTTTCCGAGGGCTGCTCGGGCTGCTCTACTGCGACTCCCACTCCTACTCTTACTCCCACTCCTACTCCCACCCCCACCCCCACCCCCACTCCTACTCCTACTCCTACTACTGCCACTCCTACAGCAACAGACAGCTGCAGCTACTGCTATTGCTGCTGCCACTCCGACAGCTACAGCTACTGCTACTTGTACTGCTACTGCTACTGCTTCTGCTTCTGCTGCTGCTACTGCTACTGCTGCTGCTACGGTTACGGCTGCGGCCTCGTCCACCGCTACGGCTACGGCTGCTGCTACTGCTACTGCCACTGCTACTGCAACGGCTACTGCCCATTACTCTACTGCTACTACCACCATTTCTACAGATGCGACTGCTACTACTACTGCTGCTCCTGCAACAGAAACAGCATCCTTGTAGTACCCCTGTGCCCTTTGATGTCTGGTGATCGCTCCTATAACAGCTGAAAGCTAGGAAGAGGGTATCCGAATTATTCAGTGATTGCAGGGAGCCCGAAAGTAAATGAAATTAGGAGCAACGACATAGCGGGTTTAAGTGTCGGTACTATCAGCACAACTGCTGCTGCGATCTTCAAGACGACAGCGATTTCCCGACCCTGAACCCGAAATGTCGTGGTAATCCCGACAATCGGGGGCCTTGCAAGGTGGGATGAAGTTAGGGTTTGGGGTTTAAGGTTTGGGGTTTAGGGTGTTAGGTGGACTAAGGACCGTTTGTATGAGGACTCCTAGTGGCGAGTCACACACACACACATACCCTCATCCCACCCTTGGATCAGCCCTCAACCCTAAACTTAACCCTTAAACCCAAAAACGCATATTTTGAGAGAAGACGCAGGTGAAGCCCTTGGAGGCCGTTCAGCGGGTGCTTGGTGGCTTTGCGCGGGTCCTGGTGCGGCAGTGGTTTTTCGGTTTTAGGGTTTTGGGGGTTAGGGGTTGGGCAGTCGATAGGGTTTCGGGCTTTAGGGGTTCTTGTTCAGGTCTTTAGTGGTTCGGGTTTAGAGTTTGGGGGGTTTGGGTAGGCTTGGGTTTGGAGGAGCTGCGTCACGAGTGTGGTGAGGGTTCATAATCATCTGCAGCCGTTTCTTTAAACCCTAAACCCTACACTCCTAAACCTTAAACTCCTAAACCCGAATAAAGCCCTCAACCCTAAACTCTAAAGCCTAAACCCTAAGCCGATAGTTTTCTTGGAGCTCCAGAGCGTAGTGTTCGAGGACTTTTCTTGGAGGGCCGGTGGGACTTAGTCAGTGGTTACTTAGAGATCCCAATACCCCTTAATTATAAGGAATATACCTTGAATGTGAGGGGCCTTAATATTATGGTTTACGGTATATTCCTTAATTAAGGGGTATTGGGATCTCTAGTTACTTAGGGGTCTGAGTAGGTAACCTTTAACCTTTTGGGGCTTACATAATCCTACTAGGGTTCAAAAGTTTACTTTTTTGGGGGCCAGGGTACGGTTACTGTATGGAGCTGCACATACCAGAACCCCAAACAAATTGGATCCCACTTAGGGCACATTTCACCCGACCGGTCCTCTGACGCTCCAAGTCAGGCCAGGCTCTAAACCCTACGGTTGATGATAGAAATCCTGCATGACCCATAATAAGGAATATACCATAATTCCCATAGTTTAGGGTCCTTAAGGTAATGCAGGATTTATATCATCAACCCTAAACCCTAACCCCCTTTGATCAGAGAAGGTTGCGGGTTCAGCGGCTGAGTGTTCAGTGATTTAAGATTCTTGGAGGTTCCTAAACCCTGACCTGAAACCCTAAGCCCTAAACCCTAAATCCTGAATGCAGAACCCCAACCCTAAACCTCTCAATCACATGTACATTTAAACCTCAATGGATTTGTGGACAAGGCTGTTTTTCAAAGGCCGGATTTCGTGGACAGGGCGATTTCGGAGGCCGGAATTTGTGGACAAGGCGACTTCGGAGAGCGCAATTCGTGGACAAGGCGATTTCGGTGGGCGGAATTCGTGGACAAGGCGACCTCCGAAAAATCGCTTTGTCCACGAATCAGTCCACGAATGGCGGAGTTCGTGGACAAGGCGATTTCGGAGGGCGGAATTCGTGGACAAGGCGATTTCGGTGGGTATTAGGGTTTGGGCCTCAGTTTAAGCCTTAAGGATAGAATGTATATGTCTTAATGTTTTGGGATTCTCTGGGTGGGTGGGTATTATTCCAAGTCTAACTTACAAGCTCGACTAGAAACTGCTCGATCCGGAGCTGCTGAACCCTAAACCCTAAACCCTGAACCCTAAACCCTAAACCCTAAACCCTAAATCCTGAAACCTAAACCCTAAACCCTGAACCCTAAACCCTAAACCCTAAACCCTGAAACCCTAAACCCTAAACCCTGAACCCTAAACCCTAAACCCTGAAACCTAAACCCTAAACCCTGAACCCTAAACCCTAAACCCTGAACCCTAAACCCTAAACCCTAAATCCTAAACCCTGAACCCTAAACCCTAAACCCTGAACCCTAAACCCTAAACCCTAAACCCTAAATCCGGAAACCCTGAAGTTCCGCCGCCCGAAACCTGTAAACCCGAGAGCTCGACTCGCTCGGAGCGCAGGAACTGGACGATCAAGGGACCCAGACCTTCCAAAATCCCTTAATTAAGGAATATACCTAGGGTTCCTTTAAGGGATCTATAAGGGATCTATAGGGTTTAGGGAAGTCCAAAATCCCTTAATTAAGGAATATACCTTAAATGATATTAGGGATCCTACTATAATTGAAGGTAGATTCCTTAATTAAGGGATTTTGGAAGGTCTGGGGAGTGAGTAATGGCTGTTTGGCATTCTAAGGGTTCCTTCAAAAGGGGGCTCCTTTAAGGGGTCTATATGGGTTCCGTAGTGGGGGCGTTGGGGTTACTTGGAGTGTCATGGGACTTGGTAACTAGGGTTATAAATAGGATTGCTATAGTTGTAATTGCTCCGAGCCCCAGTCAAGGTACTTGTTACCTTACTAAGTTCCATGCTCTTGAAAGCAGGTGGATTCTGAAGAACTGCCGTAACTGCGTGGCCGTGTTACAACCGTACTTATGACTCTACCTGCTAGACCCCTTGATACTCCAAACGAGCCGCAGGCTGACCGTTGGGCAAACAATGATGAAGGCTGGGCTTACAACCAGCAGTGGAGTGATCAAGGCAATGACAGCCAACAGCAATGGAACCGCAGCTAGAATTCGCAAAGCTGGGCAACAGTGGTTGGCAGCAAGGAGGCTGTGGCCGTGGCACAGGTGGCGGCAAAGGGAAGCATCAAGGTGGACGTGGGCGCGGCAAGGGTCGCGGCAGATCCTGGTATCAATGGAGCGCCCCCGCAGAGCGCAAAGAACCTCAGAGAGGGTCGGCGTCCTCTGCTGACGACTCTTGGGGCGACTGGACGGGACCGGCAGGCGCCGTCGCTAAAGCCAGTCCGGCCAAGAAGTTTGCCCCTGCAACAGATGCCCCCGAGGACTCCGCAGAGCCAGCTCCAGCTCAAAAAATTTCGACATGGACGATGACTTCTGGCAAGAGGCCATCAACAATGCCTTGGCCGACCCGGACCGTGTTCCTGCAGTCAATGAGGCTTGGGCCTCGCCAGTCGATTTCGTCGAATCCTGCAAGGTAGGACCCTAGCTACACAGGGTAGTGTTTTCAGCTCACATACCATGGGTGCTGTTATCATGACTATCATTGTTGTTGCCATTGTTACTGTTAGTGCTACTCTGTTTCCACCACTACATAAAGCGCCACTGGCTTGTGTGGTTAGGACAAGTGATGAATCATAAAGCAGCCCGAAATCGGCAAATCCTGAGACCCCAAGCCCGAAAGCACAAACATTAACACCCTACAGTACCTTCATAAACCTTTGTAGTATAACCCTCATAGCATCCCCTGCGGAACCCTACAACACCCCGTGGGCTCCGCGGTCTTGAGCAATAAGCTTCGAGGCCCTAAGCATTCGTGCGCAAAGTTCAATGCTGAACTACTATGGAGTCTACCCTGTAGGGTACCGCGTTTACAGAGATGAGTTTGGGGGTCTGCGGCTCAAAGTATCTAACAGACTGCCCCCAAAGCTACATCCGAAGCCTCAAACTCATGTGCTCCCAGGAACTGGCAATGGGTGAAATCCGGCTGGGCTCACTGCAGTACGCCCACTTTGCAGGGTTGGGAGGATCTTGGATTTGTGTGTCAAATGTTAGGCTTGTTCTTCATAAGACGAAAGCAGGCATCTGATCAGTGTACCCCTGGGTAAAGTCTCCAGTATCCTACTGGGTAGATGACCCTGTACCCTAAAAAACCATCCTAAACCCCATGATCCCCAAACCCTAAACCCTAAACCCCAAACCCTAAACCCTAAACCCTAAGCCCCATGATCCCCAAACCCTAAACCGTGAAATAAATGGTTGGTGCTTCCACTCGGGCCGAGAGCTTTAAGGGTTGCTGGCCTTATAATGGGCCTCAAGAGTTGCCTATACCATTTTGAGGTTCCTTTTTTAACTGTAGTATAATGGGCCTTAAGAATTGCCTATACTATTTTGGGGTTCCTTTTTTAACTATAGCCTAATGGGCCTCAAGAGTTGCCTATACCATTTTTGGGTTCCTTTTTTAACTATAGTATAATGGGCCTTAAGAGTTGCCTATACTATTTCGGGGTTCCTTTTTTAACTGTAGTATAATGGGCCTTAAGAGTTGCCTATACTATTTTGGGGTTCCTTTTTTAACTATAGCCTAATGGGCCTCAAGAGTTGCCTATACCATTTTGGGGTTCCTTTTTTAACTATAGTATAATGGGCCTTAAGAGTTGCCTATACTATTTTGGGGCTCCTTTTTTAACTATAGTATAATGGGCCTTAAGGATTGCCTATACTATTTTGGGGTTCCTTTTTTAACTATAGCATGATGGGCCTTAAGAGTTGCCTATACTATTTTGGGGTTCCTTTTTTAACTATAGTATAATGGGCCTTAAGAGTTGCCTATACTATTTTGGGGTTCCTTTTTTTAACTATAGTATAATGGGCCTTAAGAGTTGCCTATACTATTTTGGGGTTCCTTTTTTAACTATAGTATAATGGGCCTTAAGAATTGCCTGATATAAGGGCCTTAAGAATTGCCTATACTATTTTGGGGTTCCTTTTTTGTAACTATAGTATAATGGGCCTTAAGAATTGCCTGATATAAGGGCCTTAAGAATTGCCTATACTATTTTTGGGGTTCTTTTTTGGGCCCCCAAACACTATTCTGAGTATGAAGGCCCCTACATTACGCACCCAGACCCCCTGTCCCAACGTGAGCACCGATCCTAGTCTTCCTTGGCATCCTTGTGGAAGCAAGAACTGCTTGGGGTTTAGGGGTTGGGGTTGGGGGTTTAGGGTTTAGGGTTAGAGTTCAGGGTTTAGGGCTTAGGGCTTAGGGTTTCCGTGAAGTTTCAAGCGAAGCGGAGATGTTGCCTTCTTCCGCGTCTGGCTCCACATACCTACAAGCCCCGATTGATTGCAGATCAGGAGTCCACACTTTCTATTCCAGCTCTCGCTGCCGGTGGGGACTGCTGAAGGCATGAGCCCGAAGGCCAGCAAGACTGCGAAGAAGGCTGCGAAACGACAGAGCTGTGTAAACAGCGTCGTTGACGCCTACAAGTGGGTGTCGAGATCAACCAGCAACTATTTCCCTGGTCTCGAAGCAGGCACGTGCAGCTGTGCTGTGCGGCAGCCAGACAGTCACTAAGGTGGCATTCACCTGGACAAAGTGCATCGAGGTCGCCTGCGACATCTCCTGTGGCCAAGCACTCGAACTCAGCACGTCACAGCCACATCCCCGCAGAGAACCCCCGTGTCCCGCTGCTATCAGGCAGCTTCGCTGACGCCTCAAAGCGTACGACGACTGGTTTTTCGGCTCTGAAGGCTCTGACCCACAAGCTTCCGCCAGCCAGCACCAGCCGGCCGATTACTAGTACCAATCTCCGCGTATACTTATCGGCCCTGTATAGTTGCACTATGCACCCGAACAGTAATCTGATTGTTCAGGTCCTTGTACCAAAGCCTTTCAAAATCAAGAACGAAATCTTATCAAGGCCCGGCCTATAAGGCATACCGAATACAAAGGGACAGGAGTGGTAAATAGACAGACAGAAAGCAAGCGAATTGCACGCATGTGTGAACCCTAGATTGTAAACCGTTCTGCACTTAAGGGCTTCCTGTTGTCCGGCTTCGCCTAGCAGGGCTACGGCGTTTTTTTGGGCTTTAGCAGGTTTAGGAATTACGCAGCTAGCAACTTCGGTTAAATGTAGGACATCGTCAAAAACAGTATGTATGTGTGTTCATTATCGTCATCATATATAACCTACTTACTAAGTCCCAGGACCCCTTCAATAGCACTCCAAGCCCCGCACACAGCACTTCAGCTAACCACCTTTTAAGATGCCCTACAAAACTTAAACACCGCGAGGGCCGAGGGGCGGAGGCTTGAATTCAAAACGCAAACCCCCCGAAACCCTGCAGGTATGGGCAGTCGACTGACATCCTGCTGCAGACGGACCCTGAGGCAACGGGCTCTGGGCTTGCGCGCATTTTCGAAATCTCTAGCGGATGTACGGAGTTTAAGGTTTAAGGTCTGAAGGGTGTAGAGTTTAGGTTTTAGGCTTTGGAACTTATTCTTTCGAGCTAGGGTTTCGGGTTTTCGGTTGAGGGCATGAGCGTGTTGAAAGAGCGGCTTTATCCGGCTTGTCCAAAGCGGCTGAAAGAAATCCCAAATCTATTCCCCTAGGTTCCATCTACCATAACATGACCCAAATTTTTGCTGTAATAACTAAGGCCACTACACTATAGGGCTTTGAAAGCTCTACACCGTGTGCGGTTAAATGTTTCATAGACATCTACATAATTACTACCACGTTTTGTAGCGTTCCCGTTCTGGTCGTAATTCATCTCCCACAGCTAGGGTTTGCTTTGCCAATGTATTAGCTTCTCTTAAGGATTCCGATCAAAGAGCTGCAGTTTATCTCCGCATTAATTTTCTTGAACTTGGACAACCTTGGTCCCATCCACGTATAGGGTTTCGGCCCAGGTTTAGGTCGTAGCGTTGGGGGTCTGGGGTTTAGGACCCCTACTTTGAAATCTGAACCTTGAAAAAGGACGCCCTGTCTTGACCCGTGTAATGTGAGCATCTTTTTCGGAGGGTGCGTGGGCATGCATGCGTGGGTCTGTGTGTGTGTGTGCGTGTGTGTGCGCATGCCTGTGGGATCCTGCCCAACTTCCATCCTTCGTTAAGTTGCACCAGGATTATGCAGAGCTTCTAGCGGGATTTACGACATTTCTTAAGATAGATGGGTTGTTTATTTGGGTATAAAGGTTACCCCTTGAAGATAGCACGGCTTCTTGCTTGGGCTGAAGCATGTTTTAGACGAAGATGTGTACGTAGGGCTCCTTGTGTTGGTACAGCATCCCATCAGGCAGACTCACAGCCTTGCGTTCTGGACCCTCCCTCCACCACAAACACAGCACTCATACGCACCAACAGCCATATTCAGGCATATAAACCATAAAGCCTAAGCCTTGAACCATAAAGCAAGACCCTCCATCGCAAAGAGATTTTACAAGTATTCCAGTCACTTTCGAAGAAGCTCTTACAACATCCGATAAAACCTCCCATATACAAGCCCAATCGTTGGAAGACCCTATTCAAAGCTCTTGAATGCCGTGTATAAACAATCGACTAATGTAGTAGAACACCCTTCAATATCTTATAGATGCCAGTGCCAGACAAAACCTGCAACACGATCAAAACATGCCCTCTCGTCAGAAAACTCTACAACCCTGCGCCCTAAACCCTACAGTGCTCTCCTATGAGGAACCTCGAAAACGCTAAGCCCTAAACCTTACACTGTGGTCCTACACCGACTACACCTCTCCCATGAGGACTAGGCCCTAAACCTTACACTCTGGCCCCGAACACTACACCCTTTGAAATGACACTACACCCTTGAAATGCTGAGAGGCCGCGCCACTCGAGATACAGCTCCAAGTGCAGTCCCTGAGTCCGGGGCCAACCTTTCTTGGAGGATCATGCAACTTATTAGGGTTTAGGGTTTAGGGTTATAGTAAGTAAGAATAGAAGTGCTGTTATTGGGGTGAACAGTATTTTTGATTACCTAGACCATCAGGAACCTACCTTTCTAGGTTCCGTAGTGGCAGGTGATTTGGCGTGCAGTGTAGTTACATCATTTCTAACCCAGTTACTAAGTCCCACGATCTAAGTTGTGACTCTGAGATTTCTGTTTGGGTCCTAGAGGGTTTAGGTTTGTGGTTCTGCAAAGGTTGTATGCGGAAGCTGCAACGCATCTAACAGGGTTTTAAAAGGGCTCTTTAAAGGCTGACTCGGGTCTATAAGGTTTTTGTAAGGGCGCTCTTTGCTTAGGTTCCTTATAAATGTGAACCCTACTATTTTGTGGTTATAGGCCAATCAGGTTCCTACATGAGGGCTTAGGGTTCTTTCGGCTCGGAAGGCTCGAATGCACTGTCCCGGCCGGCCACAAAAACTGTGGGTTTGGGCTTTTAGGGTGATGTTTTTGTAGTCTTAATAGTTATCATCACGAATAATGGCAATAATATCAATAATCACTATTATTGCTATCAGTATTGTAACTTTTCTCATTGTTCATATGTGACGCTTGAAAGACTCAGGGTTCAGGCCTTTAGTTCTTCAGTGCTTCCGGTTGTACGATTTGGGTGGTGGGCTTAGTTTTGGAGGTTGGTCACAGCTGTAGGGTTTGAGTTTGTCTGGTTAAGGGTTCAGAGTGGGTTCAGCGCAAGGTTGCCCCTCTGGAAAGATCACAGTAGTCACAGTAATCCGCAAACGCCGATGCCTAATCCCTCAACCCGAACCCTCAACCCTAAGGCCTAAACCCTTCCCACAATGACGAAGAGCTGAAGGCACCCTAAAGCCTTGCGTCCTAAACCTTGAACTCTAAAGCTCGAAAGACCCTAGAACCCTGAGCCCTGAAACTCCAAAGCCCTCATACTAACGGTTGATGATATAAATCCTGCATTACCTTAAGGACCCTAAGTTACGGGAATTATGGTATGTTCCTTCTTATTGGTCATGCAGGATTTATATCATCAACCGTAAGCACAAGCGCAAGGCCCTAAGCACCTAAGGCCGAACAATACTGCTGATGGACAAAATCCTGCGTGACCTTGAGGACCCTAAACTACTTGGAGGATCAGGGGACTTAGTAAGTAAGGTTATAAGTACCCTAATTGGGGTTATAAGTAATTATAAGTATAGTTACCTTATTTATAGCCCTAGTTACTAAGTCCCATGATCCTTCAAGTATGGAAACTATGGTATGTTCCTTATAACGGGTAATGCAGGTTTTGTCCATCAACAGTAACTACCGAACCCTCAACCCTAACCCCCTTAAACCCCTTATTAAACCCTAAACTAGAGCCAAGTGAATTCATCCCGAGGCGGCCCGCTCACTGTGACTTCCACACCGCTCACTCCGGCCGATGCCGAATCCTTGGGACGGGGGCTTTTAGGGGTTTAGGGGTGTAGGGTTTAGGGCTTAAGGGGTTTAGGGTTTAAGGGTTTAGGGGTTTGGGGTTCAGGGGTTTAGGGTTTAGGGTTTGATACTGTTTTGAAGGGTTTTAGATGGTTTCAAAGGGTTTGGAAGGTCTTAAAGTTTAGGGGGTTTAGTGTTTTATTTGTTCTGGATTTTGCATTGTCGTTTCAGGGTCGTCATGGGGTCTTGCAGGGGTGAGGGTTTAGGGTTCCGAAAGGGTTCCATTGAGGATTCCAATAGGTTTCTTTCAGGGTATCGGCCGGGCTGTGTAAGCTCTTTTCTGCTCGGATATCACATTTCATTTATGCAATGATCTTGTCAAGGCCCCGCAAGGTCCAGCTAGCAAGTTGACCCCCAAAACCTAAGCACTAAATTCTAAACCCCTGAACCCCTAGGCCCAAAGTCCTGAACCCTAAACCCCCAAAGTCCGTCCTGAGCCCTAAAGCCCTAAACTCCTAAACCCCTAAATCCCAAGTCCTGAACCCTTGACTCCTAAAAGCAAAACCCTAAAACCAGAGAAAGGGCGCGCCATCTACTTGGAGGGTCGGGGGACTTAGTAAGCAGGTAGTAAGTTGACTTATAAGTACCCTAAAAGGAACCCTAATTGGGGTTACGGTACTTATAAGTCCCTAAAATAACCAGTTACTAAGTCCCCCGACCCTCCAAGTAGGGTGCCTGAGACCCCGAGCTAGACCCTAAACCCTACCTTAAGCCGGAATAACCTACCTTTTTAAGGACTTATATAAGGAATTCATAATAAGGGACCCTAAAAACGTAGGTTATTCCGGCTTAAGGTAGACCCTAAACCCTAAACCCTAAATAGAGGTTACTGATTGTTTGGAGGATCAAGGGGCGGAGTATAATGGATTTATGGGGTCTCATAAGGATCTTATAGATTTTACTGTGGCGGATCACCGGGAGCCAGTAAGTGAGGATATAAGTAATGTAGGGGCCTAAATAAATACCTATGCTATTTTGGGAGTTCCTCATTTTGTGTATAGTATCATGGGCCCCAAGACCCTATTCTAATTATCAAGGCCCCTATAGTAGGGTTAGACATTGTGTAACATCGTATAACCCCGTAAAGGGTTCTATAATTCCAGATGTTGAATCTCCTGTGACTCGAGTCTACGAGCTTTTATATGGTACCAGAAAGAAGAAGGAGGTGACAACCGTGGAAATCCCTTTGCAGGTCTATGAAGAGCTGACCAACCGCCCAACCGCTCAGACGCCCGACTTCGGTGGGAAGAGTATATGGCTTCGTCTTCCGCTCGAGCTGCTTTACAGTGGCCAGCTGCGCGCGGATGCAGGGCTATTCCCACAAGTGGTTTTGTTGCCCCAATGCCAATCTTTGCATTGCTGCACCATTTGCCAAAGACACAGTTGGAATGAGTGCCTGTCGAGACCATCGACGGAGTTGCCGAAAATCAGAAGTAGCTTATGTTGGGGTCCTGATAATAAGCATTTGGGGTACTATATTCGGGTCTCCTATTTTCGGAAACTACCATATAACCCTTCGACTTGAAAAGCCTGCACCTGGAAGCCCTAAGCCCGTGACCTCGAACCCTCAGTTTCCGATTTCCAGTGTGTGGGTTCCTTACGTACTCGGACCATTTTGAGGACCTGGAAAGTCGAACCAGCCCTAATACATTGGCAGGATGCCTTTGTGGGTTCTTTTGTGGATCCTAGGCGACATCCTCTTTCCCAAATCCCACACGCAGAAGTGAAATGCTTGGTTTGCTAGCTTCCGTGCCGCGAAGCCCCTTACGTTTCCCAGTATATGACCCTCATTCTTTTTTCTGTGGGGTGCTTCATGAAGAGTAGGAAAAAGGATGCCCTCATTTGCGAGAGGTAATAAGCGAACCGAATACAGAAGCCTGACAATCTGCTCGAAGCCCCCAAAGCCTACGCCCAGCGCCGTTTAAGGAGAATTCTGTGTTTGGCAGGCTGTGGGGTTTGAGGGCTTTAATACAGGGGCCTAAATATGTACCATACTGTTATGGGGGTTCCTTAGTACAAGTATGATATTATATACCCCGCAACCATGTTCCAACTATTCAGACCCCTATTTCAGGTTTTTGTACCTTTTCAGACAACTAGGTGGGGCTTTAAAAGCTGTTGAAAATATTAGTAAATAAGATCCTCTTAAGCCCAGTATGCTATACGCAATGGTACCCCAAAGCCCAAAAGCCTAAAACACCCACAACTTGCGCCGAAGATCGACCCGTTCCCCAAGGGTCCAACGGACCTGATCATTAGGTACTCGGGCTTAGGATCGTAGTTGTGTAGGTTACTATCCCAAAGGGTCCTATGTACTGTTATGGGAGATACTTCCCTAGGCCATAATAATAGTTCCTAATATGTAAACCCTACATTCTACTATATCGGTACATAGGACCCTTTGAGTATTTTGAAGAGTATATGATAATCAAGTACTTGGACCCTTAGGGTTTGGGTCTACTCTTAGGGCTCTGACGTGTTTTACGGTTATCATTATCATCATTATGCAGCACAAAGGCTTTTTCCCTCTAGTTTGGTTCCAAGCGCGCACAAGATAAACGGCTTGGGGGGGGCATATTGCCTTAACACCTGTAGTACGGACCTCTGGGGAATAGTTTTATGAGTTAATCAGGCCGCTGTCTTGGCTTTTAGGCGTCGCAAACATGATGAGTCTCCGTTACTCGAAGTGCCTGCTGAAAGAGTGGTTGAGGGCTAGTATGGTTTATTGACTCATGTTGCGCAGGATGTATTTCTTTTGCGTTTAGAGTGAGCTTAGCGATGAGTGTCTCGGAGAAGAGGCCGCTCTTCATTCTCCAAGAAATCTCCTGGGAAGTCTCGTTTAGGATGCTATAGGGGCCTTGATAATTACCTATACTATTTTGGGGGTTCCCTATCATAATTGTTATTCTGAGCCCCAAAACCCTATTCTAATTATTAAGGCCCCTATATTAATTAGGACAAGTCTCGTTTAGGTACTTACGGCTGCGCTCAAGCTCGGTTCACCAAGTCTCCTCATCCCGCAAGCACATCAGGTCAATCAGGTGGCGGTGCAATTCTGCCGGTGCTCCTTCGTTGGACACCCAGCAAGGAAGAGCAACCGTTGACCCAATTTAGGGCCCTTTAGGGTTCACTTGGAGGATTATGCAACTGAGTAAGTAAGGATATCCGTAGCTTATTTGGAGATATAGGCAACTATATCTAGTCGTGAGTGGTTACCTCATTTACCTGAAATATGACACCAGTTGCTATGTCAACTGATCCTCCGAGGGTTTAGGGTCTTCTTGCAGAGGAGTTCAGGGTTCAACTCCATCGAGTTGCAGAGTGCTCCTGCGAGACCCGAGAAGTCTGCTCCCCAAACCTCAGCCCTAAACCTAGTAGTAGAGTAGGTAACCTTTGACCTTTTTGGGGTGGTATGGCCCCCTATATAACCCCTACATACCCAGAAAAGTTAACCTTTAGTTCCCCTTGATACCCGACAAGTAGGTAAACCTTAAACCCTAAACCCTAAACCTTTAAACCCTCAACCCTAAACCCTCAACCCTAAACCCTAAACCCTAACCCTAAACCCTAAGCCCTAACCCTCAGCCATCAACCCTGAACCGCACACGCTCAAACCCGAGACCCTGATCCGGCAAAGGCTACAATCCCCCGAACTACTTGGAGGATCAGGGGACTTAGTAAGTAAGGTTATAAGTACCCTAATTGGGGTTATAAGTAATTATAAGTATAGTTACCTTATTTATAACCCTAGTTACTAAGTCCCATGATCCTTCAAGTAGTTCAGGTCCAGAGCTGGGGTGTCGGGTTCCTTCAAAGGGTTCCTTAAAGGTGTCTATACGGGATCTATAGTAAGGTTCTATAATGTAGGGACGGTGGAGGGTTGGGGCTTCGGGTCGGGTGGAGGGTTGGGGTTTAGGGCTTAGAGGTTTGCAGATCTAGGATTCGGGTTCAGGTTTGGGGTACAGGGTTGGAGGTCTAAAGGGTTTAGGGTGCATGATTCACGGTCTAGGGTTGGGAGTTAGGATTTGGGGCTTGAGGGCTACGTTCAACCTAAGTGTATGAAGCCTTCCCCTAATGCTCTTCTGTTCTTAGGAATCTTGTACCTAGACCCCCGGGAGGATCTAGAAAGTAGATTCCCTAATTTGGGGGCGGCCCTATACTACTAAGGGTACTTTATAGGAACCCCCCGTTAAAGGATCTACGTTTTGGATCCTCTAAAGAGGGTTTGGGTAGTTGTATCATCGTATAGCTCCGTGGGATGGTTGGGCTTCTTATCGTTCTTGATATCATTCGTATTTGTTGTTGTACTTTTCGTTTGCTTTTTCGTTTATTTATTGTTTATTTGCTTGTTTGGTTGTTCTGTCTTTGTACTTGTTTCTTCTTATTATTTGTATTAATATTCACTGTTGTTATTGTAACTATTTACATTAGTAGGGTTATATCATTGTCATTATTGTCGTTAGTGCCAGTATTGCTACGATTATTGTTGTTATTCTTAGCCTGCGTATAAATGTTGATATTATTGGCATTGCTATTATTTTAATTTTTCATATCATGGTTTTAAGGGTAACTCCGCATTGGGCTCTGTGAGTTCCCGCGACACAGTAACAGGTTGACTGCCTCATGCGACTCGCGCCGGCAGTGGAGGAGGGTCTGCCCGTGGCACCTTACAATCTTACAAGGATTTCAAGGGCTTGCTCAGTAGGGTTTTATCCATGTGGGTAGTTCGCTAGATTAGGGTGCATTTTAGGATCCTTTTTGTAAGGTTGCCGTACTAGTTTGAGGACCTACGAAGGAAACCTAATTTAGAGAACTACCCATGTTCATGGTTTCATAAAACTGGGTACGTGTAACTCTACTTGAGTCGACGCAGCAATTCCTTGATCCTTCAGAAGAACCAACAGCCCAACGCCGTCCCTCTAGAAACAGGGGGTGAGAGCACCAACACAGGCTCTCCGGCCTGGCGTAGAAACTGTGTTTCATGATGCAAAACGTTGCGGATTATCTAGTAGCACCCCTTAACTAGTCTATCCAACACCCTAACCGCCCTAACCGCAAACCTAGCTTGAATGCAAAACTCGTTTCAGCAACAGCTTTAATGCGTAGACCTCATGGACAGCCCGTAATCCCAAACCCTGATCCCTAAACTTCAGGGTTTAGGTTCAGCTTCTTCGCAAACCCCTGATTCTCAAAACCCAACTAGTTTGGGTTGGGGAGGGGATTACAGTGGGGAGTTCAGTATCAAGGAACGACAGACGGGAGTATCCCTAATACCCCAACGCCCCTAAAGCAGTGGCCTGGCATTAAAGTCCCAAATCTTGGGATTCCCATTTTATCTTTAAGATGCGAGATTTTTTGTAAAACAGGGGCCCCACGTCTATTGTCCCAAACAGGACACCCTTCTTTCTAAGGACTCCTCGTTCGGATGCCCCTGTACCTGCCTTCATCCCACCTTTGACGCCCGTTGATTCTGCAAGCATAAGCCCAGGAACACCACAAATAATTGCATTGCAAGAATTCAAGAAAGCCACCGACAAATCACCCTGAGCAACCTTGCAAAAACTCCCCCAAACCCTAAACCTCAAGTATCAAGCCGTAAATCCAAAGCCCTTGACTTCTGAACCCTAGAATCGTAAACCCCTAAGGGGAACTCCAGAAAGTTGGAATATGGTTTCAGGGTAGGATACCCTATAATTTACCATAAAGGTTTTAGGAGAATCATATTCCAACTTTCTGGCTTTTACTTTAAACCGCTAAACCCCAAAACCCAAACTCCTAAACCCCAAAGCCTCTAAACCCAAAGCCTAAACGGTAAACCCTGAGCTGAATATGCCCTACGCCACCCTACTACCCAGACCTTCCCATATCCCTTAATTAAGGCACATACCCTCAATTATAGTGGGATGCCCAATATGATTTAAGGTATGTTCCTTAAACTGAGGCATATGGGAAGGTTTGAGCATATACATGTGGAGCGAACAGTAGCAGGAAGTAGCTAGTTTATAGAATAGATACCATACCCCCAGTTTCCATTATCAGCTACTTGCTGGCTCCCATGATCCTCTAAGTACTCGTTTAGAGTACCCTAAATAGTAGGATCCTTATTATCAGGAACCCAAAATATAAGGTACCCCTTATTTTTGGAAACTCCAAGTTCAGCTTCCAGGAGAACATCGATAGCGGCAAAACCATGCTGAAGGCGCTGGCGGATCAGGCGAGAGCGGTTTTCGGGGGTTTTAGGGGTGTCAGTGGCTTTGCGCAATTTCTTGATTTCGGTGTTTGGGGATTTTAAGGGGGTTAGGGGTTTCACGGTTTCGGGTTCGGTATGTTCAAGGATTTGCTGGGTTTTCGGCTTTTTTTCGTGGATTTCGGTGGTATTTGGGGTTAGCGCTTCCAGTCTTCAACTCGTTGATCTTGATCTTCCTATTCTGTGCTTTTTAGTCCTATGTGTACTAGGTTTAGGGTTTAGGGGTAGTAGCCCTCTGTGTACTAGGTTTAGGGTTTAGGGTTTTATAGAAGCCTAGATACTTTCCAAGATTATTCCTGAGAGTTCCCTGTTGTTTTTACGCTGTAAAGGAGCCCCAAACCTTGCTCGCATGATTCGGGCCCCTACATTACTCTTGGCGTTCTTCTGGTTGGCTCTTAGGACTTTAACTTTTTGGGTTTCTATATGGACTATAATAAGGGGGCTAAAAGTTTAACTTTTAGGAGGGGTTCAGAAGTCAGCCAAGTACTTGTAAGTCCAGGGACCAATAAGCACATGTACATGCACATAAATACCTACAGTTACATGTACACCCAGGCCTTCCAATGTTCCTTTAACTATAGGAATAGACGTTAAAGTATAGTAGGACCCTAATTTGATTTAAGGTATGTTCCATACATAAGTCAGGGATATTGGAAGGTCTGAGCCTGTGCATGGGCAGTAAGCAGTAGCAGTAAGTACTTACGGCCTACAGTTATAGATACCATTACCGAAATTCCCATGATTAGTTACTTGCTAACTCCTGATGCTTGTCTGTTCCAATGTAGTGCATTGCCTGGGCCCGATCGGCGGGTGTGCCTTCAGGTCCTGCTTGTGTCGTGTTCCATAGCTAGCCACAGTCTGCATGCATGTCAGATAGAGCAGGGGTGTTTTGTGTGCACATGTAGCCCGCTTCTTGCCATCTAAAAGTTTTGTTGCTCTCCTTCCGCCAGCAGCCAGACGGTTGATGATAGAACTCCTGCATAACCCATAATAAGGAAAATACCATAATTCCCATAGTTTATTGTCCTTAAGGTAATGCAGGATTTATATCATCAACCGGATCTCTTATGCCGCCGAAAGCAGCGAAGACAGCGGCCAAGATTCAGCCCAAAGGTTCTGCAAAACCAAGCCCTGTCACAACATGCACATGGCCGCCGCTCTACGGTGGCTACTTGAAGGATCATGGGACTTAGTAATTGGGGTTATAAATAGGGTAACTATACTTATAACTACTTATAACCCCAATTAAGATTCCCATGATGGATTTTCAGACGGGTTTATGCCGGGAAAAGTCCCAACAAAAAGTTTTCTTCTGCCACACGAGCTGGTTTGCACGATGCTTTGCTGGAACTCAGGACCCGCTACGAGAGGCTGAATTTAGGTTTTTTTTGAGGTTAGAGCTATAGGGGTACTTAGAAATATACTATAATCCCTAAGAAGCAGCTAAAATTGTAATTTTTGCTAGGGTTCTAAGTTCAGTATAGAGAGCTATAAGTACCATAACCCCATCAGGAAAGCACTTAATTAGGGCACTTACAATACTACTTGTTACCTACTTACTAAGTCCTGTGACCCTCCAAGTAAGCAGTAGCAGTTATGTAAAAGCAGTGGTTCGCCGCCGTGACACAGCTTCGTCGCGCAAGCTGAGCTCACAATCATAGCCTCGACCCGATCGAGGGACTTACTGAGAGGATCACGGGACTTTGTAAGTCTGGTTATACGTACCCTATTTGGGGTGATAAGTAATTGTGACTATAGTAATCTTTCCTATAACCCCAGGTACTAAGTCCCATGATCCTCTAGGTAGACCCGATCAAGAGCCTTAGTCTAAGTTGTTAGGTTCTATTGGGACGGCCGCTGACCCCTAAACCCTTCAACCTTGACGCCCCTGAAGCGTAAACACTCCAAAGATCCGAAATGCGGGCGCAAGAAGGTCGCCGCAACTCCGGCGGCGTCGGAGGTACATGCCGGTCGCTCAGGTTTGAGGTTGCGGAGTTACCCCACCAATGACGTCGCAAAGTGGTCTTCAGTGCCCTAAACCCTAAACCCTAAACTGTGTGCTTCCCGATGTGTCGCACGAACGCAAAGGGCGCGGCGGTTAGGGGGTTACTTGGAGGATCACGGGACTTAGTAAGTAAGGCTATAAGTACCCTAATTGCGGTTATAAGTAGTTCTATTTATAGTTACCCTAAGTCTAACCCTAGTTACTAAGTCCCATGATCCTTTAAGCAGGGATTTGTGCCTTGGGTTTCGGGGTTGCGGGTTGGCAAGTTGAGGGTTTAGGAGTGGTTTCCCGGGGTGAGAGGTTAAGATTTGGTGTTTGCCGATTTCGTGCTTTGGGGCCTGGGGTTTTTCAGGACTTGAGACTACTTTCGAAGAATCTGGGGGCTGCAAGTCTTCCTTAATAAAGGTTGTCATCATAAAGTTGTAAACTCTTTTATGGATTTTAGAGGGACCCTACAACAAATGTAGGTTTTGATAGTTCAAGGTACTTGTCTATGGCCCAAGATAAGCCTCTTCGTAGGTACTTCAAGGATCATGGGACTTAGTAACTAGGGTTATACATAATGTAACTATACTTATAATTACTCATAACCCCAATTAAAGTATTCATAACCTGACTTGCTAAGTCCCCTGATCCTCCAAGTAGACCCTAAACCCTAAACTAAACCCTATAGATCCCTTTAAGGAACCCTAAAGATCCCTTTAAGGAGCCCCTTACTTGCTAAGTCCCCTGATCCTTCAAGTAGTCCCTTTTCTTCACAGAGCCCCCGAACCTCAACATGAGCCCTTACAGGAACCGTTGCAGGAACCCTTAAAGGAAACCTTATTAGGGTTTAGGGTTTAGGGTTTAGGGTTTAGAGTTTAGGGTTTAGGGTTACTTATAGTACCCTTAAAAGGGACCCGATTATAGAGCCCTATAGTACCCTTAACGGAACAACTACGGCAGAACTCTTATGGAACCTTCATGAATCATGAACTCTGAACCGCAAATCCCCAACCCCAAACCCTTAAGCCCCTCGACCCGCTACGCTAACTTGTAGCATGCCCGAAGACCCTATACAAGCCTTTGGAACCCTTTGGAAGGAACCAAGCGCTGAACCTCAACAACGAAAGCCAAAAGGAAGATGGGTGGGATAACCTGAAACGTGATCACGCACGAAAGCTCTCTAGAACGTTGAAAAGAGCTCCTACAGAAACCCTTCAAGAAATGCTTGCAGATGCCTAAAGTACCTTGAACCCTAAATCGAATCCGTAATGAACCCTCAAACGAACACCCGCTTAAAGAAACCTACACCCTAAGTTCTTTCCCCTAATCCTAAGCCCTAAGGCTCCAAGTAATCCTTATTTATGGTTTCTTGATACCTAAGAAGGCCCAGAAACTCCTATAATGTAGAACACTTCGTGGACCCTAGGGTAAGCCCCCTAAGCGCAAAATCCGGACGCGCCTCGGCATTTTTTTTGGCTCAGGTCCAGGCGCTCCTGGAAGACATCTTAGGTCAGTGCGCCGAGGCTCAGGGGGTTTCGATGGGAGTTTCCGCAAATTAGAGGTAGCTTAGCGTTCCCTAGGGATCTAAGGACTCATTTATTAAGGCTTTTGGGCCCAAAGACCATACTATCTAAGGCGTTTGGGCTATTTTGATGCCGAGGGTTGAGAGTTTCCGAAAATTAGAGGTAGCTTAGGGTTTAGGGTTCAGGGTGTAGGTTTAGGGTTTAGGGTTCAGGGTTTACTATACGGCTACTATAAAAGTTCCTTGGGAGTTTCCGAAAATCAGAGGTAGCTTAGGGTCTAGGATTTAGGGTTAAGGGTGTCGGGTTTAGGGTTCAGGGTTTAGTATCTGGGAGTTTCCGAAAGTTCGAGGTCCTTTTAGCAAGGATCCCGCTAGTTATTCCGTAACCCTCTGTAGGGTTTAGGGTTTTGATGTTTTGGGATTTAGGGCTCTGTAATGGGGATTATTGTAGGGAGTTTCCGAGAATTAGAGGTACAGTAGCTTAGGGATCCTTTGAAGGGATACTGTAAGGGTACTATAAACGTTCCTTTAAAGGGCTCTATAAGGGCTTTACTTAGGCTTGACGGGTATCGGGTTTTGGAAGTTTGAAGCTTTAGGGTTTAGGGCTTAGAGGTTAGCTACGGCCCCCACTCAGTAATAGTTGAATAAAATAATATTCATAACATAGATATAGTAGCACCTTAGCAGTAGCCCTATTATAGACTCTTACTTTATGGGGGCCGTACCTAATTTAGAGGTCAGGTTTTGGGGGTTGTAGAGTTGTATAGGGTTTAGGGTTTTGAGGTTTTTGAGTTTAGGGTTCTAGGGTGGTAGGGTTCCAGCTAGTTCGGGTTCCGGGTAAAGGCATCCACATGATTCAAGCATCAAGGGTTTAGGGGTTCGGCCGTATTGGTTGTTTTTCTGTCATAACACCAAGGCGCTAGTCTGACATTTCTGATCTGGTAAACAGTTTCAAACTCTTCCTCACCAGGGTTTTCCGAAAGGAATTTGGGTGTTTCTTCAGAGCTGTACTATAGGAGCCTAGGCCTAAGCAATTACCTGTACTATTTTGGGGGCTCCTTATTTATGGGCACCGAAACCCTATTCTAATCATTATGGCCCCTATATTACAATTGAGGGGGACTTCCTCGTCAAAGGTAGGACCCCTGGTGCTTCTGTCTTATCTTGGGCTGGTAGGCTTCAATTCAACAGGTTGTTTGCACCCTAGGCCCTGGACCCTCGCGACCCTGAGCCCTAAACCCTGAACCTTAAACCCTGAACCCTAAACCCTGAACCCTGAACCCTAAACCCTAAACCCTATACCCTAAACCCTGAACCCTAAACCCTAAACCCTGAACCTCAACGGACAGAAGCAGCGTAGAAGGCCCATTCTTTTGTCGCAGGCTTCTGTGTCAACAGACACAGACCGTCGCTGGGATGACTGAAAAATACCGTGGTATCCTTAAGAATTATGTTTGTATTTTTGTTCACGTAAAGCCCAAGAAAATAATAAACATATCATTTCTGTTCTGGTTTTAACGGGGGTATAGAATGCAGTGGTACCCTTGCTCCAAAGTTCTGTCGACTCCTTGATCACAATACTTGTGTACCTGGTACGGCGATCCGCCTAGCTTTTCGGAAGAACTTCGATGCTCAGATAACCTCCCTATAATAAAGAATCTCCAAAATCCTAAACCCTAAAGCCTAAACCCTGCACCCTAAGCACTAAACCCTAAGCTATAATCCCCAATAGTTAAGAAATCCTAAACCCTAGAGCAAGCCCCAAACCCTGAGCCCTGAACCCTAAAGTCTCCATAAGGGGTTCTATCGGGACTAGTATAGGGATCCATCCCCCATTCCCTACTAAGCACCAGACAGTTGTGGAGCCTCAACGCCGCAATCCTAAGTCCGCCCCCGAAACCCTATAGACCCTGAACCCCACAGCGTGACCCTAAACCCTCAAGCGCCTTTAAACCTTAGACCTTGCACCGAAAACCTAAACCCTCGAGCCCGTCGCACTTAGGGTTTAGGCCTAGGGTTTAGGGCTGGGGTTTACTTAGGGTTCAGGGTTTGGGGTTTACGGCGTTAGGGTTCAGGGAATTCAGTCTAAACCCCGCTCATCAAAATCGTCTTCCTGAGCGGCTTGGTTCCCTGTAGTTAATGTTTCCGGATTGGCTAAGCCCCAGTCGATTCCGTTCCAGGCAGTGGAGAAGCCAGAGTACTGGAACAGGTGGGGCAAGCACTACGTGCCTGGATCCGAGCGGATTGAGCATGCGTGGATCGGGGTCTAATATAGGGGCCTAAATAATTACCTATACTATTTTGGGGGGCTCGGCTCCTCATTTTTTTAAATCATGGTAGAATGGCCCCCCCCAAAGCCCTATTCTAATAAGGCCCCGACATCCCCAGAGCCCCCCATAGTGGCCCGTTATAGAACCCTTAAAGTAACAGATCATAGAATAGGGTCCATTAGGGTAGCTTGGAGGATCATGGGTCACTAAACAGTTAAACAAGGAGATCAATGAGGTAACTATGGCTGTCTGTACAGTTTAAGGGATGCTCGGAGGGTGGGGGAACTTGGTACGTCGTTGTTTTATAGAGCTGTTAGTCGCATAACCCCGATCAAGATCACATATGACTGGCACTTATAACCTCACTCATTAATAACCTCACTCATTAATTACCTACTTACTAAGTCCCTGACCCTCAAGTAACCCTGAAGCTTTATAGCTAAGTCCGCATACATGCATACATACATACATACGTACATACATGCGTTTGAATACACATACAATGTGTGTGTGTGTGCGTTCGTGTGTTTATAGAAAGGTACTCTCCCTCTTTTCTACGAAACTTCTAATAAACCGCGATAAACCGCACCACGGTTGGAAAAAAACCCTATAATCAAACCCTACCAGAACCCCTTGCCGCCCTTCTAACAGCATTGCAAAACCCACGCCAAAAATGCTATCAAAAAGCTCGAAAGCCAGAGCCTGCAATAACAGCCCTTAGAAAGACCGTGCAAAATCCCAAGCCTTGCAGCATCGACATCCACTCTTTTTTTGAGGCCTTCGGTGATGTTCGCCCACAAGCTGCAGCAGCCAACCGGCAGAACTAGAGTCGCCTTTTGGGGCTCAGCGGAGTTTTCGGGGTTTCTTTCTGGGCGTAGGGTTCAGGTTTTCATTGGGACGGTTTAGGGTTTGGGGTTCCGGTACGTTCTTCGTTCTCTGTAGCACAAGTACCGGTGTATGAACCAAACAACAATGCCGATGAGGGTAAGATGAGCATTAGGGGATGGTGGTGCAGTTGCTGGCAGAGGTGGTGAAAGCAGTGGTGCTGGTGTCGTGGTTGGGCGGGTTGCAGCCTTGGTAATATCATCATCAGCAGCAGGACGAGGAGTAGAACTAGCCTAAGCCTCTGAAGCCTCAACCCTAAGCTTTAAGCCTTAAGCCTTAAGCCTTAAACCCTACCCCCTGAACCCTAATGCCTAAACTTAAAACCTTGACCCTAAACTAGCCCAAACCCTTGAAGCCTAAGCCGTGGCGCCCAAAGCTCAAAAGCCGGAGCTTCACTTAAAACCCTAAAACCATCGGAAACCCTCAAGGGTTTAGGGTTCACGGTTCCGAGTTGAGGGTTCCGGGTTTAGGGTTTGCAGGAGAACGCAACCCTGAAAGCGTAAGCCAGAAGGCAGACGTACTAGTCGTACAAATAACCCGATAGAACCTAAACAGCCTTAATTGTGGGCCCTTGAAGCACTCTATCAGAAGCTTGAGAACGAAACCCTAAACCTTTTCGTTGGAGTAGTTTGTAAGCCGGCCTTAAAAAGCCTCGAGACGCTACCCCTGTCGTCTGCCAAGGTGCAACAATTTCAAAGACCCGGGCGTGCAGGCAAGCACTGCTGCCGGGCTGGAAAGCTTTTAAGCGCTCAGGGTTTGGGGTTTCGGGTTCAGGGTTGAGGTTTTGGGCATGATCCGCCGAGGAGAGAGCAGCACACCTTACAGGAGGCGGCAGGAGGAGGAGCAGGAAACTCGAAGAGCAGGAGAAAAAGGTGGGGGGCCTGGATTTTGGATGGAGGACAGTGCAGAAAGCGCTGCAAGCTGGCCATCCAATCCTACACGGAGTTTCAGAAAATTGTGGGTACCTTTACATGGATCTAGAAGGGTTCCTTTAAGGGATCTATAAGGGCTCGAAATACGGTTTAGGGTTTAGGCGGTTTAGAGTTTCCGAAAATTAGGGCTACCTTATTTTGGGGTCCTTACAATGCAAGGCTCCTACTATTTAGGGTACGGTATTCGGGTCCCCCATTTTCGGAAACTCCGACACGGGCAGCTGGGTTTCGGGAATGGGCAAGTAAGGGTCTTGCGGTCGGAGGTTTTGAAATTAGCAGCTGAGTAGGTGACCTTTAACCTTCTGGGGTTTATGTAATCCTACCATAATTAAAGATTGTTGAGCTTTCTTGGGCTAGGACTCAGCCTTTAAGTAGGACTCTTGCTGATCTCCATACCGGCTCCGTAGAAGCCTCAACCCGACCTCTTCTTGGACTTAACTACCCTAAACCCCGAAACCCTAAACACCAGACCCCAAACCCCGTTTGTTTCGATTCTGAGCTTCTGTCTCTGCATTCCACATCCCCAAGTTGGGTGTTTCCGAAAAGAGGGCCCTCATATAGTACCCTAAATAGTCGCCAAACCCTAAACCCCTGCCGGAAAGTGCAAACCCTGCAAGCCTGAACCCCGACAAGCCCGGGCATCTCGAACCCTAAACCCTGAAGCTTGAACCCTAAACTCTGCTTGGAGGATCATGGGACTTCTTCAGACAAGGGAACTATGGTTATAGCTTAGAAGGGGCCCCCACCCTGTAATAGTGGTATAATAGGAATATAATAGGGCCGTAATATCATCCTTATAGTCACACTTACAGGGTGGGGGCCCCCTTCTAAGTTATAGCCCTAAGCCCTAAACCGGTTTAGGATTCAGGGTTTAGGGTTCTTCTTGTAACCCCAATTAGGGTCCTTTTGAACCTTAAGTTGTTTAAGTCCCATGATCCCACAGGTCGACCCTAAAACCCCCAAACCGAACCCTCCCCCGTGGCTCCAGCCAAATGGGCGTTTCCAAAAATTAGGGGTACCTTATTTTGGGGTCCTTATAATAAGATCCTGCTGAACAGGGGTACTATATTAGGGTCCCCCATGTCGGAAACTCCTAAATACCTCCCTTATTAAGGGTCATAACCTACGCCGGTTACTATCTTTGTGGGCTGTGCCGTCACAAGCGTACATGCCAAAACCCCTCTTTCTGACTTAGCAAGGACCTCCAGTCCCTTCACTTTTTGGGTTTAGGGTTTAGGGGTCAAAATTCCGTCAACTTGAGGCAGGCAATGGGCAGATTTTACGTTGAACAATTGCATTTTAGGATCGAGTATTCGTTTAATCCGTGGCTAGTGTCCTAGTGGAGAATACCGCGCTCTTCTAGGTTAATATACATTTTCGGCGCTACTTTCCGTATTACTTTCATTGTCGGCATTGCCACTGTCATTGTTTCGCATACCAGCCTTAATTTCATTTTGATCCGTTTCGCCATTAGAGCCAGCGTTCTCGAAAAATGGCAATGACCACGCTTGTCTAAGCACTTCTGCACTTTCTGTTTACAGGTCATATTGTTGTTGCCTGTGTAAGCTGTCATGAGTGTGATCGTGATTTGGGTTCTCTGATTTCGGCTATGGCTTTTGCCGCACATCCTTGCTGTGACGTGTACCAAGCCCTAAACCCTAAACCCCCAACCCCTAATCAGAAGCCTGAACCCCAAACCACAACTACCCGCTCCCTAACCTCTGCTCATTCGGGATGCTCAAACTTAGTAGTTGAGTCGGCGCACTTTACACTTTTTGGAGTAATATTGCCCACTAGAAAACTGAAAGTGTACCCTTTTGGGGGCTTATGAACTCGGCAACTAAGCAAAATTAGCCAACAAAGCCCAAAAGCCCTGTGCCAGCTTTACGGCAGCGAGCTCTTTGCAGACATCCGTGACATTGCGGTTCGCCAGTCTCTGCATTCTTCTGCTTGGCTCGATGATAGATTTCGGGTTGAGGGCTGAGGGTCGAGATTCTCTTGAATTTGGCAGTTTTGGCTTCAGGGTTTTAGGCCGGCTTTCAGATTTGTGAGATTTGCGAGTTTTCGGGTGCAGGTTTAGCGGTTTAGGCTTCAGGGTTTCGGGTTCAGGGTTTAGGTAAGAGATTAAGAGACGGGATGGAAAGCATGACAGGGTTGGGGAGGCAAACACAACAGGCCTCAAAACCGTGGGGGAGTTGGCATACGAGAGCGGTACGCAGACAGAAACTTCCCCGAGGACGGGATTCCTGATATGGGAAACGCATGCAACCACAACAACACTTGAGCCTAGATGGGCGGGCGATGGCAGTCAAGGCATGAAGTCTGATCGTTATCTTTACAATTTGTGGACGGAGGATGCTAAGCTGATAGAACGAGGATGAATAAATGGGACGTGGCATGCTTACGCATCGCCAGTGGATCTCGAGGAATCCGCAAGGAGCTCAAGCAGGGTCTGCTGGAGCCGCTGGATTTTTTCCGATGGCGGCAGCGTGGAGCCCGACCCGTGGCTAAAGGTGCCTCTAGCACATACTGCCGCCAGATACGGCATCATTCAGCTGTAACTGCAGGTCGCCCAGCTGCGGGGCCCGGTACTCCGTTGCAGATCATCCAGCGGGCCCGGCAGCGGGTGCTCGTGTCCCACGGTGGCCCTTCGCTCAGGCAGCAGCTCTTGCAACAAAAACAGGGATTCGAATGAATCGACCCGTCCAGATTTTGTCGGCTGGGTCGCGAAATGGCTCATCGAATGAGCCGAGGCTGGGGCAGTTACGACGTGTAAGCATAACGGAGAGCAGCAAAGGCTTTCGGGTTTAGGGTTCGGGAGGTTTCAGGGTTCAGCAGTGAAGGATTTGGATCAAGGGGCTTTTTGGTCTAGGGGTCCCTTAGACATTAACTCCGAAACCCTACATCCATTGAGTTCTAACGTAAGCTTTAAACCCTAAAACCCTAATATATATATATATATATATATACACACATGTATATTATATTATATTATATATATATATATATACAGCCCTAAAGCCTTAAGACCTTGAAGCCGTAAGCCCTGACGAGAACCGAGATGAGACCGGCCAACACCGCACGGTGCAGACCCGTAATATGGGGGCCTTAACAATTACCTAGGGTTGAGGGTCTAGGGTTTAGGGGTTCAGGGGTTTAGGGTTTAGGGCCAGGGTTTAGGGTTTAGGGCTTAGGGGTTTATTTAGGGGTTTAGGGTTTAGGGTTGTCTGCCAGCTAAACCCGGAATGCTTTAGAAGCTGCCACCACCCTGTAATAGTGACTATAAGGATTAAATTGCTGCCCTATTATATTCCTATCATACCACTACTACAGGGTGGGGGCCCCTTCTAACCTATACTATTTTGGAGGTTCCTCAGTTTATCTAGAGTATAAAATACCCCAAAAAGCCTCAGCCCCTAAGCCCTCAACCCTCAACCCGAAACCCTGGCACCGGAAATCTTCGGAGCTTGCGGCTCCTTACATCCTCAACCTCCTAAGCCGTGAACCCGTAAGCCGCTGGGAAGCTGAGTAGGTAACCTTTAACCCTTTGGGGTTCATATGGTGGTTTCTAGGGTTTAGGGTTTTAGGGTTTAGGGCCGTTTAGGGTTTAGGATTTAGGGTTTGGGGTTTGGGGGTTTCCGAAAATGGAGGACCCCAAAATCTGGAACCCCCAATACCCACTACCAAAATTGAAAAGGCTAACGTTTTTGGGGCCTAGGGTGCTATAAGGGGTTCCTTTAAGGGATCTATAAGGGGACTGTAAGCGTAGAGAGGGTAACCTTCAACCTTTTGGGGGCTTATAAAATCCTACCATAGTTCCAAACGTTAACCCCTGTTTTGGGGCCTCGGGTATTCAGCCCTAAGTCAAAAGCCGTGTAAACCCGACCTGGGCCCCAGGGTTTAGGGTTTAGGGTTGAGTTTTTAGGGTTTAGGGTTTAGTTTTTAGTAAGTTTTTAGGGTTTAGGGTTTAGTTTTTAGGGTTTAGGGTTTAGTTTTTAGGGTTTAGGGTTTAGGGTTGGAACCTATAGTTTTAGGGCTGCTTACCATGATTTCTTTGCTCAGTTCCTTTTTCATGCAGGCATTCCCTGAATCGCAAATCCTACACACCGCCACTACAGCAACCTTAACACGAAAGAACCGCAAAACCGCAAGAAACCCCAAACCCAGAAACTTCAAAACCCTAAACGCCAACACCCAAAACCCGAAACCCTAAAACCTTTAAAACCCCTGAATACTTTAAACACCCCTAAACCCTGAAGCCTATAGGTCCCTTGTGGGAACCCGGAAGCCCAAAGACCTGAACCTCAGCCAGGATGCTGCTTTCAACAAGCTTCCAGCACCGTCCGTCACCCCAGCCAGGTGGGTCCCCACGGGAGACTCGCGGATTCTCTTGGGGCTCCTTTTAGGGATCTATATGAGTGGTTATCGAAATTATGGTACTTTTTAAAATTTTGGGTCCTTCTCTGGGGGCTGCTTCTAGGGATCTATCTTAAGGAGCGGTTATCAACATTATGGTGACTTTCTATTTTTTGGGTCCCGAATATTGGAATATTCCTTCAAGATCCCCACGGCACTCTCTGTGGTTCGGGGCTTCGGGGTTTAGGGTCTCGGTGGTTTGAGGTGGTAGGGTTTCGGGGTTTAGGGTTTAGGGTTTCGGGGTTTAGGGTTTATACCTAGGATGAACCAGGGTATTGGAGGGTGTTGACAGGGATATGCCAGGCTCCCTGGTTCTTGGTAGAGAAGGGGGACTGGACTGGTTGATAGTCCTTGAAGGTTCCTTATGGGGGTTTAGGGTTTAGGGTTTCAGGGTTTGGAGAATTATTGTAGGAGCCCCTAGACCCCCGTATGGCTTAATCCCAAACCCTACCCTTGGCCCTTATACAGCCTTTAAAGCAATCCTTGAAAGGAGCCTTTTGAAGGAACCTTGTTATCATTAAGGCCTGGGCACTAAACGCTGGGTTCAGGTTTCGGATTGAGGCGTGGTTGACATAGAGGCCTTGATAGTTCGAACGGAGTACTGGGTCCGTTATAGTTCAATCGCATCGGGACAAGGGAATACTGTTGCCAACCATTCCGGCCCGTACCCAGAGCGCCCAATACCCCTTAATTAAGGAACATAGCTCAAATCATAATATGAAGCCCATATAATTGAAGCCATATGCCTTAATTAAGGGGTATTGGGCTCTCTGGGTGTAGTAGACAAGGAGCCTGAGGTCGAACCTTAACCTTGTAACCTGGGCCCTGAACATCCTGAACGCGGTGGGGACGAGGGACGGTCGTGAGCAAAGTTCCGGATAGTCCAAGAAGAGAAAATAGGGGACCCTAGTTTAATATAGTACCCTAAATACTTAGTAGGATCCTTATCATAAGGACCCCAAAATAGAGGTACACAGAGTTTGGAAAGCTTCGGTAGGGATGTCACATAGTCGGTTGCGGCCGAAACCTGCGACAACCCGAACCTGGGCTTGGAAAGGTATCGCTACCTCGGAGGCGGTCAGGCGCGTGTCGGATTCGGTTGCCGTTGGCAGATGGTCTGGAGTTGAGTGTTTAGGGTTTAGGGTTTAGTGTAGACCCCTGATCAACAGTCGCCGCTTCTCTTTAGGAAGTTTATCGAGGATTTTAGGCTCTTCACGGTTTGCAATAGGGGCCTGAATAAATACAAAGGATGTTGGGGCATGCCAATATATGAGATGTGTATATACACATATGTACACATAATTATGTGTATATATATATATATATATATACATATATATATACAGATAGCATGCACACACACATTTATGTGTGTGTATATATACATAAATACAAATGTGTGAGATATATATATATATATATATACATATATATATATATATGTATATATAAATATAAATATATCATAAAGTTTTTAATATACAGATATGCACGTAGCACCTATATATATATATATATATATATATATATATATGGATATATATATACATATATATATATATATATATATATATATATACGTTTATATGGGGATTTACTTGTGGGCTTTGGGTTGATGCTTCCGACTCAGGGTTTCAAGTTCTGAGTTTTAATGCAGCGTCGAGGTTTCGGTAAACCCTAAACCCTAAGCCTTTGAGTGGAGAGTTCCGTGGTGGGAGAAGGGGTTTTTCCTTGTACGGTTTACGGCTTAGGGTTAGGAGGTATGGTATAGGGCTTTGGGTTTGGGGTTGGGTTTTGGGGTTGAGACTGTAGGATTTGGGATCGAGCTTATGGTTTATTGTTTAGGCTTTGTGGAGCCGACGATCTGTTTTGGCTCTGTATTAGGCCCGGAGTCTTGAATTATTAGGCGTTCGGGCCTTCGACCTCCAAAGCCTCAAACGCTCCCAAGACCATCAAGTGCCCTAAAGCGTATAGTCAAAAACATTCTGCACCCTTTACACCCACGCTTTAGGGTTTAGGATTTCACGCTGACTCCTCAACCCTAAACCCTCGCTGAACCCTCGAAGATACACTACCTCACTACCACCCCTGAATCCTCAAAGCCCCAGATCCAAACCAGTGGTTGGAAAGTACCTATAGTCTTCATTGTAGTTCCTTGTTTTGGTTAACCAGTTTTATGCTTAGGATCCTATAATATAGTTTTTGGTTAAACACAAAAAGGAACTACAATGGAGACTATATGTAGACTTGTCAGTACACTAAATGGGGCTAACTTGACATCTACTGACGAAGTCCTTCTGAGCCCTCACGTGCTGTACCTGCATTTTGGAAGTACGCATGCGTTTTTCTTTCATCGTCTCCTCTCTAAACCTTAACCTTCAAACCCTCAAACCCTCAAACCCCCAAACTTTCCGTGAAACTCTAGAGCCCTCAAGCCCTCAGACCCTAAACCCCCATAAACCCTGAACCCTAAACCCTCAAACCCCTGTAAACCCTCAACGCTCCGTCTTCTCGGCTCAAGCGACGTTACGCCGCTCGCTGGGGCAAAGGCCGGGAGCGTGCGGAGCCCAGACGTATGAGCCTTTAACGGAACCCCCAAAGGAACTCAAAGAAGCCCTTAATTAACGGATCCCTCAAAGGAACCAATCAAACACTGAAACATATAGAGTCCAGGGTTTAGGATTTTAGTGTTCGGGGGTTTAGGGTCTAGGGGTTTGGAGTGTAGGTGGTTCCGGGTTTAGGGGTTCAGGGTTGAGGGTTTTTTCGGGGACCAAACAATACATACCATGGCTTACTTAAAGTTGGCATTATGGGATATAAGACGGCAGTTTAGGGTTTTATAGTTCCGGGGGAGGCTCTGGGCCCCGGTGTTCAGGGTTTACGATTTCTTGAAGTATCATGGGACTTGGTACCTTGGGTGGGAAGCTTAAGTAACTTGGGTTAAAAGCAAGGTAACTACAGTTATGACTAGTCATGACGACTTACAACTCCAATTAAGGTACTTGTCGCCTTACTAAGTCCCACGATCCTCTCAGTCCCCCAACCCTTGTAGTGCCCCTGCGGATCCCGTTTAAACGGTAATGGACCCTAAACCCTAGACCGGCGCTTACTTGTCAAGGCTCATCATCCTCCAAGTAGGGCAAGCCCTAGATCGATCCTTTCAGCCCTGAAATCCAGACCGTTTCAGGCCCTCAACCCTACACCGTGTAAGCCCTAAGCCCTAAACCCTCTCTCGGAACGCATCGTGAAGGCCATGACGACGACGGCGCCGCTGTCGCTGCCAACACCGGCGCGCGGGCCATAGTTTACTCCATTACTGAAAGGACCAGGGTTTAGGGATCTTCAGGGTCTAGGCAGGGTCGCGGGCTTAGGGTTTGAGGGTTTCGGGTTTATGTTTTCGAGCTTGGTAAGTAGCTTCTGAGAAGTAAAGTTGTCACCAAGATGACGTCATTTAGGTAACTCTAGCTACCTCCAGCTGTCAATTAATGCCCTGAACTACAGACTACCCAGACCCCCGGGAGGATCCAAAAAGTAGATCCCTGAATGGGGGTTCCTATAAAGTACCCTTAGTAGTATAGGGCCCCAAACTAGCGGATCTACTTTCCAGATCCTCCAAAGGGGGTCTGGGGAACGACCCCAACCCTAAGCCCAAGATCGTCTCTCCGCCTGACAAGCGGCTGGGGCTCCAGGTTTGGGTTTTAGGGTTACTAGGATGCCCAGTAGTACCCTTACTCCCTTTTTGTAGTCCTAGGTTCCTTATAAAGTTACCCAATACCAAAAAGACAGGCCTTTTTATTCTTAGGTTACTGGGTATCCTAGGTTATGGTTGCCTTATAGGTTTAGGGTTTAGGTTTTAGGGTCTAATAGCTAGGCAACGTACCATGCGCTGTACTGTAAAAACAGCTTGCTAACTTGATTTTAGACAGGGGCCCGGCAGACCCGTTAGCAACGACATGAAGTATTGCGAGTTGTTGTGTCAATGGTTGTTACTCTGGTTTCGCAGGGTTCAGCCCTCAGCCAGCCCTTCACCCTAAACCCTAAACCCTAAACCCTAAACCCTAAACCCTAAACCCTAAATGCTAGTTATACGATGATATACGCCAAAACCTTGTTCTAGTTGTCGAGGCCCCCGGATCTAAGTATGATTCTGAAGTGCTTCGTCAGTACGGCCCCTGTACCACGGTTGATGATATGAATCCTGCATTAGCTTAAGGACCCTAAGCTATGGGAATTATGGTATATTCCTTATTATGGGTAATGCAGGGTTTATATCATCAACCGCACTTTTGGGGCTGTGGATCTCCTTCTTTGAGCGCAAGTCACCTGTGTTTCTCTAGAAAGACAGGCCGGGTGTTGCCTTCAAGGTTTAGTGTTTAGGGTTGGGTTTGGGGTTTAGGGTTGAGGGTTGCGGGTTTAGTGTTTCGTGTTTAGGGTTGGGTTTGGGGCTTAGGGTTGAGGGTCAAGGGGTGGCTTTAGGAAGTCACCCTAAACCCTAGACGGTCAACCCATACACCCCGGCATCAAAGCCCCAAGCCCAACTGCCACAACCCCCAACACCCGAAGTCTCACAACTCTCAACCCAAGCCTCAAAGCTCTAAACCCTATCCCTAAACCCTAAACCGATAAACCCTAAGATAGACCCTAACCCCCAAAATTTCTACGTTACTCTACGACCGCCGACCCTAGGGACAAACACCGAAACCCCAGAAACCTGCGACCTTGAGCAACATGGAGGCCTTCGGTTTAAGGCTTTAGTAACTGGGGTCATAGGGTTCTCTAAAGGGCTCCTTAAATCAAAGGGGAAAACGAGGGACCCTTACTAGGGACCCCTACCCTGTAATGGCTTATATAATGGGTATATAATGGCTATAATTAAAGGCATATACCTAGGGGTCCTTATAAGGTCCCTCCTTTTGCCCTTGGAACTTAGTAACTGGCATTATAGGGTTCTCTAAAGGGCTCCTTAAAGGGTTCCTTTAAGTGATCTATATGGGTTAGGGTTCTATCTACTTAGAGGATCATGGGACTTAGCACCTAGGGTTATAAGTAAGGTAGCCATGGTTACAGCTTACTCATACTCTGCGTATAAACTTCCTATGTCCCATGATCCTCCAATTACTAGTACCCTAAACCCAAAACCCTCATAGTACCCCTTAACATCCCTCATAGGGGCCCTTAAAGGGTTACTTACTAAGTCCCATGATCCTCTAAGCATGGCCCCTTGATCATGCTGTGCATGTGCTCCCTCCGAAGCCTGTGGGCTCCGTTTCCTCGGCCCTCTTCCAGTGGTCCCATAAGGGAAATACGTACCCAAGCAGGTCCCCTACCATTCTGTGGCTGAAGAGAGGCCCTCTTTTCTAGGAGTTCTCTATCTTGGATCATTGAGGAGTTCCCAAGATGTCTCAGATGTTCCTTTGAGGGGTCCTGTAAGGGTTCCTTCTAGGGTCCCGTCTTCCTTAGACTTAGACCCCGTTCGAAGGCTTCCTCAATGCTAAACCCGGAACCCGTATTCTCCGCTCCCCCTGAGAAAAAAACCCACCAGCCCGACGATCCCCTAGAACCCAAGTCCTTGATTTAAGAACGCAGCAGCCATCACCCACCAAAGCCACACCAACACCATCTCGAAGTCCACATAGACCGCCTCTCAAACCCTCCAAATCCGGATAAGCACGTGCTCCGTAATGTAGGAACCTGGTTAAGGCAATATAGTCGGTTTCATATAGGGAGCCCTAATAAAGGCGCAAGGTTTCTTGGTCAGGCGCCTACATTATCCCCCAAACCCTTATAGTGCCCTTATAGGTCCCTTTAAGGAACCCTTCTACATCCCTTTAAAGGAACCCTGCAACGCTAAACCCCTAAACCCGGTTCCTACATCATCTGAAAGCGCTTCAAGCTAGGGCTTCGGGACATTTTAATTTTTTTCGCTTGTTGGGCTTAAGAGGATCTGATTTACTAATATTTTTCAAAGGCTTTAAAAGCCCCACCTAGGCTTCGTTTAGCTTGAAAGCCATGGCTCCGAAGCGCCCGGCGGCGGCATCTGAGGCGGCCGCTGCGGGGGCGAAGGCTGCGAAGAAGGATCGTCCTGGAGTGGAGGGTTTGGGGGGTCTTGGGTTTGGGGTTGGGTTCGGAGAAGGATCGTCCTGGAGTGTAGGGTTTTGGGGGGTCTTGGGTCTGGGGTTCGGTTTAGGGTTAATTAACTAGGGATCATTAAGGCATTAAGGGTTTTGGGGGTTTTTGATCTAGGGTTCCAGGCTCGGGATGTATTTCGCAGGTGTATGTATCGTTGCTTACTGATATGGTTGCTCATATAAGTGAAACTTTAGATACATATCTATATTTGTTTACACATGTATGTTTGTGTAGCGTATTACTATGTGTATATTATATATATATATATATACAAATTTGTGTTCATTCATATTTATATGTAGGCCGGGCTCGTTCTGCATATATACATATGTATATATATATATATATATATATAATCTATATATATATATATATATATATATATGCATATGTGTGTAGGGAAGCATGTATGCATGTATGCAGTTGAGTATGCCTGTGTCATGTGTATGTATGTATGTATGTATGTATGTGTATGTGTATGTGTATGTGTATGTGTATGTAAGCATGTTTTCATGGTATCTATTCGAATATCACTTTTTTGCCTATGTCAACCATGCTTTTCGGACTGGTGGGATCATTGTTCTTGTTACTGTTGCGATCACTCTCTTTCCTTCTGTAGTGTCTACTTAACTAATTAGTGTCTTGTTGTTTTCGCTATCGAGGGTATCATTGTCATCATAATCATCTGTGTCTGAGCATTGTCTCCATACCGTACATGTACACACCAATCTGTATGCTGCTCTCATTGTTCTTATGTCTTTACTGTTGCTGACTGGTATTACGGTTGATGATATCAATCCTGCATTACCTTAAGGACTCTAAACTATGGGAATTATGGTGTATTCTTTATTATGGGTCATGCAGGATTTATATCATCAACCGTATTATCTCCTTGCGTAGCAGGAATAACTCTGCCATTCACGGCTGCGGCCACTCCTGCTGCTGGTGCTGCTGCTGCTGCTGCTGCTGCTGCTGAAAAGACGACGACGGTGGCGGCGGCGACGACGACGACTACCATGGCACTACTGCGGCTGTGCTACGACGACGACTACTAATCACTACGACGACGACAAAGGCTAGCTGCTAATGCTACTTCTAATGTGTATCTTTGAAGCCTTCAATGCTTTGTTTTTTGTGGGGGTTGCTCTCAGCTTTCAGCTTACAGTTTAGGGTTTAGGGATAAAGCTCCTCCAGAAACAGCAGTGAGGCTTTTTAAAGCCCGACGTCATGCTCCATAAACCAAACCCCAAAACACGGAAAGCCTCATGGAAAGCTGCGCAGGACGGCGTGGCCCAGCAGCTCGAGCTGAGTATCGGGTTTTAAGGTTCTTCCTGGTTGTACAGGGTTTCATACGATTTCAACTTTTTGTGTCTTCTGGTGGGGGAAGGCATCCTGTTTAAACCGTTTGGTAAAGGATAACTTTAATTTTCCATTCAATCTCAACCCTGTAAAGTCGTTAGGCTTTTAGGGATTTGTGTCGCAAGGATTGCACGGTTGTAGAAGGCCCTAAGCTGGCTATGGGATTATGTTTTATCACATTATGTTACAGTATGCTACAGTATGTGACATCATATCGCAGCATGTTGAGCACTTTAGCCTTGTATCCCACTGTTCTATTTCAGACCTATGTTACGTTATGCTCATTACATCATGTCACATGATACTGCAGTACATTTCGCTGTAGCATATTACACTATAGCCGACCTCAATAGAAGGTCAAATACTGCAATACAAGGAAGTATTGCATGTCATGCTATATTATATGTTCGGCATGCTAGGCTGTGTGACGCTATGTTATATGGTGTTATGGTATGATATAAAAGTATATCATGCTTGAGTCCTTTTTACCATATCTTGTTGCATTATCTTTTTCTATACCACACTATGTTATGGTATTGTCTATCTTTTTACCTCATCTCATTTCACAACCGTATATTGTCGTATAATATTGTAATTCTGGTATATTATCTTTCACTCTATTATGTTATGTAGCGTTGTTTGTTTTATCTTTCATGGAGCTACAGTATCATGAACAATATTTTGCGTTGTATTAGATTATACCACATTGCATTAGATTCTGCTATGTTTTTTGATGTTATCATGTTTGTTATGTTTTGGTATATTGAATGAACATTACAATCCGCTGTATTACAGAACCGTTCTTGGCACCATATTGGGTTTTCTTGCGCTACATTACATGTCAGTCTATGCTTCCATACTGTATGAGGTTGTAATATGTTGCTTTATCATACTGCTTTGTTTATCTTACACTGTTTTCGATTTTATTGCATTAGATCACTCTGCGATAAACTTCATGTTAGTATGTTATGTTATTGCTAAGATTTCACATGACATCACGTGATACAACATTTCCCTGTTCCATACTATTAAATTCTACGACTCGGCATTACTTTACATGTTTATCATATGTCATCTTCGTATCTTGTATTGAAGTGTATAATGTCATCTGATGGTGTGCTATGTTTCGTTGTGTATCAAGAACATAACAACACAGTATAGTATGATACAATACAAGACTTGTTCTCATTTCCAAGGTTTCGGGTTAGGGGAGGATCCAAAAAGTAGACCCTTAATGGGGGTTCCTATAAAGTACCCTTAGTAGTATAGGGCCCCAAACTCGGGGGATCTACTTTCCAGATCCTCCCGGGGGTCAGGGCTTTTGGGACCTTGCGTTCGGGGATCTCAGGTTTGGTATTCAGGGTTCGGGGTCACAGAGCCCTGAAGGATCCAAGAACGAGAGCTCCGACAGAAACCAACAATCCATCTTAAGCCATAAGGGAGTTAGGGTTTAGGGTTTAGGGTATAGGGGTGTAGGGTTTAGGGTTTAGGGTATAGGGGTTTCGGGTTTAGGGGAAAGGAGTAGGCTACTTTTTTTCTGGGCTTGCTCTTTTTAAGAACTCCTTTGAGGGGTTTACATTGTGCCCTAAGCCCTAGGAGATGTATGTGACCCTGTGATAGTGGTATAATAGGAATATAATTGGAATATAAAAGGGCCCTAATATAATCCGCATAGTCACGAAAACAGGGTGGGGGCAGCTTCTAAGGTATGCGGCTTGCTCTCTGGAATGCTGCGACTTCTCCCGCGACACGGAGACCTACTCTGTCCGCCCCGCAGCTGCGCCCTAGCCTGGGTCGTTAAGGAATTTGCCTTTGGTTACCATAAATATGGCAAGCATAACATTTGCTAGAGATCCCTGTTGACGGTATCTTAAATTAAGCTCATCAGCAAGAGCGCAGCAAAAAAAAAACACCCTGAAGAAACCCAAAACCCTCAACCCTTGAACCCCCTAACGCCCAAACCCAAAGTCCGTGTAGTACAAAGATCCCAAGAGAACCCCTACTTGGACGATCATGGGGCTAAGTTCCCAAATTAGAGCCATAAGTAAGTATACTTATAGTTGCCTTACTTATATGTCTACCCTAAGTCTCGGTAGTAGTTCCCTTTTGGGGTTCATATATACAGGATCCTGGAAGGTAACCCCAAAAAGGAACTACTATGGAGCCTCTGGGTAGTTACCAAGTTCCAGGATCGAAATACATATCCCTTGAAAGGAGCCCTAAACCCCAAACCTTAAACCCAAGCCCATACCCAGACCCCCGGAAGGATCTAGAAAGTAGATCCCTCAATCCCGGGGGTCTGGGTAGCACTTGAACCCTAAACCCATAACAGCGCAGGGGCCGACCTAAAGCACTAAAGCATGGACCGTGGCAAGCAAAATGTGGTCAATGGGGTTCCGCACAGAGTTCCTTTCCTTTTTGGGGTTCTATAGGGGTTTAGGGCGTTTAAAGTTTCGAGGCCTTAGACATAGCATAGGGTTTTGGAGTATATATGATTGTAGGGTTTAGAGTCTAGAGGCCGTAGGAAGTAGAACAGGGTTTTGGAGTATACGTGCTTGCAATAAGCAACTCTAAGGTATGTTGTTGGTCATGGTTCAGGCTTCTATATTGCAAACCTTTGTTTGCTATTGTGACAGTGCTTTTGCCACTCCTGCTTCTATTCTTGTTCTTGTGATGGTTACTCCTCCGGCAGCCCCCAGCCGTTATAGAGGTCGGTGGTCTCTTTAATTAGCTGGGGTTTCTGTTTTAAGGGGCTGTACATAGGGTTTTCCTTATTAGGGCTATATTAGGCAGCATTCGGAACAGATAAAGAGACCACCGGCTTGTTTAACCCAAGCCCTAAACCTTAAACCCATATGGGAGTTTCCGAAAATTAGGGGTACCTTCTTTTGGGGTCCCTATAATAAGGATCCTACTATTTAGGGTACTATATGAGGGTCCCCTATTTTTCGGAAACTCCCATATACCCTACACCCTATACCCTAAACCCTTAACCCTTAACCCTGAATCTCGAACCCTGAGGCCTCACCCTTTACAGTAGAAGCCAGAAAGTTGGAACATCATTGGCCTCATGCCCTTAAGGTAAAGTATAAGGGGTCCTAGCACTAATCCTCCTAAAGCCATGTTCCAACTTTCTGGCTTCTACTCTAAAGTGGTCTCTATATCCGGATGGTGACATGAACCACAGTATAGACATGAGTTCATCATTCCCGCAGATTTTGGTAGCCTTTACTATGGGGATCCTCATGTTGGCCCGTCAAGATAGAGGGCTCATTCATCAGGACTCTGCAGTAGAGGCGGGTGCTTATGTGCATACACACGCGCAGATCCTTAGACAGGCAAACGCATGTATTAGATACACAAAAAAGTAATAGGATAAGCATAAGCATACATATATGAAGTATATGTATATACATCTTACATCCATACATGGATACCTGTAATTATACTCAAATGTATATATATATATATATATACATATTTATATATGGAAAGCATTAGTATGTGTGTGTGGAGACCTCCGGCATCTCAGGTTGGGATGTACTGCTTGACGTTAATGATTGCCGTTACGAGTTGCTGAAGAAGCCGCTTGGGTTGAGAGACTTCAGGTAATTACGGCTTCGGGTTTAGGGTTTATGGGTTTTGGATTTAGGGGTTTAGGGGTTTATGGTTCAGGGGCTTGCGGCTTTGGGTTAAGGCTTAAGGGTGTCGGTTTGAAGATTCTCGGATGAAGATGTTTCTTATTATAGGCTGAGCTTCTAGGAGGATTGACTGGGTTCTGTAGGGATTACAATCGGTTTCTGCTCACCCTCAAGCCCCCTAAACCTTAGGGCCTAAAACGCTAAAGTCTTGAATAATCTTGAAGCTATAAACCCCTCAATTCCCAACTCGAGGCCCTCCATGCTCAACTCTTCAACCACCGAAGGCATTCGGGGCGTGGGATGGTGACTTCCGAACATGGATGGTTTCACACACTACATTATCAGGACGATCCACATAGAGTTGAAAGACCCTTCAGAACATGTCATGAGTAGTTAGACGAAGGACCATGGAGGTCGCGACCCTAAACCCCTAAATTGGCGACCTCGCAGAAGGACTTCGCCTAGGGTTTTTTCAGAATCGAGTTTCAGAGCCAGGAAATTGTAAACCCTAAACCCAACTCAATCAACTCTGTATATGTAGCTGCCAGGCACAACCTCATGTTTGCCGTGGTTCCCTCAACCTACATGTGGGAGGACCTGGGTGGGTTCAGAGGGTATAGGGCTGACTAACCTAGGGGTCCTCGCAAGTAGAATCCGGTTTCGGGGGTTCCTTGTTGGTAGTGACTCAGGCTCCTACATCATGTGGGGTCTTCACCGAGGTAAGGATTTCCATGGGTTGTCGGTTTAGGGTTTAGCGTGGGGTTTAGGGTTCAGGGTTTGCGGGTTTAGGGTTTAGGGCTGTGTTCAAGGACCTTAGTCGTCAAGGTCGTGTTTGCCACTTGGGCTTCTCAAACCTGACTATGTGGCGTGGTTAGGGCTCCCCAAAGGCACATATGCAAAACTTAGGATAAGGATATTCCATAAAAGAAGCCCCTTAACATCATGAAGCCCAAGAAGGTAGGGCCTGTTTTCAAGATGCCTATGCCTATGTCCCTTTTTGGGCGCTCGTGAGGAGTTCCGAGGTAAGGTTTCTTAGACTTGGGTCTGAGATTTAGGATTCAATCAAAGGGGAAAGGGAGGGACCCCTAATGGGGACCCCTGCCCTATAATGGGCTATATAATGGGAATATAATGGCTATATTAAGGGTATATACCTAGGGGTCCTTATTAAGGGTCCCTGCTTTTACCCTTGGATTCAAGGGTGGGCATGTAGGGTTGGGGCTTTCGGGGCACCTCGTCTCTAAGACTCTTGGTTGATTTTGCGGTTCTTTCGTTTTTGCACTGATGGCTTCTTTTATAGCTATCTGCAAGGATATAGGTGTCGGGAAAGGGTTGGTGACAACATATGAAGTGCAGCTTAGGTTTTGATTAGGGTGTTGGCGAGTGTTCATAGGGCTCCTTGAGAAAATTCGTGAAGATTCTCGCGGGTGAATATATGGTGGTGGGGGACTAGTAGTGAAGCCACCTAAGCCCTGCAACGGAAGCCCCTTCGGTTCCCTTTCTGCCTCTATCACATATCGAAGCTGAGCATCCCAACCGAAAGCCTTGGTGTAAAAACATCATGTATTTTTGAACCCAAGACCCAAAGGGCAAGCCCTACCTTAACGCTGAATAGCCGACGTTTTTAGGGCTCCTTACTATGATTTCCTTTCATTAATCCTCAAAACGGTAGCTTAAGCCCTACCTTAACCCTGAATGGCCTACCTTTTTAGGGCTGCTTACTATGATTTCCTTCTATTAATCCTTGACAAGGTAGGTTCTTCCGGGTTAAGCTAGGCCCGAATTTCTACCCGGCCCTGGCCCTAAACACAAGTCTTAACTTACACGCGAAACCCTGAGCTGTCGCCCTGAACAGTGAACTGACTCAACCCTAAACCCGAAACTTTAAAACCCTAAACTCTAAACCCTAAACTCTAAAGAAAACCTTTAACTCTAAACCCCAAACCCTGAGCCTTGAGCATTAAAACCGAAGCTCCTCATAAAGCCTTTTTGCACGATTCTAGAGGTGGTAGTGGTAGCGGTGGTAGTAATAGCTGTCGTTGTGGCAGTACGCGTCGTCGTAGTAGTAGTGGCAGTAGTAGTTGTGGTGGTGGTGGTGGTGGTAGTAGCAGTAGCTACCACTAGTATGATGCTAACGGTACTAGAAAGAAGCCTCGAAAGCCTTACACCTGATACCCTACACTAAATCCTAAGCCCTAAAAGCAAAACCCCAAACAGAAACTTCAATGTTCAAAAACCGACACCTTAAACCCTAGGCGCGAAGCCCTCAAGAAATGCAAAAGAGCCCCTTAAACACCGAAAGAGAAACCTGCAAATCCTACATGCGGGAGGATGGCAGCGGCATGGACAAGCATCTTTATGAGGCGAAGGCGCCAAAACAGAGCTTTAGGGTCTAGAGATTAGGACTGAGGAAGTAGGGTTAGGGTTTAGTAAGGGTTTAGGGTTTAGAGTTCTGTATGATTGGGGTTTGGGGTTTCTGGGTTTTGGGGCTTAGGCTACATAGGGTTAGGGTTTGGGGTAAGGTTTAATTTAGTGTTCAGGGTGTAGGCTTAGGGTTTAGGGTATAGGATTTTAGGGTTTGGGTTTCAGTAGGCGTAGGATTTAGGGGTTTAGGGTTTGGAGTTCTAGGGTTTGGTTTAGCGGTTAAGGGTTGCTTCTTCGCGGTTTCTCTGGGATTCTATAACGTGCTCGAAGCTCTTTGTTCATAGGTTTCGATGGTGTTGATCAGTTTTCTAGGGGCTGAGGAGTTTTGGAGTAAAGGTGTTTTGTAAGGGGTTTAAAGGATCAGAACCCCCAAAGGCATCCAACAGTCTGCTTAGATATGCATCCCTTTGGGGATTTTTTTGTTTCCGTTGTTTTTCCGGGGCCCTCTAAAACCCAAAACGCTAAACGCTCAACCCCAAACCCTAAACCCTGACACCCTAAACCCTGAACCCCTAAACCCTGAACCCCTAAACCCTGAACCCTAAACCCTAAACCCCTAAACCCCAAACGTCTACCCCCAAAACCTTCGTCTGCAGCCACCAAACACCCAAATTCGGAGAGTAAGCTAGGGGCCTTCATAATTACCCAAAAAAGGCCTATGTACTGTTATGGGCGATACTTCCCTACGTCATAATAGTAATTCCTAATAATGGAAACCCTATATTCTACTATATCGGTACATAGCACTCTTTGAGTAATTACGTATACTATCTTGGGGGTTCCTTATTCTAACTATAGTATATACCCCAACACCCTATTACCTATACTGTCTTGGGGGTTCCTTAATCTAACTACAGTATGTAACCCAACACCCTACTTAGCTATACTATCTTGGGGGTTGTTCCTTATCATAACTAGATCATATAACCCAGCAGCCTAATTACCTATACCATCGTGGGGTTTCCTTATTATAACTATAGTACATAGCCCAACACCCTAATTACCTATACTTTCTTGGGGGTTCCTGTTATTATATCTTTAGTATATAACCCAACACCCTATTCTAATTATTGTTAAGGCCCTATATTAATCACGCGGTCAGGCGCAGTGGTCGCCGCTGCAAATCGCCATCTACCAGTCCCTGGCGACCATCGCCCACGACCGGGTTTAGTGTTTAGGGTTTTACCAATCAGAAACCACCATACATTGCCCACGACCGGAAACGGGCTCTCCATGGTAGGTTTTCTGGTGGTAATTCATAATAAGGATTCTTTCATTGTAAGAGTGTTGTGAGGGTTTCACAAGGCTTCTATAAGGGTCTGTAATTATGAGATAGAGCCTTAGAAAGGTTTCTGTAATAAGCTTACTAGAAGGGTTCCTGAGGCTTCTTTAAGGTTTTGACCAGCCTTCCAGAAGGCTTCCTTAAGTCATTGAACATCGAGGGGATGTGGCATTTGAGCTTGCAGCGTCGCAATCTGCAGGCAGGATTCATGCGAACGGTTACCACCATTCCTAGGGTCTGCGATGTCGGCTGTGCATCTTGATTTACTTGAATCCCAGACGTCCAGGGTTTCGGGTTTAGGGGATAATCCATAAATCCTGGAACTTGGGGCGCTGGGTTTAAGCTATGTAAGCCGGCCCGCAAACCCTAACCTACCGGCCAAACTCTAAACCCTGAAAAGCAGAAAGTTGGAACATCATTATCCTCATGCCCTTAAGGTAAAGTATAAGGGATCCTAGCACTAATCCTCCTAAAACCATGTTCCAACTTTCTGGCTTCTACTGTACTTGGAGCCTCAAACCTCCCAAGCCCATATAGATCCTTTGAATGGAACTTTTATAGAACCCTTCAGCGAGAATCTTACAGAGCCCTTTAATGGAACCCTTACGGAACCTTAGAAGGTTCCTTCGGGTTCTGAGCCCTTGAACTCGAAGCCCAAAACCTTAAGAACCCTTAGCCCTAAAGCATGTAAACCCTAAACCCTAGAAGCATAAAGCCCTAGAACATATAAACCTTAAGCCCTAAACCTTAAGCCCTAAACCCTAAAAAATAGAGCCCTAAAACTTCAGCCTAAAACATATCCCTTCACACTGGAAGGAGCTCCAATTCTGAGAATGAAAAGAGACCGAAACACAACAGTTTAGGGTTTTAGGGTTTAGTTTTTTTCTTGAGTTTTAGGGTTTAGTGTTTGATTTGAGATTTAGGGGTTAGGGGTTGGGGTTTATATAGGGATTGCTAGACCCAGAAACTCCCTTAAAGCACTCCCTAAAGCCCAAACCCGAAGCGCTTACAGTATCCCTAAACTCTAAACTCGAAGCCCTAAACCTTACAAACAATAAACCCTAAACCTTATGAAGCCTAATCCCGAAAACACATAACCCCTAAACCTTAAAACCTAAACTCGGAGCCCTGAACCCTACACCCTAAACTCTAAAGTTAAACTCGAAGTATAATGCCCCTTTCTGCAATCCTCATAGACCCCTTTAAAAGGAACCCTTCAATTATCAAGGCCCCAATCTAAACTCGGAGCCCTCAAGCCAGGACCTGCTTTGCAGGAAGGGTACGACCTCCCTCCAGGACTTGGCAGGACAAGGAAGGGCCCCCGTCTCGTTGATTCAGGCTTGTCTTAGGGGTTTAGGGGTTTAGGGGTGTAGGGGTTTAGGGGTTTAGTGGTTTAGGGTTTGGGGTTTGGGGGTTTAGGGTGTAGGGTTTAGGGTTGGTAAGGTTTAGGGTTTAGGGTTCAGGCGTTTTTTTCAGGCATCTGTAAAGGCCTAGTAGGGCTCTATATAGGCTCTTCTGCAAGGGCTCTACAAGGATTTTTTTTCGGACGCTTCTCTTGTACCCAGGCTTTCCTGTGATAAGGGTTCTACGGGGCGTTGTTGGTATCTAAGGGGCTCTATATAAGTTTGCGGGGTCTTCTTATAGGGTCAGGGATCGATACTTCAGCTAGGGGGTTCTATAAGGCTTTTTGGGGTCTAGGGTTTAGGTTTAGGGCTTAGGGTTCAAGGTTTATAGGATTTAGGGTTTAGGGTTTACAGTAGGGGTCGAGTATTCTTTTCCTTGGTGAAGAGTATCAGAATGATTATTCGATCGGTGCATGCCGGCCTTGACCCAGATCTTTTAAGGCATGGGAATGGGTAAGCAAGGGCTTGGGAGGTCCCTTTAAAGGGTTCTATACTATAAAGGTTCTGAATGGATTTAGGGTTTAGGGTCAAAGAATACCCCCGCCTCCCCAGCCTGGGAGATATCCTGGTAGTTTGTGGCTTTGGCCCCTTGTTTGGGGCCTTTGAAGTCTGGGTAGTAGCAGGGCACTTGCTTGGACGATGGTGTCCGGTTTCAGGGTTGAGGGTGCCGGGTTTTCGGGTTTAGGGTTTGCAGTTTCCGTATTCAAAGCAAGTCTGCAGTGCGCAACTACTTTAGGGATAATTGAACCAAAACCCTAAACCCTATTGGTCTTAGACTACAAGTACCTTGGATGGGTGTTCTTCATTATAAACCTACGTATACGCTGGCAAATCCCCGGACGGTCTCTTGTGTAGGTAGCCGTATGGAAAGTCATAAATCCTAGAAGCTGCCCCCACCATGTAATAGTGACTATAAGGATTATATTAGGGCCCTATCATATTCCTATTATACAACTATTACAGGGTGGAGGCAGCTTCTAACATAAATCCTTAATTACCAAGCACTTTGTTTGTTGCACCCTGCCCTAAGGGGTACCCCTCATCCGTTATGTAGCCCAAGCTCTCAATTCTCGTTTGCCGCCAGGTCCTCTCGAGGTGGTACCAGGAAAACTGACTCTGGTCACGGAATTCGGGCGGGCTGCTTGATAGTGGTTCAGGATGTGGTGCGTTACCTGGAGCCCCAACTCCTGCAAGATAGTAGGTTACTTGGAGGGTCGGGGGACTTAGTAAGTAGGTAGTAAGTAGACTTATAAGTACCCTAAAAGGGACCCTAATTGGGGTTATGATACTTAATAAGTCCCTAAAATAACCAGTTACTAAGTCCCCCGACCCTCCAAGTATGTTTCCAGAATGATAGAACAGCCTTACGCTTAAACTTTCATCCCCAAACCCCAAACTTAGCCCATAATCACTTAGGTTTTTGGATCTGCAGGTCGAGTGTACGCCTGTTTGGTTTGTGGTTTAGCTGGGTTGTGCTTTGGGATAACTTTTAACTTTCCTTATTTCCTTATAAAGGGAACCTAGGTATAAATGCTTTCCAAAGGGTTTAAACCACAACCCATTTAGGTTTTGGGTGCAGGTTGGGCTTTCCCTGCCACATGACCGCTTTAACGGCTCGGCGGTTGTAGGGACTTAGGGCTGGGGTTTCAGGGAGGGCGTCTCATTAAAGGTTTAGGGTTTAGGGTTTAGGGTTTAGGGGTTTAGGGCAATCAACCTTCCTATTATGAAATGGGCGGTTTTCAATATTAGGGTCCCCTTTTCGGGTCCTGATTATATATACGGCACCTAAGGTTTAGGGTACCCAAAACGGGACCATAATTTTGACAACCACCCAGATAGACCCTCAACCCCCCAAACCCTAAATTCAGGAGTTTTCGGGCTCCCCAGAGAGCCCAATATGCCTTGATTAAGGAACAAAGCTTAAATCAGAATATGAAGCCCTATATAATTTAAGCCAGATTCCTTAATTAAGATGAAGCCCTATACAATTTAAGCCATATTCCTTAATTAAGGGGATATAGCTTAAATCAGAATATGCAGCCCTATATAATTTAAGCCATCTTCCTTAATTAAGGGGATTATGGGCTCTCTCGGTCACCCTAAACCCTAAACCCTAAACCCTAAACCGTGATTGAGGCTTTCTGCACGAAGGAGCACTCCCCGGAGGAGATGCATTGTTGCTACCTGGATGATCTTCGGTTTTAAGGTTTCTTAGGGGTACTTAGAATTTTGTTTGTAATTTTTGGTTATTAAAATACCTAAGAAACAGCTAAAATTACAATTCTTGCTAGGGTTCTAAGTTCAGTATAGATTAGGGCTTAGGGTTTATGGTCTTAGAGTTCAGGGCTTAGGGTCTTAGGGTTTAGGGTTTGGGGATTAGGGCTTAGGGTCGTAGGGGCTTAGGGTTTAGGGTCTTAGAGTTCAGGGCTTAGGGTCTTAGGGGATTAGGGTTTTTCTCTAGCGGTTAAGCTTTAAGGGGCTTACTTCCTGTCCTGGACTGCTGTTGGTTGACCAGTTTTAGAAGGCGTTCATTTTGGTTCAGCCGGCGGTTCCTGTTTCGGGTCTAGGGCTTAGAGGAGGGTTAAGGGCTCAGGGCTTCAAGTCTAGTGTTGAGTGTTGAGAAAGCAGAACTAGGGCTAATTTGCTCAGTAGTAGAGCAATTAGGTAACCTTTAGCCAGTCCCTACGTATCCCCTAGAGGTTATAACCTTTTGTTCCCCTCAGAGAAAGGGCTTGTTAATAAATCAAGGCAAACATTCTATCCTTAATCCCACCTTGCACCCTAAATCGATAAGCCCCCAACACGAAGCCCCCCACCCTCGTCTTCGGACTCTTCGCGCCATTCGAAGCTTAAGCCCTAAGCCAAACCCAAAATATGGAAAACCCAAACCCCAACACCTTAGACCCAAACGAACGAAGCCACATGGAAAACACAAGAGCAAGATGCAAACGTAACCCCAAGCCTTTGAGAGCCGAAATATAGCAAAGAAGAATCTGTCAGCCCACTACAAAATCCTATATGAACGCCTACATACATAGACCAGTAAACCCTAAGCCCTCAACCCTAGACCAACCCTAAATCCCACCTCCCAGGTCACGATCGCTATACCAGCGATTACCATGCGCCCATGCCAACCTGCTTCTGTGACCTGCAGCACCCTGGACCTGGAAAGCTTTGAGGTTTATAGTCAACCCCAGAAAGTTGGAACATGGTTTTAGGATGATTAGTGCTAGAGTCCACTCTTCTTTACCTAAGGGCGTGGGGATAATGGTGTTCCAACTTTCTGGCTTCTAGTGTAGGGTTCAGGGTTTAAAGGCTTGGGGGTTCATGGGGTGTTGCGTCTAGTTCACAGAGTTGTATATAGGCTGTTTTGGGGCCGACAGTTGCTTTAACAGTGTTTTGCTGGAGGGTTCTGGAATTTCAGATTTTGGGTTTCGGCTTTGGACTATTCGGCGTTTGCGCCTATATCTACACACCACGGTTTAGGGTTTACGGTTTGGGGTTTAGGTTCTACAAATCCGTGACACAACGGTCGCGTTTTCCAGATCGCGGAGAAGGGTTGGAGCAGGGGCCCCAGCAGAAGCCACCAGCAACTGCATCGACTTTGGACGGCGGAGTCAGTGCATTGCACGGCGGCCTTCCAGATCAGGGTACCTTAAAATTCCTGTCACGCTCAGAACCGCCGGTTGAAACTTTTCGGAAAGCGCGCGGCGTGAAGTGCTGCGCCAGGGCATTCACCAACATGGGGTCCGGTCGACATTCTATCTGGTGTTGGGTTTAGGGTTTATCTGCTTACGGTTTAACGGTTTAGGGCTACGGTTTAGGGCTTGGGCTTGTGCAGTTTGGGGTCAAAGGTTTGTAGTCTTTAGGCTTTCGAATTCATTGCGAGGCATTGCGACAACTGGTTCTAGAGCTTTGAGGGGCTTGACAGGCCTTCATACAACATTGTGCAAAAGGACTTGACTTTAAATGACTCACTAGGTAGGCCTTTGGGATATTTTACATCTTCTCTTATTGGGCTTACTAGGACCCTATAAACGAATATTTTTCAGAGGCTTTAAAGGGCCAACCTAGCTCATGATTTCAGCATTTCGGGTTTCAGCGCTGAGCTGCTGACCTCTGGGAGGAGAGCTCTACGGTTTCTTGGTTGTCTCAGTCTCGGTGTTTAGGGCTCTAGGGTTTAGGGTTTAGGTTAGGGCTTACTTGAAAGATCCGGCTAATTATAGGTATAGTTACCTTATTTGTAACCCTAGTTAGTAAGTCCCATGGTCCTTTAAGTAGGGCTTACTTGAAAGCTCCGGCTCGTGAATGGGGTCTGGGTTTTCGTGTAGTAGTAGATGGGCAACATATCTGTCCGTACAGAGGCGAAGAGCTCTTCTCACTTAGACTCGTCCTTATAGTGCAGTCAGAGTTTAGGGTGTTTAGCCAACCCAAATCCTACACCATAAACCCTAAAGCCTATAAGCCCCCACGACCTGACAACCCTAACGCAGGGAACCTTAAACCCACCGCCCGAAGACCGTCAACCTTACTCATCCCTTCTAAACTCATCCTGGCACGCTTGCCCAGGCCCCTTCAAACACTCTGAAGCAAAAAGCATCCCTAGCGAGGTATCATAGTCATAACAGCTTTACATGTCGTAACACGTTTTGAACCGCTATTTGAGATGTTTCCCGCCAGCCATCATATGGCTTCAGCGAAGCGTTTCTTCAGGGTTTGGGGGACTTCGGGTTTCAGAGCTTTAAGATTTAGGGCCTTAGGGGTTTAGGGTTTCGGTGGGTGCAAGGAAATTTGTCGAGTTCTCCAGCAAGGAGAAACTGCCGCTGGGCGCAAAGTTGCATATGGGGATGCTTTAGCGTTCGATGTTTTATTTTTTGATGTCGGTGATTTTTACGGAGGGCACGGAGATTTGGGATTTGGGGTTGGAGTTGGGCCATCTGTTTCCTTGAACCCCCAAAACTCTGAACCCTGAGCCTTAAACCCTACTCCGTAGGAGTTGTGATGCTTTGTTATGTGTGGGAATTTAGGTGCGATGGGTTTATTATCTTCCAACGCCCAGACCCTAATTCAAAGGTCGTCAGGCATAGATCATGCTTTTGAACATCAGTCGTAACATCCGTAACATCCCAAGAGGTCACAGCACCCTTGACCAAAGCGGCCCAAGATCCTATACCCGTGAGCCCAAATGTATCAACCCCGCCCTACATCACGTAGACAGGACGAAAGAACTACCTCGTACAGGTACGCCAGGTCCTTACGCCAGACACTATAAATCCAAAGTGCTTAAACCTTGAATCCTCAAGCCCCCAGTTTTGAAACGGAACACAACTCAAAGCAAACACCCGACAAGACCCTGAACCCTTTCAAAGCCGATAAGAACTTCACGAAACAGTATGAGACTTCAAAACCCATAAACACCCACTCGGATTCTGCCTACCACCCTTAGAAAAATTGCCCTTTGCAAATCCGTCTTAAACTTCTCCAGCCCAAACCCTAGACCCTACAGCCCCAATTCGGAAAACTCGAAAACCTTGAGCTCCGAAACCCCACAAACCCTGAACCCCTAAGCTCCTAAGGCGCCCAGGAAGGGGATGAAATCGGACGTGGACCCTGAGCCCTAAACCCTAAACCCTGAGCCCTAAACCTTGAGCCTTAAAGCCTAAAGCCTAATCCCTAAATCCTAAGCCCTAAACCCCAAGCCCTAAACCCTAAACCCTAAGCTCTAAACCCTAAGCCCTAAACCTTAAACCCTAAACCTCAAAAAACAAAAATCCTAGCGCGCCAAGGAAGGAGATGAAATCGGACCTGGAAACAGCGGGCTTCCCGCCGGTCATCCGGAGCTGAGCAGGCGGCGCCTGACTCGGAGGATCTTGGGACTTTGTAAGTACCAGACCCCCGGGAGGATGCAAAAAGTAGATCCCTTAATGGGGGTTCCTATAAAGTACCCGCAGTAGTATAATTAGGGCCCCAAATTAAGGGATCTACTGTCTTGAAGGGATCTTTTGGTTGAGGATAGGAAGTCAGGCTATTAATAAGTACCTTAAGCAAGTGTACGAGGTTAAGGATCCCTTTAAGGCATCTAGAGGGGTACTGTGAGGGTTTAGGGTTGAGGGTCTACCTGGATGATCATAGGACTTAGTAAGTAGGCTTTCTTAAGTACTAGGATGCCCAGTAGTACCCTTGTTCCCTTTTTGTAGCCTGGGTCCCTTACAACCTTGCTCAATACCAAAAAGGGAGCCCTTTTTATTCCTAGGTTACTGGGCATCCTAGAGCACCCTAAACCCTAAACCTGAAGAACCTACCTTTTTTAGGGTTCCTAAATATGACTTCCTTATATAAGGTCCTTAGAAAGGTATGTCATTCCGGGCTTAGGTAAACCCTCTACCCTTGAGAGCATTCCTGGTTCGAGCCGCCGGGTTTGAACTCTAAAAGCCCTAAACCTGCCTTTGGTTAGTAAGGAATGGAAGAATGGTAGTAATAGTGGTGAAAATTGCACTCCATTCCTCCATTCCCTGCTAACCAAAGGTAAGAAAACCCTGTAAACTCCTAAACCCTAACTTCAGATAACTTGTTTGGGTTTAGGATCATGGTTTTGGGTACTATCAGGGGTTCCTTTAAGGGATCTATAAGGGTACTATAAGGGTTGAGGGTAACTGAAGCCTGCACCCTAAACCCCGAGCCCTCAGCCGCAAGCGCTAGGTCACAAGCCCTGTTTAGGGTTTAGGGTTTAGGGTTTAGGGTTTAGGGTTTAGGGTTTAGGGGCCATGCTTGGAGGATCAATGGATCTAGTGGCTATTAGTGGTTGTTTAGTGTTTTGCCTTGTTGGCATATGGGTTTCTTCTGCGGATCTCCAAGTGTTCTTACATTCAAGGGGCATGGAGGATAAGTGAGCTTAGACAAAAGTATTCCCGCTAGGGCATTTATGATCCCAGATGGGGCTCTCCATGCTGAGGTTTGGTTCATTGCATGAAATGGCAGACCTGGGAGGGTCACTGCGAAGCAACATCGAGATCAGAATGTTTTTTTATTCATCCGCCGGAGAAGTCCTTATTCACACCCGCACCATGCTGACCATGAAGTTTTCATGGCTGTTGCAAAATGGGTCAGTTGAGTGACATCCTCTTCGAGGCTCATGACCATCATGAACGACAACATTGTGCCCGTTGCAACACATCTTCGCGGGGTGCTCCGACATCGAATGTTGTCAGTGGATGTTATTCATCCTTTATGTTCAGGATGAAGGAGGTTGGGACCAGCCGCTGAGGAAATGCGGCGCTGAGGCGGGTGTGCCCTAAAGTCGACATAGAGGCCAGGGTTACAAATAAAGTAGCTGTCGATGTACGTACTCATACCTCCGACCAGGGAACTTTTAACATTGCTCGCATAGTCCCAAGATCCTCCAATTACGCTGAACCCTAAACCTAAACCCTAAACCCGAAGCCCTAGACCCTAAACCCCAAACTCTAAACCTAAACCCTAAACCCGAAGCCCTAAACCCTAAACCCTTAAAGTACCCCCTATCGATGCCTTCTTGGGACCCATAATCCCCTGCTTACTACGTCCCAAGATCCGCCAAGTCGCCCCTGTGACCGAGACCAAAAAAAAACCTTAGCTGGAGGGGCCTTAATGATAAGAATAGAGTTCCTTTAAAGGGATCCTTAAAAGGGTCTATAAGGGATCTATAGTAGGGTTCTATACTATAGGAGGCCGTAATAAAAAGAGTAGGGTTCCTTTTAAGGGGGTCTATAGTAGGGTTACTATATGGGATTTATAAGGGCACTATAATATAGGGGCCGTAAGAATCAGAGTAGGGTTCCTTTTGAAGGGGTCTAGAAGGATTACAAGAAGGGGTTTAGGGTTTAGGATTTAGGGTTTAGTACAGGGGCTAGAATAATTAGAAGCGGCTCGGGTTTGTATGTACCCCATTTAGAGCACTTGTAACTCTACTTACTCCCTACTTACTAAGTCCTCCGACTCTCCAAGCAATGCGCGCAGGCCGAGGATTTGGGCACGCACCAGAAAAAGAGAGGGACAGCGGGGAGAGCCCCGTGGTTCTAGGATTGGGGGGTGTTGCTTACTAGAAGTATACCATACAGGAATTTCCAAACCCAATTCTTAGCCTTGGGCAGAGTTTGCAGCCAGAGGTTTGAGAAAAGGGCTTTAGTCATAATATAGCATAGTAGAATTTTTGGGCACCTTTGTATGATCAACGTGTTCTATATGCCGACACCTTATTCTACCTGACAAGGCCCGTATCTCAATCTTTTAGGTCCGGTTTGTGCCGAGTTTTGGGGTAGAGGGCGCGGGGTTAGGGTCTCGGCGTATTGGGTGGGATGTAGTTAGAGACTGTGGATGTTGCTAGCAGATTCCGGGTGCCAGAAGTACGCCTAGCTGCAGGATTACAACTGAGATTCCTCGGGTAGTATTAAAGAGACTCCTTAAAGGGGACCCTTCTTAACCCTACTTCTGGCTCTCTTAAAAGGGACCTTTAGAGAGGGTCGAGAGGGTCGATATCCCCAAGGGTCCCCTAAATCCTAACTTCTGGGGAAGGTCCCAAACAACACCAGACATTTCCTATTGGGAGATCGTAGTCGATGGGGGCTTCAGGAAAGCTTGGGTTTGCGGTATGGACCCTGGATGAGGACCTTTAAACCCTAAAGCCCTGAACCTTTAAGAATATCTGTAAACCCTGAATCTTTTAATCTCTAAATGCTTAACCCCTGAACCCCTAATAATGTCTTTAAACCTAAACCCTAAACCTGTTGGTCTCTAAACCCTATAATAAGCTCCTGAACCTCTAATATCTCTGTTAAAGGCATTGAGGGTTCCCAGAGAGCCCAATACCCCTTAATTAAGGAATATGTAGCTTAAATCATAGTATCAAGCCCTATATAATGTAAGCCATATTCCTTAAATAAGGGGTATTGGGCTCTCTGGGTGCTTGAGATGGGCTCTAACGGGTTTCAGTGCGTGTGTCTTGTGGCCTCAGACTTGCCAAAGCCCAAACCCCCGAACCCTACTTGGAGGGTCGGGGGACTTAGTAACTGTATCTTTTAGGGACTTATAAGTACCATAACCCCACTCAGGGGTTCCTTTTAGGGTACTTATAAGTCTACTTACTGCCTACTTACAAAGTCCCCCGACCCTCCAGGTAAGCTGTAAATCGGAAATCCTAGGCTGAACCCTAAAACCCAAAGCCGAAACCCTGAACCCCAAACTGCAAGCCTTAAAGGGAACTCCAGAAAGTTGAAATATGGCTTCAGGGTAGGATACCCTATAATTTACCATAAACGGTTTAGGATAATCATATTCCAACTTTTTGGCTTTTACTTTAGGCTCTAGATCCGAACCTAAACCAAAAAAAACAAGCCCGGTCCTGCAACGAGGGTGTGGCGGCTTTGCATTCCACTAGACGGGCCAAAATTCACCAAGCAAAGGGACACGCTTCAAAGAATCCAAGGACCCTAGCAAGGTCACGTTCGACAGTTGTAGTATCGAGGCCTTAATAATTACCTATACTATTTTTGGCGCTGCCTTCTTGTAAAAAACAAGATGGGCCCCAAAGCCCTATTCTAATTGTTACGGCCCCTATACTAAACCCCATAATACCCCTTATAGTAATCCTTGTAGACCCCTTACAAGGAACCCTATTCTAATTATTCGTATTATTACGGACCCTATATTATAGTACCCTTGTAGAGCCCTTATAGTAACCCAATTAGACCTCTTTAAAGGAACCCTTCTCTTTTTATTACGGGCCCCTCTATTTTCGAACCCTACGATAAATTCCTCCCTTATAGACCCTTTTACGGATCCCTTTAGAGGAAACCTATTCTAATTATTAAGGCCCAAATTTACCCTTTGAAAGGAACCCTATTCTAATTATTATTACGTCCCCCAGAGTCCCCTAGCTACAAACTCCCCGGAGCGTAAAGTCTAAGTCTAAGCGCTACGCCACAAGCTCAGAGACATACTTTCTGACTTATTTCCCTGAGGGTCCTTTACGGGCTCCTTTAGTGGATTCCAGAAGGGTTCTACTTTTGTTGGTTTCCGAGCCAGTGCAAATACAACAGCAACAACACAGCCACAATAGCAACTACCACTACTAGCACTGGCACTACGACTACCACGACGACGATGCCATCATCCCGCCGCTAGTACCGCTGCCACCAACACGATCACTGTATCACTCCTGCTGATACCGACACCGCTCCTCTCGCAAGCTTCGCTCTTGCTATTCCGATGACAAACCCCATAAACCCTCAACCCTAAACCCTATCCCCTAAGCCCTAACCCCTAGACCCTAAACCCTAGACCCTAAACCCTAAACCCTAACCCTAGACCCTAAACCCTATAAACCCTAGACCCTAAACCCTAAGCGAAAAGCCTTAAACCCGAAGCCCTGAGCCCTATGCTCGTAGCCCGAAGCCCTAAACCCTGAACCTTAGGCCCCAAAGCTTCCTCCCCAAGCTCTAAGCCCTGAGCCCGAAGACCTAGCCATGTGAGTGATAGGGTTCGGGGGCCCGTTGTACTATAATGATAATGATGATTATAAAGATAAAAAAAAACATAATAACAATATTAATAATAGTAATACTTATAATAACTATAATAATAGTAATTTAAATAAGGAACCCCCAAAATAGCATTGGTAATATTTAGGCCCCTAAAGTAGCCATGTGAGTGAGGTATGGAGGCCTTGGCCTGGGGATCATGACGGGGCAAGAGGCACGGGCTTGGGCTTCGGGCGCTTTTGGGTCAGGGTTTTGGGATTAGGGCTTAGGGTTTTGGGATTAGGGCTTAGGGTTTTGGGTTTAGTGTTCGCGGGTGGGGCTTCGGCACTGTATGGGCACAGTGGGCCCATGGGATTGAGGGCTTTTTGTAACAAGTCCTAGCTGAAGTAAGTAGAGTGTTCCCCGATGCTTCCTTCTAACTAATTATCCCAAAGGGCCCTATGTACTGTTGTGGGTGATATTTCGGACCCTTTGGATATTAATGTCCTTAAGTGCGGGTTATTTCGGGCTGGGCCCTGAACCCAAACCCTCGACCCTAAACCCTATATTTTAGAAGGGGCCCCCACCCTGTAATAGTAGTATAATAGGAATATAATAGGGCCCTAATATAATCCTCGGGTTAACCAGGGTCTGCAGCCTTGAGGTTACGGCTTGTTGATGGGGTTTGGGGTTTAGGGTTTGGGGTTTGCGTGTGGTGACAGAGTTTGATTATGGGTTTAAGGGTTGTGGCCATATGAAGGAGGACATACTTTGATTTTGTGGTGGTTCCACATTGTTCTATATGCTTTACAAGGGTTCGATGGGGATTCATAGTTTTCGATATGTTTTATCAGGGGTTGCTAGGGTTCAAGTTTTCGCGCCTGAGGCAATTGACTGCAATACTGTGGGACCTGCCTGCTGATTTGGGCCGTGTAGATCTCACCCTTCGAGGTACCAATGTGTTGGGTACGGCCCCCACTCAGTAATGGTTGAATAATATTCATAATATAGATATATTAGGACCTTAATAGTAGCCTTCTTATACACTCTGACTGTATGGGGGCAGTACCTAACCAATGTGTTAGCAGCCCTGAGGCTGGAGTTTGCTTTAGCTACAAGACTTTCTTCAGGCGGTGCAAGACCAGATCGAAGAAGATGCTAACAATGAGGGAAGCATCACAACACAGACAGTGCCACTTGTGCTTCGATCTTCAACAGATCTTGGTGTCAAAGAACAGCACAAGGTTCAGGCAGCCCGCATGCCATCAACGAGAGCAATATCACGACAGACTTCCGTATTGGAGTCTCCGCTTTGGCGTCTAAGGCGAACAACGATGTCCCTCTCATTGTCATCGACGGCGTAGACGAATCGAAGTTCGGCTGGCCTCGTTTTGGCTGAGGGAAGCAACCCCACGACCTGCACAATCTCGTGAGGCCTGCAGTGAGCTTCACAGGAGCACTGGCCCATAAGTTTGGGACTTGCCTCGACATGGCTGGACCCCTGATGGCGGGTGGCTCGGATTACTTTCTCGAGATTTTGTACCGGACGTGGGAGTTTTGTTCTTGCACACCCGCAGACCGACAGACGTTTAGTCACAGCAGGAGCCCAGCAAGCAAAGCAACAAAGAACCGTTTAGCCCCAAGCCCCTTAATCGAAGGCTTTACAGGAACTCCTTAAAGAGCCCGTTAAAGGAGCCCTGAACCCTAAACAACAACTCAGCAAAATCAGCGAAACCCAAACCCCAAATGCTAAGAGCTAAAGCCTTAACATAGGCTTACTTGGAACTAGTTTGTACTTCTCGGTTACCATCATCCCTAAGAAGCAGCTTCAGCTGTGCCTTTTGCAAGGGGTGCCAAGTTCGTCAAAGTAAACCCCAACCTAAATCTTAAACCCACAAACCCACAACCCCAAACCCTCAACCATTCAGATTTAAAGAGACCCTGATCCCCCTTATAGGAACCCGACTGGAGGCGCCTAAATAATTACCAATACTATTTTGTGTGTTCCTGACTATACCGGTACTATAATATGCCCCAAACCCCATGAAAATAATTCAGGCCCCTATACTAAGCACCTATATACCCCTGATAGCAAGCCTTACAGGTCCCTTAACGGGACATCTTAAATCAAATTTGTTCTCATTATGAAGGCCCCCTATAGTGGAGTTACTTGGAGGCCCAGGGGACTTAGTACGTAGGTTATACTCCATTCAGGGTACTTCTAACCCTACTTTTAATCTACTTACTAAGTCCCCTGGGCCTCTAAGTATTAGAAACCCCATTAAAGGACCCTAAACCCTAAACCCATATAGTAGAGCTATTAGAAACCCCATTAAAGCACCCCAAACCCTAAACCCTATGAACCCTAGACCCTGAACCCTGAACCCCATTAAAGGACCCTAAAAAGAAACTTATTCTCATTACGAAGGCCCCTATAGTAGAGGTATTAGATACCCCTTTAAAGGACCCTAAAAAGAAACTTATTCTCATTATGAAGGCCCCTATAGTAGAGGTATTAGATACCCCTTTAAAGGACCCTCAAAATAAACTTATTCTCATTATGAAGGCCCCTATAGTAGAGGTATTAGATACCCCTTTAAAGGACCCTAAAAATAAACTTATTCTCATTATGAAGGCCCCTATAGTAGAGGTATTAGATACCCCTTTAAAGGACCCTAAAAAGAAACTTATTCTCATTATGAAGGCCCCTATAGTAGAGGTATTAGATACCCCTTTAAAGGACCCTAAAAAGAAACTTATTTTCATTATGAAGGCCCCTATAGTAGAGGTATTAGATATCCCTTTAAAGGACCCTAAAAAGAAACTTATTCTCATTATGAAGGCCCCTATAGTAGAGGTATTAGATACCCCTTTAAAGGACCCCAAAAAGAAACTTATTCTCATTATGAGGGCCCCTATAGTAGAGGTATTAGATACCCCTTTAAAGGACCCTAAAAAGAAACCTATTCTCATTATGAAGGCCCATATAGTAGAGGTATTAGATACCCCTTTAAAGGACCCTAAAAAGAAACTTATTCTCATTATGAAGGCCCCTATAGTAGAGGTATTAGATACCCCTTTAAAGGATCCTAAAAAGAAACTTATTCTCATTATGAAGGCCCCTATAGTAGAGGTATTAGATACCCCTTTAAAGGACCCTAAAAAGAAACTTATTCTCATTATGAAGGCCCCTATAGTAGAGGTATTAGATACCCCTTTAAAGGACCCTCAAAAGAAACTTATTCTCATTATGAAGGCCCCTATAGTAGAGGTATTAGATACCCCTTTAAAGGACCCTCAAAATAAACTTATTCTCATTATGAAGGCCCCTATAGTAGAGGTATTAGATACCCCTTTAAAGGACCCTAAAAATAAACTTATTCTCATTATGAAGGCCCCTATAGTAGAGGTATTAGATACCCCATTAAAGGATCCTAAAAAGAAACTTATTCTCATTATGAAGGCCCCTATAGTAGAGGTATTAGATACCCCTTTAAAGGACCCTAAAAAGAAGCTTATTCTCATTACGAAGGCCCCTATAGTAGAGGTATTAGATACCCATTAAAGGACCCTAAAAAGAAACTTATCCCTAAACTCTAAACTCTAAAGCCTAAGCCCCATTAAAGGATCCTAAACCCTAAGCCCTTAAACCCTAAACCCTAAACCCCTTTAAAGGACCCCAAAAAAGCAGAAATCGAGGTGGCCTCGGCGGTGGGCCCTGCATCGGCGAAGGCACCTGCAGGCGACCGCGGGCCCTCGGGCCTCTTGTTTTTTGCTTAGGGCTTTGGGTTTGGGGTCTAGGGTTTCTGGAGTTTAGGGTTTATAGGGTTTAGGCTTAGGGTTTAGGGTTTAGGATCTAGGCTTCTTGCTTTTTGCTTAGGCCTTTGGGTTTAGGGTTCAGGGTTTACAGAGCTTAGGGTTTAGGGTGTAGGTTTAGGGTTCATAGTGTTCAGGGTTTATGGGGTTAAGGCTTTTTGCTTTTTGCTTAGGGTTCAGGGTCCCCAGAGAGCCCAATACCCCTTAACTAAGGAATATAGCTTAAATCAAAATATGAAGCCCTATATGATTTAAGCCATATATTCCTTAATTAAGGGGTATTGGGCTCTCTGGCTCTAGGGTTTATAGAGTTTAGGGTTTATAGGGTCTAGGGTTTACAGGGTTTAGGGTTTAGGGCGGCCTTTTTGCTTCTGTGTGTTTCCAACTTCGACAAGTGAGTGTATACTATGTAGACCACACTTCGGCAGGAAGAAAGTTTGTCCTACTCCTGCATGTTGCTGTTGAACACCTTGCAGCCCCCTTTCTCCTTAGATTCCTCCACCCAGTCCTCCGTTTCGAATATTTTAGTAGTATGATTTCATTCCCCCTCCGCTAGCCAGGCCACGTAAAATGCACTTGCTGGTACTCCGCATCCTCCGCATGATGGTATAGGCAACTGCGACGAAGCTTTATTCCTGCCAATGTATTATATGTGTTGTTCATTGTGTTTATGCAGTGTGTCAACCTGGCTATAGGAGGTTGTATGCTTCCAGAGTGTTTCTGTGGCTTCATCTGTCTTTGATGCTTTGGTTTCACCTAGTTGCGGGCGGTGTGCTTTTCTGTCTTAGTTGTGTTGGTTGTGTGTCTCTGTGTGTGTGCGTGTGTCTTTTTGGGACTTTGCTTTGTTGCGGCTTCAGGTTTTAGGGCTGGCCTCTGTGCTGACTCACGGCTATGGTGATATGGGATCCCTAAGGGAGCAGGGTTCAAGCGGGCGTATGTATCCCCAATAATCCTTCATTCTCCTAAGTGCTTCCTCAAGTTCCCAAGGTTCCCTGGTAGTACCTTCCCCCCTTGCACCACCCTCACTAAACCCCAAACCCCAGACCCTGAACCGCAATCCCTAGTGTAGGCCCGACAAGGGCAGGTGTCGCTTGGACAAAGGGGCGCCATAGCACCCCCAAAAAAGTCCTAACCCCTAAAAGCTTAAACCCTGAACCCCAAAAGCTTAAGCCCTAGGCTCTAAACCCTAAACCCTAAACCCTAAACCCCTAAACCCTAAACCCTAAACCCCTAAACCCCTAAACCCTAAACCCTAAAGAGCTTCAACCCCGAGCTCTAAACCCTAAACCCCTAAACCCTAAACCCTAAACCCCTAAACCCCTAAACCCCTAAACCCTAAACCCTAAAGAGCTTCAACCCGAAGCTCTAAACCCTAAACCCCAAAAGCCTAAACTCTGGGCTGTTTGGATCGCGGGGCTTGCACGGCCTTTCATAGCGAATCCCAGAAAGTTGGAACATGGATTTAGGAGGATTAGTGCTAGGATCCCTTATGCTTAAGAGCATGAGGAGAAGGATGTTCCCACTTTCTGGCTTCTACTTGGAGGGGCAGGGGACTTAATAAGTAGGTTATAAGTAGGGTTATAATTGGAGTAACTCCATTTAGGGTACTTATAGCTCTACATATAACCTACTTACTAAGTCCCCTGACCCCGACACTACGGGAATTATGGTATATTCCTTATTATGGGTAATGCAGGATTTGTATCATCAACCATAGCTCTAACTGCAAAAAAACCCTAAACCTTCAGCGAAAAAATCATAATTCCCATAGTCTAGGGTCCTTAAGTTAATGCAGGATTTAGATCATCAGCCGTAGTACTTGGGTACGGCCCACTCAGTAACAGTTGGATAAGATGCATAATATAGATATATAAGGCCCTTAATACTAGCCCTATTATAGACTGTTACTAACCCTAAACCCAAAACCCTAAACCCTAAACTGTATGGGGGCCGTACCCAACGTAGTACCCTTAAACATCCCTAGCAGTCGAAAGGCGGGGCCGCCAAGTCTGCTAGCAAGCAGCCGCGTGGAAAGAAAGACGATGAGGCGGCGGGGCTTTTAGGGTTTCTGGGGGTTCCTTCAAGGGATCTATGAGGGTTGCTATAAGGGTAGTTTTTGGGGTCTAGGGTTTTGGGGTTCAGAGTTTTAGGGTTCTCAGTATGGGGTTTAGGTTTTTGGGGGAGCTCCTTTAAGGGATCTATGAGGGTTACTGTAAGGCTCCTATTATAGGGTTTTGGTGGAGTCCTTTAAGGGATCTAGGAAAGTTACTATAAGGGTGCTATTATAGGGTTTTGGGGGGTTCCTTTAAGGGATCTAGGAAAGTTATTATAAGAGTCCGATTATGGGTTTTTGCGGGTTTTTTTGGGGGGTTCCTTTATGTTACTATAAGGGTACTGCTAGGGTTTAGGGTATTGGGGGTTTGGGGTTTAGGGTTTTAGGGTTCAGGGCATGGGTTTAGGGTTGAGGGTATGGGGTTTTAGGGTTTTGTTGGTGTCCTTCAAGGGATCTAGGAAAGTTTCTATAAGGGTCCTATTATGGGGTTTGGGGGGGTTCCTTTAAGGGATCTATGAGGGTTACGAAAAGGGTCCTATTAGGGTTTAGGGGGGTTTTAGGTTTCGGGTTCAGGCTATGGAGTTTAGGGTTTTTTGGTTTAGGGTTTTAGGGTTTTAGGGTTTTAGGGTTCATGGTATGGGGTTTAGGGTTCAAGGTTTGGGGGTTACATGGCCCACGGCCTTGGGTTTAGATCATTACCTCGCTATGGTCGTGGAGTGGGCAGACCTTCGCAACGTGGCGCCGGTGGAGCTCAATTGTGCCACGTTCACCCTCGACACGCCGGACGCCGGGCAGGTGCGGCGAATGACGGACCAAGGCACATTACACACCCAGTCAGTGGCAGACCCAGTGCACGACTACCGACAACCTCTTCAATTGCCACAATGCTTGTTCTCCTGCCAACTGGATTCTACAGCCAGTTTGGCTCAAGCATCTGATGGTCCAAGCCTGTGCCGTCTTCATATTTTTGTAGGGAGGTCTGAGGGTCGACTGCGAGCGGGTTGGTCAGGAAGCCACTTGCGAGTTGGAGTGAGACCCCGGACACTTTGTGCGCCCGTGGCTCCCGGCGCGGAGCAAGTGGCGATACCCAGTGCCACTCCAGTCAACACGTCTAGCGTCTAGAGGTCTGAATTGGGCTTCGGGGCCTGACTAAGGCTTTAAAGGGAACTCCAGAAAGTTGGAATATGGATAAATGGTAGGATCCCCTATAATTTTCCTTAAAGCGGTTACGATAATGATATTCCAACTTTCTGGCTTCTACTGTACGCTGCTTAGGGTGTGCAGGGTGTATAGGGTTTTGTGGCTTTACTGTGGGAGTACAGGATACCAGGCTTCGGGTCTGCGTTGCGTTGCTTGTTCAGGGTTTGAGGGTTCAGGCCTGTCCTCATATAATTTTCCTCCAAACTAAGACCCTGTAAGAGACCCATAAGACCCTACTATTCTCGCGATCAAGGCCCTTACATTCTACCTGGACTCGGTGGGGTCGGGGGTATCCATACCAAGTCGATTCCCTCTACTATGCAAGCCTGAACCATTGCTCATACTGTTTGCTAGGGTTCCTTAGCTTTAACACGTTCTAGCCCAAAGCCGCACTAGTTCTAATAGATGCTAGCCCCCAAACCGTATTTCAATCATTAAAGCCGGTATTGCATGATTCCGTACCCTTGCCGTCGCCTGCATGCACGGCTACGAACTCAGGTGGCTCCCCAGCCCAGACCTTGGTTTAGGGTTCAGGGTTTAAGACCTGAGAGACAAGGACCTAGAGTAGGCTCTTATTAACTTTTTTCAGATTTTCCGGTTCTTATTCCTAGACTACTCTTGGGTCTAAGAGATAGTACACCGTTAGGAAGCTCTGGATACCTGGTAGAAACTCTGGCTGGTGCTCCTCGTGTACTAAGCCACCCGAAACGGGCCCTTGTCCCTGGGGTGGCACGGCACCTTGGGAAACTTCGTGGTTTCCTGTATTCTCCTATAGAGGTACCTTTTCATAATTATTCTTAAGGCCCCAGAACTCTATGCAACCCAGAGCGTGATGTTGGTCGGACGAGGCCAACTACACCACGATCATGCTGCGGAACATTCCGAACAAGTGCAGCTGGCTTGCTTCAATAGACGACTTTCCACTCCTTAGGGTGTTATAATAACAATATCATACCATACCACAAACTCTATTACAATAATACGGTCGCTACAGCACAAATGTCGATAGAACCGCTGCAAGGAACCTTTTAAAGACACGCTTGGAGGATCATGGGACTTAGTGGGGAAGGTTAAGAGTATGGAGTTGTACGTATTTATTACAAGATTTACTTTATCTATAACCCCAATTACTAACTAAGTCCCATGATCCTCCAAGTAGCTGGCCACCTGGAAAGTTAAATTCTCAAAAACCACAGTGGCACCGACGCAATTGAAGTGGGATTCCCGCTAGATGTCAAGGGCTGCGAAACTGCAACGTAGCATGCGCTTCTGCAGCCGAAACTCAGAGTGTTGCAATTTTGCAGCCTCAGGCACAGATTTTTGGGGTGATGCTCGACAGTGTTTTTTGATCTCCGTGAATGAAGGGGTGGGGTAGCACCAGCCGAACAGCCTCCGGAACGGCTTCAGTTTTGCTTGATGCTTAGATGTTTGTTCCCATATGGACCCCTTTTAAAGTTACCATTATGATAACCCTTATAGTACCTCCCTTTGGGAGGGACCCATTGAAAAGTAATTTGATCGCTCTTGAGGGTTTAGGGTTTAGGGTTCCCATAACATACCCTTGAGTCCCGTGAGTAGCATTACTTAGATCCCCAATACATAACCTTTAAACTTTTTGGGTTCTTACAGTTTAGTAGGAATCGGAAAGTTAAGCCTTGTATTTCTGTGGCTTTTGTGTTGGGGGAGTAAGATCAGAAGGTACCGGATGAGGGGATCTGCTCTTGCGATCCCCCCAGACCCAAAACCCTAAGGTTCCTAAACCCTAAGGTTCCTAAACCCGAAGTCTCCTAAACCCGAAGTCTCCTAAACCCCTAAACCCTAAACCCCTAAAGCCATAAAGCCCTAAAGCCCTGTAGTAGGACCCTTATAGTAACCCTCATAGATCCCTCCCAAAACCCTAAACCCCTGAACCGGGGAACCCATATAGATCCCTAAAAGGAACCCTTATAGATCCCTTTAAAGGAACCCTCCTAAACCGGAAGACCATCCTTCGAGCTTCGAGAAATCCTTGCCAGGTACTCGCGGCAGATGCTCATCGATCAGTGGGAGCCTTAGTGCCCCAGCAGTAGGAATCTAGGGCTTCGGGTTGGGTTTAGGGTTTAGGGCACAGTAGCGTTAGTAGAGTAGGGCACCTTTAACTTTTGTGGGGGTGTGTAAGGTTTAGGGCACAGTAGCGTTAGTAGGGTAGGGCACCTTGAACCTTTTTGGGGTGTTAGAATCCCGACATGTCCGCAAACGTTGTCAGGATGCTGGATAAGGGACGTAGTGTCTGGGATCCTTAACCCAGACCCCCGGGAGGATCTAGAAAGTAGATCCCCTAATTTGGGGCCCTATACTGCTAAGGGTACTGTATAGGAACCCCCATTTAGGGATCTACTTTTTGGATCCTCCCGGGAGTCTGGGAAGGGAGGGGGTTCAAGCGGGGTACATAAACCAACAATCCCCTAATCTCCCCAGTCGGTGCTCCCTACGATTCCAAACGGCGGAGAGGGCGGAATCTGAGTCTTCGGGTGACTCGGCGGAGGTCGCGCTGCAGCTCGTGAAAGCCTTAAAACTGGGCTTTGGAGTACCGTACTTTAGTTCTTGTCGTCTTAAAGGGACCATTCTGAAATGAAAGTTTATACTTTTTTCTCCCTGGCTACTTAAAAGCCCAGAAAAGATCGCGAATGACGGCATCCTAGGCTGCACAACATGGGCTTCCTCGGGCAGATCGACTATCTGTTGGGCCCTAAGGAGAGCAGGTGGCTTTTTGCTTGATAGTAAAGTACTATAGTCGCATAGTAGTATAGTGTAGTACTATAGCAGTATAGCAGCTAGTAGTATAGTACTATAGTAGTATAGTACTATAGTAGTATAGTAGTATAGTAGTATGGTAAGTATAGTGGTATAATAGTAGGTATAATCGGTCTTCTTGGTTCTGTACAGGGTTCTACGAGGGATTCACAAGGGATCGTTTAGGGTTTGGGGCTCAGGCGTTTCTGGGGTGTACAGGCTTTTGTAATGTTAGTAGACTTGTAGAGCACTACATAATGCATTTACAGTAATTCTATATGGGTAGTTGTCAAAATTCGGGTCCCTTTTTGGGTACCCTTAAATAATGCGGCACCTAGTATTTAAGGTACCCAAAAAGGGACGATAATTTTGATAACCACCCATGTGGCATCGTACAGGTGTTCTATCCGGATTTGGGAGGGTTTTGTAGCGCTCTAGAGGGTTGTGTTCAGGGAGCGGCTCAACGATTTGGAACAGACCTTGGAGGGCGATTGCTGGATTTGGCATAATCATAGAGGGATTGCGAAGGGATATTGTTTCAATTATTCAGACCCATGTGTTAAGCTTTGGGTTTCAAGGTTTAGACTCGACGGTTTGGACCTATGTTCATGCATCACCTGAGACCTTCGCAACGACACGGATACGTGAACCCGAACCAGCATCACTCGCCTGGAAGGATTAATATAGAGGGGCTTGAATACTTGGTAGTTAGAATAGGATTTTGGGTCGCATTCTACTTGAACTATAATAAGGAACCCCCCAAGACGGTACAGGTAATTGTGTAGGCCCCTATAGTATATCATGCCAAATCTGCATTTCCTACATGGTGTAAGGTCTCTATTGCTAGTATGCCCAACAGTATATTCACGAGTGGCCCCTAGTCACCCACCCAGACCCTACAGTAGCCGCCGGAAACTTGAAAAGCGGCAATTGGAACGGTTGATGCGGCAACGGCATCTTCCAACTTTGGGTTTGACTCGGTCCCATCTTCCAACTTTAGGTCCCGGCGTTTGGACCAGTTAATGCAGTAACGGTATCTTTCAACTTTCGGTTTGTGGGAAGCAGCTCCAATAATGCAGAGGGAGAAACCGCAATTACTACGACCGCTCCAGTATTGCTGAGAGAGGGAAACTGCAATTGCTACGACCACTCCAATATTGCAGAGAGAGAGAAAGAGAGAAGCTGCAAGTATTACGACCGCTCCAATATTGCAGAGAGAGAAAATTTGCAATTACTAGGACAGCTCCAGGGTTGCAGAAAGAGAGAGATTGCAATTACTACGACCGCTCCAGTATTGCAGAAAGAGAGAAGCTGCAATTACAATGGCCGCTCCAGTATTGCAGAGGGAGATAAACTGCAATTACTGCGCCCGGTCTAGTATTGCAGAGAGAGAGAGAGAGAGAGAAACTGCAGTTAAATTTTGGGTCTGACTTGGTCCCATCTTCCAACTTTAGGTCCCGGAATTTGGAGCGGTTCATGCGGTAGTCAAAAGTTGGAAGGTTGCAAACTTGGAACAATCCAAAGCTGGAAGATGTGTTTATTCCAGTTGTGGGGTGCTGGAATTTTGGGTGCGCATCTTCCAACTTTGCGGCTGCCACCATACTACAGCCCAATCTCCACATCCCTGCAGCAATCAACTTTGAGACCATAATCCTACCTGAACCATAGAAAACCTACTCTTACATAAGGAAATCACAATAAGACACCCCGAAACAGAAGGTTGTCTGGGGCTAAGCGAACCCCAAGATCAAACCGGTGGTTTCCGAAAATAGGGGACCCTAATAGAGCACTCTAAATAGTAGGTTAGGATGCCTATTATAAGGACCCCAAAATAAGGTACCCTGAATTTTCGGAAAGCTGTAAACCCTAAGCCCTTTATAGAACCTTTATAGAACCCTTAAAGGAACCCTTATAGATCCCTTTCAAGGCACCCCTAATTTTCGGAAACTTCCAACTAGATCCGAAAGCAACCCAGAGATCCCAATACCCCTTAATTGAGGAAAGCCTGAAGTCCCCAAACAAACTGTCACAGGGACCTATACTACTAAGGGTACATTTTAAGAACCCCCATTACGGGATCTACTTCTCGGATCCTCCGAGGGGTCTAGGTACCGAGAACCGGGTTTTGGGCTCCTTATAGTACGGTTATAACAAGGAACGCGAGATTCCTTCCATAGCGTATCATAGGGATTTTAGGGGGCTAGGGGGAAGGGGGGTAGGGGACTATACTTCCTTAAACAGGTCTTATTATAGGTATTAAGGACCCCTACCCCCTTAAGGGTCCCTATGAAACTCTGCAGAAGCCTAGTCCGAGGTACTTGCCCATCGACTTCGCGAATCGCTGCAATGTCGGCCGTTGAGCAGCGATTCAGGTTTTAGGGGGAGCTGCTTTCCCAACACCTACTTGGAGGATCGCGGGACTGAGTAAGCAAGGCTTTAATTCTAGGGCCTTAATACCCATCATATGGACTTAATAAGGCTGTTTTCAGGAAGTATAGTTCCCTACCCCCCTCCCCCCTCTATGAACCACCGAGCCTCCAAATCCCGGCATCTCTGAATCACATTGCTCGGGAACCTGATTGGGTTCCGGGAACCCTTGAAAGGTTTCTATTTTAGGGTTTGGGGGGTGCCGGTTCCTTTGAGGGTTTCTCCCCGACTACTTTTGGGGCAAGCGGCAGAGTTTATAGCGCCCTCAGAAGATCCGCGAAGCCCTATGCGCCCCCATGACACCCTCCTTGGAGGAGCATGGGAGATAGTAAGTAAGGTTCAAAGTCCCCAAATTGTGGCTATAGATCCGTTTAACTATAGTTACCTCATTTAGAGCTCTGGTTACTCAGTCCCATGATAAAGGAACTACAGGGCCCGACGAGACTCTTATCAGTAAACCCGGAGCCCTAAACCCTGAACCCTAAATTTTGAGACCACCCAGGCACTCAGAACATCCACAGAAAACTAAATGAGACCATAAACCGCTTTTGAAGCTCATTGAAAACCCTATGAAGCCCAAGGCTACAGCTTCATCCTCCTACACCCTACACCCTAAGCCCTGAACCCTAAACCCGAAACCCTAAGCCCTCAACTCTACACCCTAAACCCTACACCCTAACCCTAAACCGTAAGCCCTAAAACCTAAGCCCTAAGCCCTAAACTCTACACCCTAAACCCTACACCCTAAGCCCTAAACCCGAAGCCTCAGGCTACTGCTTCATCAACTTTCGCACGGCCCATTTCAGGCTTCCGATGTCTTCAGGTCCTAAAGGGCCATAAGTTGAGGGCTCAGGGTTTAGGGTGTCAGAAGGTCTTCTGGATTTCAACCATATGTCTGTAGGGGTAATAGTTTTTTCGAGGGGGTTGAGCGATTCGATACAGTATTCTCCTAAGAAAGTCTTTACATGGCTACATTCTAATCTACCCCAAAGCCTGATAATTCTGAGTTCGAACGGTTGATGATATAAATCCTGCATTACCTTAAGGATCCTAAACTATGGGAATCATGGTATATCCCTATTATTATGGGTAATGCAGGATTTATATCATCAACCGAAGTACTCGGGCTCCTGTATTCGGCTTTGCCAGGCTTTCAGTTGGGCTTCCTATGAGTTTGGTTCCTACTTGGAGGGTCGGGGGACTTAGTAACTGGTTAATTTTTGGGACTTATAAGTACCATAACCCCAATTAGGGTCCCTTTTAGGGTACTTATAAGTCTACTTACTACCTACTTACTAAGTCCCCGACCCTCCAAGTAGCCGGCACTTGGGCATTTAGGACGACTTCTGTATAAGGGTTCCTTCACCCAGACCCCCGGGAGGATCTAGAAAATAGATCCCCTAATTTGGAGCCCTATACTAGTCAGGGTATTTTATCGGAACCCCCATTAAGGGATCTACTTTTTGGATCCTCCCGGGGGTCTGGGGAAGGGTGCCTTTAGCGGTTCCAAGGGGGGTAAAGCGCTGGGGTTCGGTCGCAGAGGTTCTTGTGACGGCATCATCGGGCTCAATACCCAGACCCCCGGGAGGATCCAAAACGTGGATCCCTTAATGGGGGTTCCTTTAAAGTACCCTTAGTAGTATAGGGCCCCAAATAAGGGGATCTACTTTCTAGATCCTCCGGTACCACAGCTTAGTCAAGCCTTACCAGGGTGTATTGAATGGAATCGCAGGGACGGTAGTGTAGGCTTATAACCCTAAGGCTCAAAATGCCTAAAACCCTACGGCTCAACATAGACCAAAAGACTTAACCCTAAACCCTAAACCGTAATATAGTATGGTCTTTGGGCCCAAAACGCTTAAGATACGAGTCCTTAGAGCCTTGGGTTAAGGGCGTTCAGGATTCATGGGTGGGTTCCCACTTCAGCAAGAGGAGGCAGTGGAGCAGCTACTTAGAGGATCATGGGACTTAGCAACTGGGGTCATGTAACAGGTGACTATAGTTGCATTTACTTCTCCGATTAAAGAACTCATAACCTTACTTACTATCTGTTGGGTTCCTCAAAAAGGGACCCTAATTTAAAGAACTACCCACATCGTCAAGCCTAATACCCTAGAACCCCTGAACGCTGAACCCTGTCTGGGTTGTGCTTTGGGATAAATTTTAATTTCCCTTTTTTCCTTCTAAAGGGAACCTATTCATAAAAATTGTCTTCAAAGGGCTCAAAGTACAACCCAGCTGTACATCGTCAGGGCCAAGTTCAACTCCATGTTCGATAACGTGCCTGCGCAGCAGTGCTTGCCTGGCTTCAACAGCTACTGGGCTTTGGAGTACCATACTTTAATACTTTTTTGGGACCAGTTGGGAACCAACTGTGAAATAAACGTCTAAGTATACTTTTTTCTCCGTGGTTACTTCAAAGCCCAGGCTACAAAGTCTGCCAGGTGCACCGGTGGTGTTCTTGCTTTTTTCGGGCTCACGGGTCAGGGGGGTGTTGTTTTTGTTTTTAGTTTCGGCTTTAGAGGGTTTCGTTTTTAGAAGTTGCGGTTTAGACTTTACGGTTTAGGGTTTAGGTGTTGCAGCTTGGGTGTAGCAGATGTTTGGGTTTAGTTTAATTTGTTGTAGCAGGGTTCTGTTTCAAGTTTTTATAACGGTTGTATACGGTTCTGTCAGGGGTACTATACTGGCCTAAATAATTACCTATGCTATGTTGGGGGTTCCTTATTATGGTACAATGGCCCCCAAAACCCCATTCTAATTATTAAGGCCCCTACATTAACCCCAAGGGTCCAAGTACCCGACAATCATATACTCTCCAAAATCCTAACCTACATAACTACTATCCTAAAGCCGAGTACCCGATTATTGGGTCCTTTGGACCCTTGGGGTAAGGGCCAGCGACTGGTCTGTTCGTCCGTTCGTTCTTTCGTTTGGTTGTCTAATAAGGGTCCCTTTTTGGGGGTACCCTAAATATTAGGTGCCGTACTATAGTAGGGACCCAAAAGGGGACCATAATTTTGACAGCCACCCATATAGGGGCCTGAATTTTTACCTTTACAATTCTGGTGGCTCCTGATTACACTTAAAGTATCATGGACTCCAAAACCCTATTCTAATTATTACGGCCCCTGTAGTAACTTGTAACGGGTATTCAGCGAAACACAGAGCCGCAAACCTGGTTGCGAGGGGGATTAGCAGGGAAATGAAGGCAAAGGTAGCCTCTCGATGAACCCTGGATTTGTTCTTCAAAGTCTCTGTACTGGTTTAGTCCCTGAACCCTAAACCCGAAAAACTAAGCCCTAAACGATCCCAAAGGGTCCAAAGTACCTATGTAGTAGAATGTAGGATTTCTATATTAGGAATTACAATAATGATCTGGGGAAGTATCCCCCATAACAGTACATACATAGGGAACCTTTGGGGATTGCGGTCCAGTCATATGGTTCTCTTCGCATGGGCTTCTCGAGGATCAAAGGGTAAACGGAGGGACCCTGAATGGGGACCCCTACCCTATAGTGGGCTATATAAGGGTTATATAATAGCTATGTTAAGGGTATATACCTAGGGGTCCTTATGCCCTAAGCCCTAAACCCTAAAAACCCTAAACCCTGAAAACCCCAAACCCTAAAAACCCTAAACCCTAAAAACCCCTAAACCCTGAAACCCCTAAACCCTAAACCCTAGGGGTCCTTATTAAGGGTCCCTCCTTGTGCCCTTGGAGAGCTTAAAGGATCATGGGACGTAGTAACTAGGATTATAAATAAGGTAACTATACATATAATTACTTATAACCCCAGTTAGGGTTCTTATAACCTTACTTACTAAGTCCCATGATCCTCCAAGAGGAAGACCCTTTCGCCACCCATGGCCAGCCTGGCGAATCAGGGTCTCGGGTTTACTTAGGGGTACTTAGAAATGATTTTAATTTTTGGCTACTATAATTTATAATCCCTAAGAAACTGCGACAATGATAATTTTTGCTAGGGTTCTAAGTTCAGTATAGTTTAGCTAGGTTTCCAAATGCTATGAACACTCTTCTCCTTGTGTTCTTCGCGACTCGCTTTTGCAGCAACAGTGAACAATGCGAAAGCACCCGCCCCCATTTTGGATCATGCTGCCGTTCAGAGCTTGATGTGTGCTTTTGACAAGTAAATGCATACTTACTGCCACCATGTCCCTGCATTTAGACAGTTTGGCTCCCACGGCCTACATAGTCATAAATCCCCCTTAAGTCCCGTATACTACGGGATTTCAGAACCCTAAACCCCCTAAAGCCCCTAAAGGGCATGCAGAGAGCCTTCGGGTTTACAGTAAACCCCATAAAGTTGGAAACCGGGTTAAGGCCGTATAGTGCTGGGATTCCCTATGCAGTAGTCTTAAGGATTGAGGCTATATTGGTGTTTCCAACATTTTGGGTTTCTACTGTAGGGGGTTTGGGGGTCGAGACCCCTTAAATAAGAATAGTAATAGTAACAATTATAGTAGTAGTAGTAGTAGTAGTAGTAGTAGTAGTAGTAGTAGTAGTAGTAGTAGTAGTAGTAGTAGTAGTAGTAGTAGTAGTAGTAGTAGTAGTAGTAGTAGTAATAGTAATAATAATAATAGTAAAAGTAGTAATAATAATAGTATTAGTAGTAATAATAGTAATAATAATAATATTAGTAATAATAGTAGTAATAATAGTAATAATAGTAGTAATAATAGTAAAAAAAGTAGTAACAGTAGTAATAATAGTAATCATAGTTGTAATAATAGTAGAAATAATAGCAATAATAGTAGTATAATAGTTGTAATAATGGTCATAATACTTGTAATAATAATAGTAGTAATAGTAGTAATAATAGTAATAGTAATTGTAATAATAGTAATAATAGCAATAATAATTGTAATACTAGATTGGCCCCCAAACCATGAAGGTGACGAAGGCGAAATGGCAAGGACGCGACGAGAACGTGAGGTGCTGGGTCGGCTGGGGTACTTGGGGACTTAGTAAGTTTTAGGGTTTAGGGTTTAGGGACTTAGTAAGTAAGGGGCGCCTTAAAGGGAACTCCAGAAAGTTGGAATATGGATTAATGGTAGGATCCCCTATAATTCACCTTAAAGGGGTTACGATAATGATATTCCAACTTTCTGGCTGCTACTGTACAGGGATGTATATAGGGTTCCTTAGCGGGATCTGTAGGGTTTAGTTTAGGGTTTAGGGTCTAGGGTACTTGGAGGATCATTGTGGGACTTAGTAAGCAAGGTTAGTAAGTACCCTAATTGGGGTTGTAAGTAATTATAGCTATAGTTACCTTATTTATAACCCGAATTTCTAAGCCCCATGATCCTCCAAGTAGGGTAGGGTTCCGGGGGTGCCGAGTCGAGGGTCTGGCATTTGGGTGGTTGTCAAAATTATGGTTTTTGGGGGTCCCGTTTATAACACGGCACCTATTATTCAGAGTACCAGAAACAGGGACCACATTTTTCACAACCACTCATTTACAGTAGAAGCCCGAAAGTTGGAAACCCCAATAGCCTCAAGCTTAAGAGTGCTGCATAGGGAATCCCAGCACGATTTGATTTTATGTGGGTTTGAAACTGCAGGGCAGCTTAGGGTTGATGTGCATTGCCTGTAGGTGGTTCACTGAAAGACATGATGCCGCAGGAGCTGTCACGAGACAGTGCAGAACCAGGTGGTGTTGATCCATATTCCCCTACTCTGAACCCTGAATCCCCAAAACCCTAAACCCCAAACCCTAAAAGGCATGTGGACCTCTGTGAATGTCGTGGGGTTGAATTCGTGTGTTGTGCACCGATCGGTTCGGTGTTCTGGCTCACGGCTTCTTCAGCTTCCCACTTTGGGCTATTAGGCCCTAAAGATCCCTATTAGGACCCTCTTAAGGGTAGATTTAGGTACCCATAAGGTCTAATAGCCCATAGTGGTCTTTACACCCAAGAGTCGGTTGAAGTAAGAAGAAAATCTGTTCTAGCGATTAAGAACTTATAGATAACCTTGCGCCAGATTCGTAAATCCCTATAGCTCCTGTTACAAACTCTATTGAACACTTTGTAACCGCGTGGCTGTGGTGCTTGTGTTCTTTTTTCGCCCGTGGCAAGTCCGGCATGTAACTGTGTGTTCCTTCTGACAATTCAGACTTTCTATCCTCCCACTATACTAGCAGGGGCCTGAATAGTTGCCAATACTATTCTGGGAGGTCCTTATTCAGTTGTAGTATGCTGGGCCCCAAAACGCTATTTTAATCTAGGTAGGCCTTTGGGATACTTTATGTTTTCCCTTATTGGGCTTACTAGAACCCTATTTACGAATATTTTTCAGAGGCTTTAAAGGGCCAACCCAGTAGTGATTAAGGCCCCTATATTACACTGGAGGCTTCTTTCTCCCTTCTCAAGGTTTCTTCACCCAAAGGGTCCTATGTACCGATCTAGTAGAATGTAGGGGTTCCATATTAGGAATTACTAGTATGACTTAGGGAAGTATCCCCCATAACAGTACATAGGACCCTTTGGGTCAGTGAGATTAGGGTTTAGGGAAACCTTCAAAAGTACAGATTTAGAGGCGGATCCGGAGTGGACCGGAGCTGATGCAGCAGCTGGCGCAGTCTCCCAGTCTCCAGGGATGCCTTCCGATAGAGCTTGGGTGTATAAGTGGTAGTACGGGGGCCTGAATAGGCAGAATAAGGGTTTGGAGCAGATTTATATAGGGGCCTACGTAAATACCAATACTATTTTGGGGTTCCTGATTATAGTATCGTATAATGGACCCCCGAACCCTATCCTCCTTATTAAGGCCCCTGTATTATGTGAAGCTGATTATTCCAGACTCTACAAGGAGGATCAGGGGAATGAGCAAGTAAGGTGACAAGTCACAGGTACCCTAACTGGAGTTCTGTAAAAGTGTATTACCATAGCTACCTTGCTTATAACCCTAGTTACTAGATCCTATCATCCTTTAAGCGTCTATAGGGCTTTCAGAGGGATCCTATGAGGGTACCTACGAGGTTTAGGGTTGGATTCCTATAGGGCTTTGGGTTTTAGGGTTGGGGTCCGTATTATGAGAACTGTTCTTTGGGTTCCTGTAAGGGTTCCTTCGCCTCTACGGCTTTCACGTAATAGGGTTTCAGGGTTTGGGTTCGTATAGTAACGGCCTTTTGGGTTCCTGTAAGGGTTCCTTCACCTTACGGCTTTATAAAACACCCAGTGAGCATGAGCAAGGGTGACGAAGGTGGTATCTCCTCGCCGAAGACTCTCACGGATATTGAGGATATTGACTTTCCAACATGTTGACCTGGAGCCTGAAACGCGAAACCCCTATCCCCTAAACTAAACCCCTAAGGCTTAAACCCTTAAGCCCTAAACCCCTAAACCCCTAAGCCCTAAACCCCTAAGCCCTAAACCCCTACACCCCAACACCCTAAACCCAAAAACGCTAAACCCTGAACCTAGCGCACAAACCTCAGGGCCCGACAGGGGTGAGGGCTGTAGGCCTAAGTAAGTCTTCAGTCAGGGCTTGTATTTTAGGAGCCTAAATAGTTACCTATACTGTTTTGGGGTTCCTTACTACTATGATACTCTAATGGGCCCCAAAACCCTATAACCCTAAACCCTAAACCCTAAACCTTGGAGTTTTGTGGGCTTCTGGCGACTCAGTTGGGCAAACTTGACGACCCCTCTTCGCAGTTGTCGAAACAAGGGTCCCTTTCTGGGTACCCTAAATATTGGGTGCCGTATTCTGCCGTAATGTGTTACTTTCTGGTATTATATTAAGGACCCAGAAAGGGACCCTAGTTTTGTCAACCACCTATATAGACATGTATACTCGTAGAAGGAGCTATTTCTTCTTGTCTTTCTCATCTCGAAGCATCGTGACGTTCAACAGCAAGAAACATTGCATTCATTGGATTGTTATGTGTAAAATCTTCCAGCTTTCGGGGTTTAGGGTTCAGGTGGGTGTGGGGTTCCAGAACTTGAGGGGGTTCCCCTAAGCCCTAAACCCTAAACCGTGCCTGCGGTGGTCCGTATAGTCATGGGTTCTAGCGTGTTCAGGGTCTCCCTTGATTTTGGCCCGATGATTTGAGAAACTCGCACTTAAGGTGAGGGTTTGGGGCGTCGGGTTTGGGATTCGGGTTTTGGGCTCATAGGCTTATGGAAGTTTCGCCTTGGTTGTGTTCCTGTGCATTCAGGCTGCACGTTTTGATTGCAGTTTTCGTTCGTTTGAGTTCTCTGACGGCTATGGCTTCGACAGCTACCACTACGTCTACGGCGGCTACCTAGGTTCCTAAGTAGTACACTTCTTCCTTTTGTTCGGAGGGTTCCGCTTGTGGGAAAAGCAATCCGGTGTTTTCGCAGGTTACTCAGCAAGTAGGACGATGGTCGGCATAGATCTGTAGTAGAAGCCAGAAAGTTGGAACATGGCTTTAAGAGGATTAGTGCTGGGATCCCTTATACTTTACCTTAACAGCATGAGGATAATGATGCTTCGACTTTCTGTCGTCTACTCTATGCAGGGATCTTGTTTTGTCCCCTGTTCTTCGGCCTTGCGTTGCGTTTGGCGTCGTGCTGATTCGCGATTTGGACATGGTGCTGCAGTGACTCTTTCAAAATTCAGCGGCTTCTTGAGAACATGGCCGTATCTAATGCTTCCACTTACAGGGTTCAGTAGCGGTGTAGTCGCGACGATAGGCCGAGAATCACAACCTAACACCGACAAACGAAAGGCCGAGCTTCAACCGGGATTGCAAGGCGAGTTCTCGATTCCGGCGATTGAAATCTTGCGGCTAGGTGTTGCAAATGGGCTACAACATCCTACTCCACGGTCCTCTATCCTAAGTTGCCGGCGAGCTGAAAGTTGGGGCTAAGGTCTACCTGGACCCTAAGGAACCTACCTTTTTAGGGCCCCCTAGTATGATTTCTTTGGTCCCTAAAAGGGTAGGTTATTTGGGGTTAAGGTAGGGTTCAAGGTTTAGGATTCTAGGCTTTAGGGTTTGGGGGATTGAGGGTTTAGTATACGGATTTTCAGCCATGCCTCCAAATCCGGAGCACTCGCTGCGGCCGTGTGAGCCTGCGCCCAAACCTGCTCCTTGGCCGAAAAAAGGAACCGTTAAGGGTTCCTTACATCCAAGGGTAAAAGGAGGGACCCTTAATAAGGACCCGTAGGTATATACCCTTAATATAGCTATTATATACCCATTATACAGTAGGGGTCCCCATTAAGGGTCCCTCCTTTTCCCCTTTTGATTTCAGGGTTTCTTTAAGGGCTTAGGGGGTTCCCTTGAAAGGCTTCCTTTACGGGGTTCCGTTAGGGTTCCTTGAAGGGAACCCGAAAGGAGCCCTCGAAAGGAACCCCCATGTGTTTCTCGGAGCCCTCCAGAGCACCTACTATACTTGGAGGATCATGGGACTTAGTAATTGGGGTTATGAATAGGGTAACTATAGTTATAATTACTTATAACCCCAATTAGGGTACGTATAACCTTACTTACTAAGTCCCATGATCCTCCAAGTAGGGGCATACACAATTACCTATACTCTTTTGGGGTTTCCCTATTATACTTATAGTATAGCAGGCCCCAAAACCTTATTCTAATTGAAACGCTGCGCGTCGTCCGCCTCGGCCCGGCTGTACGCGCATGCGGCGAGTGGCTACTATCTGCAGCAAGCTCTTGTAGGAAAAAAGTAACAGTTGGAATCGCACTTATAGTAAAAGTAATGTTCATAGCAACACGAAGCAGGATGATTGTGAGTAGTATTAGTAGTGGTAGTATCAGTACGAATTTTGGTGTCGTCATTCCGAAACACTGGATACCAAGACTCTCGCAAGCGGCGGGATGCCTTAAGTATGGGCCGTTGAGGCTGTGCGTCTTGGATTAGGGAAGCATCACAGCCTTTTCAACCACGTTACTCCGCCTATCCCAACGAAAGGGCATCTAAAACAAGCCTGAGACGTATATAAAGATGCTACATTGCAGTCCCGTGTCGTCGAAAACTCCAGAAAGCTCGCACCTGTCAGCGAGCGGAGGAGGGGCGGGAGGGAAGGGGGAGTGGGGGGGGCGGGAGGGGGGGGTGAAACCATAAACCTCTAAAGGGGTAGCTCTAACAGGTACCTACAGCAATGGCTGCATGCTCATACATATACATTCCGCTGCTCATTGGCTCACAGTGGTTTTACCATATTGAGACAAGACAAGCTCTCCTTGCGTAGCAAGACAAAACAACTACTGTCCGTGTGCAGGGCGCTGCCCTTTGATCCTTAGGGAATAACTGGTCATACACCTCCTCACAAGGAGTATCCCTTGGGGGTGTATCGGCACAGTTTTCTGGTAGCGGAGCCCGGAAAGGGCCGCCCGCCTCACAAAGTCCGCTACAGCGGTCGGCCTCGCCGAACGCTTAACCAAGCGGACAAGAGGCAGCACAATGTCGAGCTCGCATAGCGAAGCCGACGGCAGTTCCCAATCCTCCGGGGGATATGAGAACGAAGAGACCTCCCAAGGTCCAGCTACTTATGTCGCACAGTCATATGCAACATCTGACCGCATGCTTGCATCATTAGGCATAACGCCCAAGATCGCGCCTGCCTATGATGGCACCACCTCGTGGTTTGAGTATGAACAGTTGATTGACGACTGGTGCGATATAACAACGCTGGATGATACCAAAAGAGGTCCGTCTCTCAAGACGAGGCTCTCCGGATTGGCCGCAGTACAAAAAGAATCACTCAACAGAGAAAGGCTTGCAGCCCCAGACGGAGTAGATTACTTCAAGAAGAAGATGCGTCCATTTTTCGTGAAAGGAGAACAGTACGTTTTCCTGTGGCGTTTTCTCGGCCTATTCAAGGCATGGAAGGGCAACCAAGACTTTGTGACTTGGATTGCTAAGTTTGAGATCGTGCTACAGCGCGTGAGAAACTCATGGATGGATCTCTTACCAGAGATAATTCTGGAAGATGCCCATCCGGATTTCATGCAGGCTGTGCAAGCAGATCAAACCTTCATGCGCCTACAGGATGCAACCGAGAGAGACACATACGCCGCACGTTTCTTCGAAACATGGAACAAGGAACGCCTTGATAATCATCGAAGAGCGTTTCCTCTAAATGATAATCTCCTAGCTCTCCTCTTCCTAGTGCAGTCCGACCTAAATGAGATGCAACGTGAGAGGTTGGTAACAGCATTGACCAACCAAGGTTACCGAATTGAGACCTACACGTACCCTATAGTACGGCAGACCATGTTCGATCAGTTCTCAACGACCAGAACTGGTCTGCAGGATCCCAATATTCGGCACACTTCTCACAAGAAGGACCGCCATGGAAGGAGAGATCAACGCCGCAAACGCGGAGGTCGAAACTTCCTCATCCTCGATCAGGGTGAATACGACGGAGTCGATGGATTCTGGCTTCAAGACGAAGACACCCTTGAGGAAGGCTTTCTTGCCGCCGAGGATGAAGAAGCTGTCTTCTGGACAGTTGACGACCATGAGGCCTTCGTTGCAAGGAGATTCAAAAAGGGAAGAAGACCAAGAATGCGTCCCGGATCACCGGGAAGAGCAAAGGGTGGCAAGCGAAAAGGACGTGGCCGTTTTAGGTCATACCGCGGAAAAGGGAGAGCCAACCAGGCAGAACATGATCCAACTGATTCCAGCTATTTCGGTAAAGGCAAAGGAAAAGAAAAAGGAAAAGGTGGAAAAGGCAAAGGAAAAGGAAAGGACAAAGGAGATAAAGGAAGCTCCTTCAAGGGTACAAAATCAAAAGGCAAAGGTAAGGATACAGCTAAGTCTGCCTCCTTACAAGGAGACCAAACTGGATCTCCACAGGCCTATGAAAGTTCCACCGCACCGAGCTGGGATTCATGGTATGAGGACAGTTATTATACTGACTCCAGTTGGAATTATGCCGCTTATGACGATCAAACGTCTTATACATACTATGCATCACAAGCCTCACGAAGAAAGACACGGAGAAAGAAGAGAAGAAATCAAGCAGGATCATCAGGTAGAGGCACAGATCCGAGCGCGCACCAAGAACCCGTGTACAACTCATCAGTGAGTTACGCGCCCCAGGTTTTTGAACCATCTGAGGGGCAAGGTGTGGAGACTGCAACAGCAGTGTTTCCGTTGCAGCACACCGTCCTATCTGCTCTCACCGAGCGGATCAATCTTGATAAGAGCCCTACCTTTGTCATTCTTGACTCTGGTTGTACTAGGGCTATGGGTTCCCGCTATGCGGTGAACAGGCTTATCAAGGCCGTGAAGCAACATGCCCCAGGCATGATTGATTTCACTTTTTCACCTTCGAACACGAAGTTCTCTTTCGCAGATAGTGAAACAGCTCTTATCAAGGAGCGTGTAACTCTATGGTTTAACACAACTCCAAGAAGAGATACAACCATAGAAGTTTTGGATCAGGGAAGAGTCCCCATCTTGTTCTCCATTGAACAGATGAGAAACCTAAGAATGACCCTCGAGTGTAGTCCAACAGCTGACCTAGCAACGTGTGAAGCTTTCGGTTTGTATAAAACCCCTCTTCCGATTAGTACCAATAACCATTTGGTATTGGACCTTCTAGGCTTTACTTCCACCAGGAAGTACCTCCTAAGTCAGGTACATCGTTCCGTGCGACGGAGACTGCTCTAGGAGCCAATAAGCCTTATGTTAGGATACCGGAAGGTCGCTGTCCAGCCTGTGCCGGACAGAAAAAGGCTCACACGTACCTCAAGGGTTGTGACAGAGCACCTGAGGGAGCAGCTGATCCACCACCGAAGAGGATTTCAGGCAAAAAGAAGCCTCTTTCATCTGATCCGGCAGAATCCTCTGCCAAGAAACTTGATCCACCAGAATCATCTGGAGATGTTCCTGAGCCTTCCGGACCATCGGAACCTTCATCAGGCTCTAGGGACAAACCTGCAGAACCTTCTGCACCGCATGAACCTCCAGAAGAAGAAAGACTTGAGGTTCCATCTGCGAAGATAAAGACTCCAAAGGGTCTTAAAAACCTTCTGAAGAAAACCCGCAAATATGCGGACAAACCTCCTGTTGAAGAGAAGTCTACAGTCCCAGGAGCTGATGACGGGACGGAGGTAAGACCACTTGAGTCAAGAGAATACCCGGCTCCTGGCACAGACTCACCAACAGGTGAAGAGATTGTCGCAGAACCTTCGCCATCTCTTCCCATTGCTCTTCGCAGGATTCATGAAAAGCTTAAGGACCCTGTAGAACTCTACAAGCTTCACCTTAAGCACCGTCATATGAGTACGGATCAGTTCAAGCGACGCACAAAAGCCTTACAGATCCCAAAGGAGATCTACGAGCTATATGACCAACTGGTCAAAAAGTGTTCAGCCTGCCAGGAACATGTGAGAGCTCCTTCGAGAGCGAAGATTTCTGGTCTAAGATCAGAGACTTTCGGTGATCTCACCTTCGTAGATCACGGTGAGCTTCCAATTCCCGGCAAGGATAGTCGCTTAGTATTTCTTATTCTCTATGATGGAGCAACAAACTTGTTGACTGCCGAAGTAGTCCAGGATAAAGAAGAACATACTACAATGTCTATTATGAATGACTACTTTGAAAAATTTCAGATCAACCCAAAGGTTGTAGTTGGAGATCAAGCATTCATGACTCCAAAAATGGAGGCTTATTACAATCGGCAGAATATCAAGCCTGTGGCAACAGGACCTGGAACACCATGGCCCAACAGGGCCGAAGCTGCTGTAAGATTGCTGAAGCATCAGATTAAGCTCATACTTCAGATCCTGAAGGATGGTGACCCGCAGTATAACGGAATCACCATGAAGTATGGCAACCTCGTTCGCCAAGCATGTTTGGCAAGAAACTCTTCGATTACCTACGGAGGAGTTACTCCTTTGGAAATGGCCTTTGGAAGGCGTCCTCGAGATGTTATAACACCAGAGAACGCTGATCCCAATCAGTTGACAGGTAATCCAACTGATACGGAAGTCACTGCGAGAGCCATTAAGGAGCTTGCCAACAGGGCTTACCAAGAGGCACGCCAATCTGATGATCTGCGTAGAGATCTTGCAGCCAGACTGTCAATGACCCAAGGACCTTTCTCTTTGGGAGATAAGGTTTTCTACTGGTCAGAAGATAAGTCTAAGATTGGATCCACTGGGTCCAAACATGGATCTTGGCTAAAAGGTAAGGTGATCTCCGAACTCGGAGGATCCATGGTAGGTGTGGATCTTGGAACACGCATCGTCCGTGTCAATATCTCAAAACTGAGGAAAAACTATGACATAACATCTGATGTGGAGATTCCTCTCGCGCCTGATGAGGAAACTCTGACGTCAGAAGGTTCTGACCACGCAAGTTGCATGGTCACCTTCGATGCTTCCCTGCAGTCGACAGACCTAACGATTCCACATCAAGAGTGTCACTGGCAGGTCACCAGTACTGGGAAGATTGATTTTCTAGAACTCTACGGCGGATCTCCCCGCATGAGTCACAAGGCTGCCCTATCAGGTCTTCGAGTAGGTCAGCCAGTCGATTTGCGTAGCGGTCTAGATCTTGAGCAACCGCAAGGTCGCTCCAATCTTCTTAGGATCATCAAGGAACAAGAACCTACTATTATTGTTATGTCACCTGACCATTCTCAGTGGTCTAGCTGGTACTCACAGTGGAAGAAAGGCTCTGCCAAGAGACTTTCTGTTTTAAAATTCTGTGAATCGGTCGCAGACCACCAAATGAAGCTCGGACGTTACTTTGTTCTTGAGAACCCATACTACAGCAGGCTCTGGTCTTCACCAGAAGCAAAACGCCTGTTTTCTAATCATAAGATCAGCTATGAGGTCTGTAACCTACAGGCCTATGGCATGAAAGATCCAACAGGATACTATGAATCGAAATCTTCGATTTTTATGCACAACTTGCCACCGCAAGTTTTAATTCCTCTCCAGAGGCATTCTGCCAAAACGAAGTCTCCAACATCTCCACCAGGAGACGAAAAGGGTATTCAAGGCTACGGTCTTAAAACGAAACTCGCACAAGTGTATCCTTATGAATTCTGTGAGACCTTTGCCTCGTGTTTGGCAAGATTCCTGAAACGAGATGCGTATGCATCTCATCTGTCTTTAGTCACAGACATACTAGAATACTCTGGAGATGAATGCCTCCAGGGACTTTCGGAACTTCTTGATCAGGAGTATTCACTTTTGACGACAAATCCTCTCAAGGATTCGAAACTCCTGCAAGATCCGAAAATCAGATCACTTGTTGCTAGAGTAAATTCTTTATCGAGTAAAACTGAATTACCATTGCATCATTCCAAACCATCACCGTCCCTTGATGCCTTGGTGTCAGACATTACTCGCCTTAGATCAAGACTCTTACCAGGGTCTGGTTTCGAACAGTGTACTCTATACAGAGGTACATTTGGAACAGTTAAAGCACTCACAAGTGTAACTGATGGCGTTCTTGTTTTCTGGAACAAGAAGAAGCCTAATTCGACCATGACGTGTTGCTTGCCGCACCAGGTTTCCTGGAACAAAGTACACCCATCAACCTTCTCGGGGGTGCTATTCCAGATGACAGGCGGCAAGACTTCACCGTCCGTGCGAACACCGCCGGATGTAATCATGTCGGACGAAGAGGTTTCGCCGTCAGACCCGTCAGAACCAATGAGCACTAATCGCTCACGGATCACATCTGACGATGTTTCTATGCCGGAACCAGATCAGCCGATGCCTCCCGGCACGCCGCCGTCGCGTCCTCCTCCTCCCATACCTCCACCGCGACTACCGGCCGTTTCCTCCGATGAGCCCGTGGCTCCTGCTCGGGCTAAGCCTCGCGTGCATCCGCCTCCTCGCGTTCCGTCTCCTCGGCGTCTGGGGGGTGATGTGTCGCCAAGGTCTTCATCGGAAAGGAAAGTTTCGCCGCACAAACAGAAATCACCTTCACAGGTGCCGACACCTAAACCTAAACCGAAGGCACATCCACAGGGACCCATTCTTCCATTACAACAAGATGAAGAAGACACTGAAGAAGAACTGGTCCCAGACGACCCCGGACAACCGTCCGCTCCTCCTCACACTTCTGGTTCACCAGAACCGGAGAGCGATGCCGAGTCAGAGAACACAAGGTATTACTCTGATGAGGAAGGTGACTTGGTCGTAGATGAGAAGGACTGGGTCCTTCTCACAGAAGAACAGAAACTGTGCAGTAACACAGGTTCTTTCTCCATGCCTCGGTACATGCATGGCGGACCCGTAGACATCAGAGAGGTAACATCAAGAGTGAGGTCAGACCGAACACGGTATAAACCCACTAAAAGGTTTCGATCTGACATCCGTGAAGAGTATGATCTTCTCACGGAAGAGGACAAGGCTTTATCTCTAAGTTCCTCCAGGAACTCAGCGAACTTAACCCAGAAGGCACAGCGGAAGGAGGCAACCGCCAAGGAAAAGCGTGAGATGAAGAAACAGTTTGATGAAGCGAAAGCAGCAGAATATCAGAGCTGGCTAGACAATGATGTCTTTGAGCTCGTCGATACACGGAAACTCGGAAACATCCGAAATTATGTCACTGGTCGATGGGTCCTGACTCTAAAAAGAGACAAGGACGGAAACTTCCTTAAGTGTAAGGCCCGATGGGTCCTGAGAGGTTTCCAGGATCGACAGAAGGACATTCAGCAAACTGATAGTCCTGCTGCGAGTCGCCCAGGCTTCCGCTTAGCGATTCAACTAGCAGCTAACAAGCTGTGGAATCTGACACACATCGACTTAAAGACTGCTTTCCTACAGGGTGAAGCCTATGATGAGTCGAGAGACATAATCTGTCAGATTCCTCCTGAAGCAGGTTATCCTTCCTACATTGCAGCGAGGATGAAGAAACCCGCTTATGGACTTAACGATGCACCTCGAAGATGGTGGAACATCGTTGATAAGGCACTCCTGTCTTATGGCCTGGTGCCAACCCGTGCGGATCGCTGTACATATGTTCTGTATGGTAAGAAGTCTGCAACAGCAGATGCTGAGCTCAAGAAGTCTCAGCCAAAGACCATGGAATCAGCGATTGACTATCTCCTAGATCCCATAGCAGGCAACAATGCCAAGGGTAGACAGGTACATGGAGTAGTCTGTTTGCATGTAGATGACCTGTGCATGGCCGGTGATGACACCTTTCGTAAGGCCGTTATAGAATCGATCAAAAAGGAATTTGCAGTAGGTTCTGAAGATACGAATGATATTATGTTTGTAGGACAGAGATTAGTCTGGAAGGATGCTACAGCATCAGTGCCAGCACATATCTCAGTAAATCAGAACCTAGCTGTTGAAGCTCTAGAAGAAATTGTTTTTGACAAGAAGCTCAACAATGAGCAACAATGCACACCACAGCAGCACACTGCTTATAGAAGTGTTTTAGGACAGATCAACTGGCTACAAAGCCGGACTCAAGCCCACATCTGTTATCGCTTCAGTAGGTGTGCAAGCAAGGCTGCCAAGCCTACTATCGGTGATATTCGAGAACTGAACAAACTTGTTAGGATTTTGAAGTCTACCGAAGTAGAACTGCGTTTTTGGCCGCTGAAGGGAAATCTCAGAATCCTCGGTTACCCTGATGCTTCCTACAGGAACAATGATGACAAATCATCTCAGAGAGCCCATGTTATTTTCCTTGCTGAAGATCGAAATCCGAAGCTAAAAGGAATGAAACAATCAGCAGCAGCTGCTTCTTCCAAGAAGAATGATTTCTCTGAATCCTCTATCAAGGAAACATCCTCGAGAGGTAGCCTGGTGGACTATGAGTCTCACAAGATTACGACAACCACAATGTCCACAACAGTGGCAGAGCTTAACGCACTGATGCGTTGCTTTGGTACCTGCCTGTTCCTCAAGGGACTTTGGGCAGATCTCTCATCAGAGACCGTACCTATACATATCAGAACAGATGCGAACAATCTTGTGACAACAGCAGGCACGACACACCTTCCAGAGCAAAAGGAAACTCACCATCTTATACAGATGCTTCGTAAGGAATCCAACTCTGGATCTCTAGATGATCTAGCTCATGTAAGCTCGAAGTACTGCCTAGCTGATGCATTAACAAAGCATTCGGCACAACCTGATGAGCTTATCAAGGCTCTGGAAACAGGAAACTTACCAGAAACAGACATTCATCCACCCTTCCGTGAACTCCTTCAACATAAAGCTTTCACTGTTCGGTGGATTATAGACAACCTTAGGAATGCCGCTACAGCGGTAGCCTTCCTTGGAATTGATGTCTCAACAGAGATTTACCGATTATTTTACTGCCAAGGAACATGGTGGTAGTCTTGTTTGCTGGTAGCACAACCATGTGCTGGATTTTCTATTTAGACTGTTTTTCGTCTAAAAGAAAATTTGTGTCTGCAAGCTGCGTTTTCATCAAGATCAGACATGTTCATGAGAACTCTATGTTCTATACCATCCGCAGCCGCTTTCAGCCTCGAGCCTCACAGCAACTAGCCTTTTGAGCTAACCAAGCATTCCTGATCCCGTTTGGTCATCGTGCCGTAATGAGCACACGATCAAATTTCCGTAGCCGTGATGGATACGCCCTACCAAGGGCAGAACAGGCGTACCATGAGCGACATCCACACATGGATAGCTCTTACCCCGAGTCTCGTCGGGACGCATCACGTCGACACACCGAACACGGTGGACACCGATTTCACAAACGTGAGAAAAATAACGAGCCTCCGTACATTTACATGGGTCACCAACAGGTGTTCAATCCGCGTCCAAGAGATCTTGCTGACCTGATCTTACGATGTGGCCATGCGAGTCGAGCAAAGCTCACTCCAATCTCCAAACATGGAGTCAGGCTCTACGAAGGAGTCCTCCAAGGACCATGGGACAACAGTCCCCTTTTATACTGGGATAACAACGTGGGCAATCACGCTCGTGATCCACGCCAGTTTTGTACGATGCTTGCACATCACCTTCAGACTGGCCTCCCACAGGAGGTAAAACAATGTGTGAGTCTTGATGCATCTGGAGAATATGACTATTCCTCCTCAGTGCCAAGACTGGTAGAGGTAACAGGTCTCTCACCAGAGATGTGCTTCCACATTCTTTCCAAGACCAACAAGGTCGGAAGGTGGTTAGCACACTCAACAAGACACCTTCAGAATCAGCGCCAAGATCTCTTTGCTGGCCAACACAATTATCTTCTGGACATGTCCAAGTTGGCCGATGCACAGCTCGCACAATATTCACCACAAGAGATCGCGCTTGGTGTTTTACTTAACACTAAGTCCAGGTTCGTGGTCACTATGGTTTATGACCAAGATGGCAGGGCTGAAACAACAGTTGCCGCCGTTACCATCCCACAGGATGCAAATGTGATGACCATGACCAAACTTTACCTCTCGGCAGTGGGAGGACACGGTTCACGAAGAACTCTACCAAGAGCTGAAGAACCAGATCCTGAAGAAGAGAGGCCAAGGTCACACATGACCATCTCAGACTTCATGGCAACGGGGAGCAATCCTGTGCAGTCCCATGCACAGCGTCTCTCCACTAACGCGCCAAGGCCCGTAGGCATGGAAGATTTTGTTCGACAGAACAACCCTTGTTACATCATGCATGCCACGGACTTACATGCACTATCCTCAATCCTGAGGCATGGTCTGGTACCATCAAACCTCTTATCTCAGGTGGTGACCTCACCAGGTCTTCAAGCTCTCGTGAATGAAAACAGTCGTTCCAATAGGGACACTGTTCAGTTTTCATCGCTAACCCTGGCGAATCCTAATCCGACTTTGCTGCGTGCCAACAAGGCACTGCTCCTAGTATTCGACGCAAATAACGTAGTGAACGAAGTCACAAACATGTGGCAGTCGCAAGCGGGGATGTTTGCTACACCAGATGTAGTGCATGCCCGTACTCTTAGCGCCGTATTTGCACCCTCTGAAACACTCTGGGTATCATCGCAATACGATGAGCTCAAGAGCATCGGACCATGGTGGGCAGACCACTGCTCCGAACAAATGCCGTCAGCGACTTACGCGTCGCTGACGGCATTGGTTCGGAGCAGTGGTCTGCCCACCATGGTCCGATGCTCTTGAGCTCATCGTATTGCGATGATACCCAGAGTGTTTCAGAGGGTGCAAATACGGCGCTAAGAGTACGGGCATGCACTACATCTGGTGTAGCAACCATCCCCGCTTGCGACTGCCACATGTTTGTGACTTCGTTCACTACGTTATTTGCGTCGAATACTAGGAGCAGTGCCTTGTTGGCACGCAGCAAAGTCGGATTAGGATTCGCCAGGGTTAGCGATGAAAACTGAACAGTGTCCCTATTGGAACGACTGTTTTCATTCACGAGAGCTTGAAGACTTGGTGAGGTCACCACCTGAGATAAGAGGTTTGATGGTACCAGACCATGCCTCAGGATTGAGGATAGTGCATGCAGGTCCGTGGCATGCATGATGTAACAAGGGTTGTTCTGTCGAACAAAATCTTCCATGCCTACGGGCCTTGGCGCGTTAGTGGAGAGACGTTGTGCTTGGGACTGCACAGGATTGCTCCCCGTTGCCATGAAGTCTGAGATGGTCATGTGTGACCTTGGCCTCTCTTCTTCGGGATCTGGTTCTTCAGCTCTTGGTAGAGTTCTTCGTGAACCGTGTCCTCCCACTGCCGAGAGGGAAAGTTTGGTCATGGTCATCACATTTGCATCCTGTGGGATGGTAACGGCGGCAACTGTTGTTTCAGCCCTGCCATCTTGGTCATAAACCATAGTGACCACGAATCTGGACTTAGTGTTAAGTAAAACACCAAGCGCGATCTCTTGTGGTGAATATTGTGCGAGCTGTGCATCGGCCAACTTGGACATGTCCAGAAGATAATTGTGTTGGCCAGCAAAGAGATCTTGGCGCTGATTCTGAAGGTGTCTTGTTGAGTGTGCTAACCACCTTCCGACCTTGTTGGTCTTGGAAAGAATGTGGAAGCACATCTCTGGTGAGAGACCTGTTACCTCTACCAGTCTTGGTACTGAGGAGGAATAGTCATATTCTCCAGATGCATCAAGACTCACACATTGTTTTACCTCCTGTGGGAGGCCAGTCTGAAGGTGATGTGCAAGCATCGTACAAAACTGGCGTGGATCACGAGCGTGATTGCCCACGTTGTTATCCCAGGATAAAAGGGGACTGTTGTCCCATGGTCCTTGGAGGACTCCTTCGTAGAGCCTGACTCCATGTTTGGAGATTGGAGTGAGCTTTGCTCGACTCGCATGGCCACATCGTAAGATCAGGTCAGCAAGATCGCTTGGACGCGGATTGAACACCTGTTGGTGACCCATGTAAATGTACGGAGGCTCGTTATTTTTCTCACGTTTGTGAAATCGGTGTCCACCGTGTTCGGTGTGTCGACGTGATGCGTCCCGACGAGACTCGGGGTAAGAGCTATCCATGTGTGGATGTCGCTCATGGTACGCCTGTTCTGCCCTTGGTAGGGCGTATCCATCACGGGTACGGAAATTTGATCGTGTGCTCATTACGGCACGATGACCAAACGGGATCAGGAATGCTTGGTTAGCTCAAAAGGCTAGTTGCTGTGAGGCTCGAGGCTGAAAGCGGCTGCGGATGGTATAGAACATAGAGTTCTCATGAACATGTTTGATCTTGATGAAAACGCAGCTTACAGACACAAATTTTCTTTTAGACGAAAAACAGTCTAAATAGAAAATCCAGCACATGGTTGTGCTACCAGCAAACAAGACTACCACCATGTTCCTTGGCAGTAAAATAATCGGTAAATCTCTGTTGAGACATCAATTCCAAGGAAGGCTACCGCTGTAGCGGCATTCCTAAGGTTGTCTATAATCCACCGAACAGTGAAAGCTTTATGTTGAAGGAGCTCACGGAAGGGTGGATGAATGTCTGTTTCTGGTAAGTTTCCTGTTTCCAGAGCCTTGATAAGCTCATCAGGTTGTGCCGAATGCTTTGTTAATGCATCAGCTAGGCAATACTTCGAGCTTACATGAGCTAGGTCATCTAATGATCCAGAGTTGGATTCCTTACGAAGCATCTGTATAAGATGGTGAGTTTCCTTCTGCTCTGGAAGGTGTGTCGTGCCTGCTGTTGTCACAAGATTGTGCGCATCTGTTCTGATATGTATAGGTACGGTCTCTGATGAGAGATCTGCCCAAAGTCCCTTGAGGAACAGGCAGGTACCAAAGCAACGCATCAGTGCGTTAAGCTCTGCCACTGTTGTGGACATTGTGGTTGTCGTAATCTTGTGAGACTCATAGTCCACCAGGCTACCTCTCGAGGATGTTTCTTTGATAGAGGATTCAGAGAAATCATTCTTCTTGGAAGAAGCAGCTGCTGCTGATTGTTTCATTCCTTTTAGCTTCGGATTTCGATCTTCAGCAAGGAAAATAACATGGGCTCTCTGAGATGATTTGTCATCATTGTTCCTGTAGGAAGCATCAGGGTAACCGAGGATTCTGAGATTTCCCTTCAGCGGCCAAAAACGCAGTTCTACTTCGGTAGACTTCAAAATCCTAACAAGTTTGTTCAGTTCTCGAATATCACCGATAGTAGGCTTGGCAGCCTTGCTTGCACACCTACTGAAGCGATAACAGATGTGGGCTTGAGTCCGGCTTTGTAGCCAGTTGATCTGTCCTAAAACACTTCTGTAAGCAGTGTGCTGCTGTGGTGTGCATTGTTGCTCATTGTTGAGCTTCTTGTCAAAAACAATTTCTTCTAGAGCTTCAACAGCTAGGTTCTGATTTACTGAGATATGTGCTGGTACTGATGCTGTAGCATCCTTCCAGACTAATCTCTGTCCTACAAACATAATATCATTCGTATCTTCAGAACCTACTGCAAATTCCTTTTTGATCGATTCTATAACGGCCTTACGAAAGGTGTCATCACCGGCCATGCACAGGTCATCTACATGCAAACACACTACTCCATGTACCTGTCTACCCTTGGCATTGTTGCCTGCTATGGGATCTAGGAGATAGTCAATCGCTGATTCCATGGTCTTTGGCTGAGACTTCTTGAGCTCAGCATCTGCTGTTGCAGACTTCTTACCATACAAAACATATGTACAGCGATCCGCAGGGGTTGGCACCAGGCCATAAGACAGGAGTGCCTTATCAACGATGTTCCACCATCTTCGAGGTGCATCGTTAAGTCCATAAGCGGGTTTCTTCATCCTCGCTGCAATGTGGGAAGGATAACCTGCTTCAGGAGGAATCTGACAGATTATGTCTCTCGACTCATCGTAGGCTTCACCCTGCAGGAAAGCAGTCTTTAGGTCGATGTGTGTCAGATTCCACAGCTTGTTAGCTGCTAGTTGAATCGCTAAGCGGAAACCTGGGCGACTCGCAGCAGGACTATCAGTTTGCTGAATGTCCTTCTGTCGATCCTGGACACCTCTCAGGACCCATCGGGCCTTGCACTTAAGGAAGTTTCCGTCCTTGTCTCTTTTTAGAGTCAGGACCCATCGACCAGTGACATAATTTCGGATGTTTCCGATTTTCCGTTATCAAGAGTCAAAACATCATTGTCAGCCAGCTCTTTTCTGCTCTTTGCTTCATCAAACTTTTTCTCATCTCACGCTTTTCCTTGGCGGTTGCCTCCTTCCGCTGTGCCTTCGCTAAGTTCGTGGTTCCTGGGGAAATAGGATAAAGCCTTGCCTCTCCGTGAGAAGATCAACCTTCACGGATTCAGATCACCTTTTATTGACATGTTCTCACATCACTCATGTTACCTCTCTGAGGCAGGGCCGCCAGAGTACCGAACATGGAAAAGAACCTGTGTTATGCAATTTCTGTCTTCTGGAGAAGGACCCTCCTTCTCATCACGACCAAATCACCTTCCTCTCGTAACCTTTTTCTCATCGGCATCGCCTAAGAATGGTGAACCAGAAGTGTGAGGGGAGCCACGGTGCGGGGCGCTCACATTCTTCTTCAGTACCTTACTTGAGTAAAAGAATGGGTCCCTGTGGATGTGCCGTCGGTTTAGGTTTTGGTGTCGGCACCTGTGAAGGTGATTTCTGTTTGTGCGGCGAAACTTTCCTTTCCGATGAAGACCTTGGCGACACATCACCCCCCAGACGCCGAGGAGACGGAACGCGAGGAGGCGGATGCACGCGAGGCTTAGCCCGAGCAGGAGCCACGGGCTCATCGGAGGAAACGGCCGGTAGTCGCGGTGGAGGTAGGGGAGGAGGAGGACGCGACGGCGGCGTGCCGGGAGGCATCGGCTGATCTGGTTCCGGCATAGAAACATCGTCAGATGTGATCCGTGAGCGATTAGTGCTCATTGGTTCTGACGGGTCTGACGGCGAAACCTCTTCGTCCGACATGATTACATCCGGCGGTGTTCGCACGGACGGGGAAGTCTTGCCGCCTGTCATCTGGAATAGCACCCCCGAGAAGGTTGATGGGTGTACCTTGTTCCAGGAAACCTGGTGCGGCAAGCAACACGTCATAGTCGAATTGGGCTTCTTCTTGTTCCAAAAGACAAGAACGCCATCAGTTACACTGGTGAGTGCTTTGACTGTGCCAAATGTACCTCTGTATAGAGTACACTGTTCGAAACCAGACCCTGGTAATGTCTTGATCTAAGGCGAGTAATGTTGACACCAAGGTGGAAGGGCCGGTGATGGTTTAAATGATGCAAAACAATTCAGTACACTCATAAAAATTACTCTGCAACAAGTGATCTGATTTTCCTCCTTGAGGAGTTTCGAATTGCGAGAGGATTCCAGTCAGAAAGAATAAAGAAATCAAGAAGTTCCAAATCCCTGGAGGCTTCCAGAGTGAAATTCTAGTATGTCTGTGACTAACTCAGATGAGTGCATACCATCGGTTTCAGGAATCTTGCCAAACAGAGGCAAAGGTCAACAGAAGAATAAGGATACACACTGCGAGTTTCGTTTTAAGACCGTAAGACCAATACCCTTTTCGTCTCCTGGTGTCCTGTTCCTTCTTCGTTTTGTAGAATGCCTCCTTTAGCCCACGCCTTTCGGTTCAAGTTGTGCATAAAAATTGAATGGGCGATTCATAGTATCAGTTGATCTTTCATGCCTAACCTGTAGGGCTAGCCTCATAGTTGGCTTATGATTAGAAACAGGCGTTTTGCACTGGTGCGACCAGGCCTGCCAAGGCGGGTTCTCAAAACAAAGTATGTCCTGCTTCATTTGGTGGTCCAGACCGAGAACAGAATTTTAAAATCTTTTCAAGTTGGAGAGCCTTTCTCCACCCGATACCAGCAGACCACTGAGACGATCGGGTGATGAACAAAATGTAGGTTCTCTTCCTAATGATCCTAAGAAGTTGGAGCGAGTTGCGGTTGCTCAAGATCAGACCACACGAAATCGACTGGCTTCCTACTCGAAGACCACCAGGGCAGCCTTGTACTCATGCGGGGAGATCCGCCGTGATTCTGAAAATCAATCTGAGTGGACTGGTGACCTGCCAGTGACACTCTTGATGTGGAGCGTTATAATGTCTGTGCAGGGAAGATCAAAAACTCCATGCAGTTGCGTGGTCAGAACCTTCTACGTCAGAGTTTCCTCATCGGGCGCGGAAAATCTCCACATGTCTGTTATGTCATAGTTTTTCCTCAGTTTTGAGATATTGACACGGACGATGCGTGTTCCAAGATCCACACCTACCATGGATCCTCCGAGTTCGGAGATCACCTTCCCTTTTAGCCAAGATCCATGTTTGGACCCAGTGGATCCAATCTTAGACTTATCTTCTGACCAGTAGAAAACCTTATCTCCCAAAGAGAAAGGTTCTTGGGTCATTGACAGTCTGGCTGCAAGATCTCTACGCAGATCATCAGATTGGCGTGCCTCTTGGTAAGCCCTGTTGGCAAGCTCCTTAATGGCTCTCGCAGTGACTTCCGTATCAGTTGGATTACCTGTCAACTGATTGGGATCGGCGGGTGGTGGTGGTGGTAGTGGTGGTGGTGGTGTGGTGGTGGTGGTGGTGGTGGTGGTGGTGGTGGTGGTGGTGGTGGTGGTGGTGGTGGTTGGTGGTGGTGGTTTTTGGTGGTGGTGGTGGTGGTGGTGGTGGTGGTGGTGGTGGTGGTGGTGGTGGTGGTGGTGGTGGTGGTGGTGGTGGTGGTGGTGGTGGTGGTGGTGGTGGTGGTGGTGGTGGTGGTGGTGGTGGTGGTGGTGGTGGTTGGTGGTGGTGGTGGTGGTGGTGGTGGTGGTGGTGGTGGTGGTGGTGGTGGTGGTGGTGGTGGTGGTGGTGGTGGTGGTGGTGGTGGTGGTGGTGGTGGTGGTGGTTGGTGGTGGTGGTGGTGGTGGTGGTGGTGGTGGTGGTGTGGTGGTGGTGGTGGTGGTGGTGGTGGTGGTGGTGGTGGTGGTGGTGGTGGTGGTGGTGGTGGTGGGGGTGGGGGTGGGGGTGGGGGATGGTGGGGGTGGGGGGGGGGGGGGGTGGGGGGGGGGGGGGGGGGTGGGGGTGGTGGTTGAGGGATTTTGACGTACTTGTTGAGAACATATCCATTCTATTCGGTATTCATAGTACTTTCGTGATGTCGTAGTCCAATACCAACGATGATGATGATGATGATGGGTTTAGGCGCCACGTGGTTTGTAGGCGGGCGAGGGTGGCTAGTAGTAGTAGTAGTAGTAGTAGTAGTAGTAGTAGTAGTAGTAGTAGTAGTAGTAGTAGTAGTAGTAGTAGTAGTAGCAGTAGCAGCAGCAGCAGCAGTAGTAGTAGTAGTAGCAGTAGTAGTTGTTGTAGTTGTTGTAGTTGTTGTAGTTGTTGTTGTGGTACTGGTACTAGTTCTGGTCTAATGCAAGTGCGAGTGCTAGTTGTACTAGTAGTACTAGTGGTGCTAATAGTAGTAGTACTAGTAGTGGTCGTGGTGGTCGTCGTCGTCCCAGAAGTAGCGGTAGCAGTGGTAGTACAGTAGCGGTAGTAGTAGTAGTAGTCGTCGTCGTCGTCGTAGTAGTAGTAGTAGTAGTCGTAGTAGAGTAGTAGTAGTAGTAGTAGTAGTAGTAGTAGTAGTAGTAGTAGTAGTAGTAGTAGTAGTAGTAGTAGTAGTAGTAGTAGAAGTAGAAGTAGAAGTAGAAGTAGAAGTAGTGGTAGTAGTAGCAGCAGCAGCAGCAGCAGCACTAGCAGTAGTGCTGCAGCAGCAGCAGCAGCAGGAGCAGGAGCTATATGCATTGTCTCGACGCTGATTATTCTTGTATTTTGAATACTTCTCTTCGTCATCATGTTATCCATAATCGTACCGGAAATGGACTCTGGAGCTCCGTTCGAAAAAGCGGCCTGGGCTGGAGTCGATCCCTCCAGGGAAAAGCGAAGGGACCCGGAGATGCGCACTGCCAAGTTATCACCTTTCACATGGGCCGAACGAGGATCTCGGCATTTGGGGGCCCGAGGATAGCTCAAAATCGCCAGGCTGCTGTGAAGAACAGTTTACAATCGCGTATGCACGACGACTTGAGCAAAGGTCTGCCAGGTCTGCAGGTTGCAAAGGACATCCTGGAGTCCAACAGGCGGCCTCAGGCACCTGTGTGGAACAACCGCGCCTGTGAGATTGGCGAAGCGGTAGCTGCTGTCCTCACCTGCACATGCTCGCGCACAGCCGCTGTAGGTTGTGAACAATTCCGAGGTAGCTCAGTTACACGACGTTCTCAGCCCGGCAGGCCTGACTAAGATCTGAAAGACGCCTGAACATGTGATGTCCTGAATTTGACTAGACCTTCAGGCTTGATAGAAGAGCAATCCTAAACTGCGACCGGGGAAACATGAATGAAGAAGCTGAGCAATCACTCCGAAACCAGCCCGCAGGTGCTAACCCTCTCTGAGCTTGCCCAGCAGGCCTGCTTCGTCAGTCTCCAGGTCGCTATCCTCGGAGGACGCATTGCTGGACTCATTGCCAGAACCTTCAGGTCAACAGCCACACTGTGCCACACTGGCTGTTATGAATCGCGCTGGCTTCAAGAGTCGACAGGTCTCATTGATGTGCACAAGTAAGGGGTTTTCTCAATTCCCCCTGGCAGCTCCGTGTTTCTGGTAGGGCGGTTGAAGGAATGACGCTGTGCAGCATGGTATTTGGTAGCTCGGCTTTCTCAGCACATAGAACTCCCGAAAATTCCGTGCCCGGCCTGATAGACGCCGCGGCTGCCACACCTGCAAATCATGCGAGAAACAAGGCAGTCGAGCTGAGGATTCCGGTGCGTAGGGGTCAAGCTTCGGCTTCTGGAGATGTGAATGCATGATTGCCAGGATCTCCGGCTGCTTACAGCAACTCTTAGCATTTCACCGTGCCTTCTATGCCTGCAGGCAGCAGGCACTGAAACCAGTCGCAAATCACAAAGACTTTCACAAAGCCCAGCCTCGGATTTCATCCAGTCCCGCATAGCCTCGAAGACGTCCTGCTGATGATCTGTGGACACTGCATCGACTCCCAGCTACTCTCAAGCTCGTCGGTCACGGAAACACAGTGGCGTTGTACCACCAGGACGAATGCGGCAGCAAACCAAACTCTCAATATGTCGGATCGAAAGCCAAATTGCCCACATGCCGCTCCTTGCTCACAAAATCCGCGTCAGAGCTCTCCTGCGCAGGCTACCAGCAATGATACGCGGTCGTGCGATGACTAAACCATAAAAACCATTTCATGTTGCATTGGCAGACTCGAGAATAAGATCTAGGTTGTCCCCGAGGTGTGGCCTGCATCTGCTTCACACGCGGAGCGGCAAGATGGAGGCCTGCCCATAGAACACTCAAGAAGTAAAGCCTGGACAGCAAGCAAGCACTCCTTGCTCTGTGTATTCGTATCGCGACAGCCATGGGATGCCCAATGTCCTTGCCTTCGAGAGGTTTCAGAGCCAGCGCAGTGGTCGGAAGCCCCTCCCTGCGAAGCTCCTGCTGAAGCTGTTACGCGTGTGAACGCTACAAGTGACAGAGGCCACAAGAAATGCTCTCCGTGAACTATCTGACGAATACCTCTGTGAAATCACTTCTTCTTTCGAATCTGTGCGGGTTCTAGGACGGTGTGTTCGATCTCTGACAGCAAGACGCTCAAATCCCCCGCGACAGAAGGCACGTGCTCTGCCGGAAGTTGCAGGAGCTAATGCACGCAGCCGGACTTTGTTGCCCGTCCTCGGCAAGAGCACCAGCGAAGCCACAGGACACCTGACATAGCTGGGTGGGGCTTCGGAAACGACTCGGTGCTTGCGGCTCACCCGATGCTACAACCCAATTGCCGTCCCTTCCTCATACACCCGGCAAAACCCATCCAGGTTCCCCAGAACCTCGACACACGGCGTCTTCAAACGAAAGCCCCCACTGGGTAGCCTACCAGAAAGGAAACAATGACAACACCACCGCTAAGACCGCTAAGGAAACCGGGGCCGCACGGACAATGGAGCGAATATTGGCGACAGTGTTTGATGGTTTTGCATCGGCTCAACGAAGCCTCGGTTTCATTGAATCGCTACTCCGCTACGCTACGCACACCTGCCGGTCGCGGTGGACCCAGGCGGAAGAACGAAGTCGGCAAAAGTAAGCTTCATGATGGACATGCCATTATTCGTGTCGGCCCTTATCCTTGGCATCCGTAGACACTTAGTCAAGCCTTTCACTTTCTTTCACCCTCACCCCGCACGGCGCTGCACCATGAATTCTTCGGGGCTCTTCAGCCGACTCAGGCCCAAGCCATGGCATCACCTTCCTCTGCCATGCTGGCGCTTTGCAGCGTCTTCGGCGCATCGTCTAGGGGTAGCTCCTCCGGTGTTGCTTTGGGGTGGGTCGCTGTCGCTGCAGCCGCTAATCGCTAACAGTCTTCAGCCCCAAAACCTGCAGGCATCATAGGACCCACTCGAGGCTTGGTGAAGTGTCACAACGCTTAGGCTGTGCTGCGCTTCGTTCTCCGGTAGCATAGGAGGGCGCATCCTGCTTGCGATTCTCGGTGGCCCAATGTCTACGCAGACCATGCATGACAACGCTACCCCTATCATCATGCGGGCGGCATAGTGCACCACGAACTCGGTGGCAGGGCCGGCATCACTGGCAGACAACCGCCGGGCCAGGTTGACCACGACGCCTCAGTGGCTGTCAAATCTCCTACACTGGGTGCCCTTGACAGGCAGCAGTAATTGTCGGAAACAAATGCAAGCTAGATGGTAGCAAGAGGTGGGAGATGAAACGAATTGGAACACGAGTTAGGAGACCTCCATCCCGCAATCAAGCGTGACTCTGGCCATGAACCTTCCAATTCCCACCTTGACTACCTTGGGTTGAACTGAAGAATGAACCTCCGCACTTCCACTACAAGCATCAGGAACATATCCGGCCCCTGTGTGTTTCTTCTCCAGTTGTTGGATTCAGGTTGTCCTATCTTTGGTGCACTTTTGTTCTACAGATGCCTGCGCGGGCCCTACGACTGGCAATGCCGGACCTCGTGCAGGCTGCTTTTCGACCAATGCACCAGTCTTCTGCCCGAAAGTCAAGCTCCAGTTTCAGAGCCTGACGACCATGGAAGCTAGAGCCACCCATCAACTGATTTTGGCAAAATATCAGCCCTGAATTCCGAAGCCACGCCGCAAAAGATGATCAGGTTCGAGCAGCTGATGCTAACGCCTTCCACACCCAAAGCTGAAGCCAACGCTGCACGAGCTGCCGACGTAACCTCCCGGCCGGACACAGCGAATCAAGTTTCATACAGACCGACAGAGACAGCGAGAGACAGGTAGACAAACAAACAAACACACAAACACATAAAAGTCACAAGCCAACAGATATGTAAGTTCATTTCGTATATACGGTATGTTTATACAATTATATAACCATACATATACCTGTATAGCAACAGGAACAATAAGTAGTAGTAACATTAATAATAAAAATAGTAGAAATAAAACTAATGGTAGTAAATATTCTATTAGCAATAGCAATGGTAACAGAGTGAGCAAGAATAACGATAACACTAACAACACCAATAACAGTATCATATACTATAAGATAATATCATACGAAATGCAATACAGCCTATTGGAATAATACAGCGTATACAGGAAATGTTAGCACTCCCACTGCGAAACCATTGAACCATCAAACTAATCCTTCGCCCCCATCAGACCTAAACCCAAACCATTAAACCATTGAAACAATAGACAAGATTGCAATGGAATGATAAATTGAAGTGAAGGGTGGCAGTACCAGTGAAATGTTAGAGCTGTCTGTTGGTTTAATGGTTTCGGGCCTTACCCGTAATATGGCACGCTGTATGTTTGAAGCCTCAAAATGCAGGCTTTTTGTAAACCAGGGATGCGGTTTGTAAACTTGGGGATGCCTTCGTTGTCCCATTGCACAATAAACCTCACAAATCAAATCTGTTTCATCGCTACTTCATCAACACCTAAATCCAAATTTTGGAGAGTTTCGGTGTTTCAGGAAGAATGCAACCACAATAAATCTAAGCAAGGACTAGGAGAATAGATCGTCCTAGGTATTCGGAATTTATTCGATATTGTTTAAGGCATGATGTAACGAACATAATTCGCATATTCCCGGGACCATATGCATATTCCCGCGACGTTAGCGGAAAGGCCACGTAGCGGGCCTGTTTATGATGGTCTGTCCGTTCCAGTACCTGGGGTTTGCAAGAGAAACGCCAATCTAAATCGATGTACTCATTTCGCGAACAACCGCTTACACGTCACTCACCGGGAATCAAAATGGGGAACATGACGTGGCTACAGTAGGTCAGTGTTGTCAACATTGGAATATCACGGTACACAGAAAGTTGAGATGCGACTGATGAGACTTCATTGTAAGAACAGACAGCATTTGCACTTTAGAGCATCACTTGGCACGTGGACGAACTGGTTGCAACGCGATTTCCAAAGTTCGTTCCACGGAATCAAGGTATGAGATAAGACTGATAAGACTACATAAGGTGCGCCGGCACTGGTTACTCGCAGCTCAGAAACTCTTAGGTTTCCCCACTCGGTACATAGTCGAGTATCAAGCAGCGTTATTTCCAACACATGGGGGTCGGGGTGAACTATGAAAGCTTTTCGAAGAGTGACACGGTGTGCAAATTATATAGTCCCCCGGCCAGAACGCTATTCAACGGCTAAGCATGTAATGCGTGTAAATGCAAGTTTTAGTCTGGGGCGTTTCAAGGGAATGCAGCAGCAATCGCATTCGGGCACAGGGGTATGTTATTCGGAGCTGTGCGCAGCCAGAGCTCCATAGCACTTCCATAGCAGTGACTAGAAAAACAGAGATGCAGCATTACAGTAGTTACGATTTGGGAAATTCGTAGTTCTAAAATGTGGGTCGCCATGGGTCGGCTTAAGGCATGAACTTAAAGGCTAAATGCGCATTTGCTAGTACATTGGATGCGCAAGGGCTTTGGCAACAGTTACACCGTCATGAACTACGAAAATCTGCCGACGACTCCACAGCAGCGCCCTCTCTGTCTCTCTCTGTAACCAAAAACATATACACATACATATACATACCTTCATGTACATACGTACATACATACACATACATGTGCAATGCATGCACACGTAGATCCTTGCGTTTGCATCTGAGCATGGCACTGCTGCCGTGATGTTTGATCCAAAGTCGCACTCTCGCCAAGGTCTCGTGGAGGAGGGGTTTAGGTTTAAATGCAACACTTCTTCGTGCTCGCACTTCAGACACCGTGCTCCTGCCTTTTGTGCATTTTGGGATGCGGATATCGCGCGCTCCACAGTCTCGACGCGTTTTGGACGCTGCATCGCTGAATCTATCGAGGGTCGTGAAACCGCGGCAGCGCCACGCTTTTCGAGCCGTGATGCCCTCGCTACTGTGCTTCTCGGTTTTGCATTTGCATTTAGTCTTGGGTGTTACAGGATGTAGTTTTTCGAGTAGCTTTCGAGCGGCTTGTTGGCATAGCTAAGACGTATGCCCAAAAACATAGCCGAAGGTCTGCAGGGCGTGGATTATAGGACTCAAACAAACAGTGTAGATGCACATCTGCAGATCTACCTACCGATCTGACGGTCGATACAAACATACAAAGACTAGAAGTGAAGGTGCATTCGTTGGCATACATGTATCCTTATGCATGCATGCATTCAGCACGACACGACACAACATGATGTCATATCATGCGATGTTAAAACCCGATATAACATATCGCACGACAACCCTTAAATATCGCATTTTTTTTTCGCATTTCCTGGCAATGGGTCCAGTCGGACGCAGCCGATATTCGACTTGCATTAATTAAGATGTGAGACAAATGCAGTGAGAGCCGGTCCTAGAGGACAATTGGCCAGAAGAAGTCCACTGGAGAGGCTCAAGGATTGTGGAGCAAAGGCAGATAAAGCTCCGAGCGCAGGGCAGTCAAGTCCAGTGACAAGGAGAACAGCACCTGCCCCTTGTGTCCACAGAAACAGAACGCCTCTAATGAGGTCCCCGTACAATCGAAGCCTTTGAAGATCGGCCTCTAGACCAGGGAAGGACCTCAGAGGAAAGGGAGTCCGGACAGAGGGAAGAATGCCACGGGCATCACAGAAGATTACGGTCCCATCGATCTGAAGGCAGAGCTGCCGGAAGTCCAGAAGGCCAGGGTCAGCAATGCACGCAGAATGGAGCCGGACAGCAGTCCCAGGGTGTCGTGAGGAGAGATCTTCATCAGCAACAAAAGCGTGAGAGACCTCAATCCGATCGCCAGACCAGGGCGGCAGAACAGCGTGGTGAAAATCCAGCCAAGGAAGAACTGTAGATGCATCCCGAAATGTGCTAATGCTGGCCACATTAGTGGACACTTCAGGAACAAGCCACTCAACGAGATCAGTGGAGATCAGGAAGTGAGCAGCCTTGATGTGCCAGACAGCCCAAAGAACTGGCCAGTCCTCATCAGAATCAAGTAAAGATTGAAGATTGTCTTTCCAGGTCTGAGCCGTGGCCTGCAGGCGAGAGCGTTGGAGACAGGCAACACAGAAGGCATGGCGGAGCTGGTCAAGAAGTTCGGCGTAGGAGCCGACATCTTCAGGATGACAAAGAACCGATTCCAAGCGGGCCAAAACCTCCTCAGAGGGCTGGTCAGGTTCCTGGACAAGGGGATCGAAGTTCCATGGTTTGGTGGGACCGGATGCCTGCATGGCAGGAACGAGTGCATCCTCGCCAGTATCGAAACCCTTAGAACCCTTCCCAGGCACAGGCCGAACTGAATGCTGGGCAGCTGTAAGTGCATCCCGACACCGGCGGCTGTGACGCAAATGGTTACAAAGTCTCCCGTTCGCTGCGAAAGTCCGCAGACAGACAGGACATTGTGAACCGTCAGCTAAATGCCGTTCGGGCCTGATGCGTCCATGCCGTTTAAACGCATGATGGGACCACGAACGGAGGTCAGCAAAACACTGTTGGCAAGTAGCGCAGATTTCGGTGCCCGAGACAACTGACTGAGTCATCGAAGAACTGTAGGCGCCAACTTGCATGAGGGCACGTAGAAGGTGCCCATGAAAAAGCTGGACCTCAGACGTCCAGCGATCCTCAAGAAGTGCAACCTGTCTGGCCTTACGGATCCAAGATTTCCATTTGCCAGGGGAGGCCCGGATGGTATGCAGGCAGTCCTCCCATGTAGTGGGACGACCCGGAAGTGCAGCCTTCTCAAGTTGACCAAGAAGCCAGGCAATTGAGCCGTCAGCAAGCCGAAGCCAGGCTGCTTCTGCATGTAAGATGGCCCAGAGTTCATCAGGGCCAAGCCGAACAAGCAAGGACAGGTGGCGAAGGCGCTCAATGTGGAACAAAGTCTCAACCTGAGGAATCCTGGCGATGGCGAAGACAAAAGAGTGGGGCAGATGGCACGCCTGTTCAAACGAGTACACAGGCTTCAGAATGATGCGTGCCATCTGAAGCAGTGCATGTTGAATCGGAGCAATATCCTCAGCTCGAGAGACAGACCATGTGCCGGTGGCAAAGGTGAGCGCGGACAGCACAACAGACTCAAAGATCACAGACTTATCGCGGATTGAGACAAATGCAGAACCAAAAACCCGCTTCTGATGCTTCCTGAAAGCAGTCCAGGCGTGCCCAATTCGGGTCTTAACTTCAGGCCGGAGCGCACCACTGTCGTGTACAACACCACCAAGATGGCAGTACCGGGGAACGACCCTCAACCTGGATTCTGGCCACATCTCAGAAGGAAGGACGAGGCTGGGACCAGTACCTGCAAGTGCCTGGACCCGTAAAGTGCGTGCGCCCTTGCCCCGTAAGGAGAGAACAGTCTCGGTTTTGCCTGGGCCTAGATTTGGCATCAAGACAGCCCGAATACACTCGTCGATCATGATGGCTGCAATTCGCTTGGTGCCTTCCAGCACTGCTAAGGCAGAGGAAGAGAAGTACAGCAGGGCACAGTCATCCATCCAGGTGACATCAACTGGAGACATTGTGCAAGAGCCAGTACTCGACTTGGCCAACACGGCCTTCCAATCAGGGCTCCAAGCGAACCGACAGTGAAGATCTAGGTCGCCAAGTCTCTGTCGGATGCGAGATAAAACCTCAGCGAAAAGGAAACTAAATAAGAGATCTGCCAAATTATCGCCCGGACGGGTTCCGCCTCTGACAGTTGCGAGGGAAGAAGTGCGTTCCCATGTGAACCAGGTGTCACTCAAGACTTCAGACAGGATCCCAGAGAGCCAAGGGTCAGCTCCCGAGTCAGAGAAAATGGGTGCATCCCGAACATAGGTCTGGAGTCGCTCAAAGGCATCTGCAGGGAAGTGCAGAGTGTGCAAAATGCCAGCGACGTGAGCATCGTCGAGAGGGCCCCCGACGAGCAACGGTCGCACGACACGATGGAATGCCTCCTTGAGATCTAAGAAGACAACCGCGCAAGACAGGTCTTGCGCCTGGCAGTAGCTCTGAAATGCGCGAACTGTATGATTGGCTAACTGAACAGGATAACCAGGTCTACCGCCTATCTGTAGGCTGCCCGCGACATTGTCAAGGAGAGGGGCAGCTTTACGCCGCAGGGCGCAGTGAAAAGCCTTGCCTGGAGCACTGGACACAAGTATCCCCCTGAACGATTCACACTGGCGCATGGAACCCTTTCGCTTCCAAATGGCAAAGAGAGACCCTCCTTTCCATTGGACGGGCTCCGCTAAGCGGTAAGACGCTTTGAGCGCGATCTGAAAGAGCGGAAGGGAAACCGAGCTGGCCTGTAGATGGAGCAGGTCAGCAGGTATGCAGTCGTTTCCCTGCGATTTGCCTGTCGGCGATCGACGCAAACAGTCCTCAAAGAGGCAGCGGGAAGGAACGACCTGATGGTCAAGTGTGAGGTCCGAGAGGTCCTGGGAAGCCTGACGGGTTCTGCATTGTTGCAGTAGAGCTTGCGGGGTTGTGGGACCGCCATCTTCAAGGTGACTAAAGTGCCGGACCCATCGAGCAGTTGCCTGTGCCTGGTCAGCAGCAACAGAGCCGTCCTCGAGTTCAACAACGGGAAGAGACAAGGTACCGCGTTGCTTCCTCTTGGGAGGTCCGAGCAGGGGACGGAGTCGTGCTACGACGTCCTTGGTGGTGCTGTTGATGGCAGTATTGGCGATTTCATGCAAGTAGCGACTGCGGTCACCAACGATGGAGCGTTTGAGCAAAGGCTTGAGGGATCGCAATTCCTGAAGGTGCTGCCGAATTTCAAGGACACACTGCAAAAAGGACGATACGAGTGGCCGAAGAAGTCCGACAAATGTGCAACGGGAGCAAAATGCATGGAAAGCCCCCCGAAGCTCAACGGTCCTCGCCCACTGAGCAGATGCATGCAGACGCTTGCGGAGCCAAACCTTTTGTTGTCGTAGCTCCCAGGTGGTCGTGGAAAAATGGGACCGACGGCAGCGTGCACGTCTCACAGGAAATGCAGCAGAGAGCTTGGTTCTGAAGTAGTTGGCAAGGAGTTCATAGTGTACGTGGACATCTAGACTCCATGGCAGCAGCGGAGCAGCCTGACAGATGGACCGCAATTGATCGCAAGCTTCCGGCTGTGACATCAAAAAGACGTCGCACTGCGGCTGTCCGGCAGGGTTGCGAAGGGAGTCCCAAGCCTCGAACTGACAGTCTAAGGCCGCAGCAAAATGATCCAACCCAGTTTGCCCAAAATCTATGTCGTACAGGACAAAGGAACTCGCAGAGCCTGCATACCAGGAAGTTGGTATCGCAACATAATCGATGCGGCTAGTAGCAGAGCCGTTTGGCGAGATCCATGTGTGGCTGGCGCCATTGTGGCACGCACTGTAGGTGGCAGGAAGCCACAAATCGTGCCGCTGCAACATCTCTGTCAAGGGCCCGGGGACAGTGTGGTCATAATCCCACACAAGGTCCCCGATGCGCGTCGGTAACTCTTCACAAAACCGAGTGTTAAAATCACCAACAATCACAACATGATCACCCTGGGCACATGAATGCAATTTGTTGCGAAGTTGTGTCCACCAAGACACCCGATCCGGGTGAACAGCAGTGGGAGCATGTATAGCTGCGAAGGTGATGCGTGTACCCCCCCTGGCAAAACGGAGGATCAAATATCTGGGATCCCATGCAAGTGCCCGGAAGTCCTGACTATGAAAATAGAGCGGAACATCACCTGACCAGGCAAAGGGCAGTGTCCGGCTGAACCAGAGTTCAACACCTCCATTGCCACGAGCATCTCCGGCTGAGATGTACCGGTAGTGCGTCTCTGAGACACTGGCTGATGTTTCCTTAGCCCTAGTTTCTTGTAGACCTGCGACAACTGCCCCACATGCTTCAAGTTGTTCTCGGACATATCGAGTTCGCCCCGGAACTCCATCCCCGTGGCCATCCTCAAGGGTTTGCACGTTGATGGTCAGAAGGCGAAGGCAGAACTTGACTGCATGCGACGCTGCCTCGCCAACAGTGGGGACAGCTGGGCTGGAATTGACCTTGAAAAGGCCCTCAGCCTGACACAAATCGGAGCCAAAAGCTTGACCCCCTATGGGATCAACAAAGGCAGTGCCCTTTGACGTCGGCCATGCCCAAGGGTTGCGTATCGCGGCGACATACATCCATAGCCACTCGATAGCTGGTCAGAATGCTGAAGAATGTGGGAACCCGAGAGGCTCGACCAACACTCCATTTAGCAAGGGTATCAACGAGCTCATTGCGGCCATTACCCTGATGGGCACGAACATGTGCAAAGTCCTGTGTACGGATGTGCCCAAGCGCCTCAGCAACATAGCTGACAGATCGGCAGGCAGAGGCGATTGTGACACCTGCTTTCGCCCCATAGAGCCCGCTGGCCTGTCCAGAAGCTACCGTGGAATCTGACCAGATGGTACAACTGGTGACATCGACAAACCGCAGCGCCCATACAAGAGACCAAAAGAGAGCCGAGCTCTCCCCATTGCTGGCAGAGTGATTGGCAGCTCCAATCCAGAAAGGATCTGAGTGTAGTGCAACAGGTCCGCCAGACCAGCCAAGAAACACTTGTCGTTCTTTAGTTTGCCCAAAAGCAGCAAAGGACCAAGAGCTCTGCTCACCATTGTAGGATCCATCAGTGTAAATTTCAATTTCCTGCACACGATGGTGTTCAGAATCACACACAATGGCGCACTGTTCAAGAGCCCTTGCAGCAGCGGGGTGTAAGTGTAGGCCATCCGGAATGGAGGTCTCGAGGACCCAAGGTGTCTGTAAAACAGCGAAGGCAGCATCAACCCCATATGGGAGTCGCATTGAGACCTCAGAGAGATCGTACGCAACATGGCGCGGCAGAGCTTGCGAAAGAGAGATGGGGAGAAGCCCTGGTTGATGTGCACCAGCTCCTTCATGACATCGACCCTCTTCGCAATGTTCTAGGAGAGCGTCGAGCAAGGTGGAAGCTAGGAAGAGGGGATAGTCATCACTCTCAACCCGACTGTGTTCGAGCAAAGTGCGGAGTTGGGATCCCCCGAGTTCCTCATGGATCTCAGCAAGGTCAGACAGAGGAATGGCTGATCCATCTGGCACGGACCGACAGGCGGAGGCCGTGATTCGACAATCTAAGGCTCGACAAGGTGTGGGAAGAGGTCTGGCGTTCGAACAGACTGACAAAGCACCACATTCTGCACCACGGGTGAGTGCATTTGGATCAGTGTTGGGAAGCTGCACAGCCTCTGCACGGCTGAAGTAAAGCAGGACCTGGAGCAACGCCAAACCACAGATGGTAGGGAATCGGCGAAGGACATGCAGGCTTGCAGCGATGACAACACCGCCGAGGATCAAAAGCAGAAAGACGAGACGCCACGGGCCGGCATCATCATCAAAGGGGTCACCGGGTGGCCCTCCTGACAGGGCGTAGAGGGCACATACCCGGCTCCACCTAACTGAAGAACAGCCAGCTGTACGGCACGACTCATGTCCACGGTGATGGGTGGCGGTGGCGTCGGTGCTGTCCCGGCGGGAGCCACCTGTTCCAGCATCAGCCCCAACTGACAGACGGTTAGAGGACACCGCGGTATCCTGGGATGCAGTGTCCTGAGGATCAGAGTGTGTGTCGGCCCCGTTGTCATCGTCATCCGCATCATCTGGTGGAGTAGGGGGGAGAGGACCAATCACCGAATGGCCAAGAGCTCCATCAGGAAGAAATGCAAGCACAACTACACCCTTATGTCGGCAGGCAATATCGCCAGTGATTGGATCGAAGATACCCCGAGAGTTAAGGCGACAGGGCGTAAACCCAAGAGGGCATCTACCTAACAAGTGGGTGATGCGGTTAAGCTGCAGAAACGGGATCTCTGACCAGAACGCCCTGACAGGAAGAAGTAGAGGGCGACAATCAACATAGATGAGAATAGGTCTCGGATTCTCCTCAGGCTCGTTAGCAGGAGCTGCAGCGAGCACATGAAAGGCCGGCAGACCCCGATCAGCATAGTCTCGAATTGGTGGTGCAGCAGGCACCAGGCGAAGATCACGACGATCGACCGCAAGCAGATCTGCAACATCCTGTCGGACGCGATCACGTCTGCCGGACACAATCGGGAACAAGAAGTCGGCTGTGTCTCCTAGAATCCAAGCACGCTCCTGATATGGGACATCAGGAATCCATGCGGTATTCCAACAAGAGGGGTCCCCCAGCATAGAGGCGAGATCTGTGGTAATGAAAGCGCCGGCAGTGGGAGGAGCAAATAACAGGACGTCGCCATCAGTGACATCAAATTGAAGAGTGTCAGGGATCGGCCAGGGTATGTCCCGCAAATACAGTTCATGACCTTCTGCAACGGGCAGGCCAGCTGCACGGAGGGCCCCATCGAGACAGGATGTGTGTGGAAACTGAACAGCATAAACCTGTCCATTGATCCTGGTGGTGTCGATGACAGTCAAAACTCCAGTCGTTGGCCAAAGTGGGGCTGCAACAAGCACGGCAACCCCTGCCAGGGTTTGAGGACAAGCGACGAAAAGCTGCGGTAGGTAGCATCTTAGGTCAGGTGACCTGGCAGCTGTAACGGCGGTCAGAGCCTCGGCGACACTACATCCAACAGGCAGCCTGACTTGCACTATCTCAGGACAGTAATTCGGCCCAAGAATAAGCAAAATACAGTCAGCGAACACAGTGGCAAAAGAAGCTCGGGCAGAGGAAGGGCCGTCCGACGCAAGTTCAGTTTGCCGTGGCCCAGAAGGGGGCCCGCCCGGGTCGATGGCAGAAACGATTGTTTGCTCTTGCACAGGATCCCCGCTGCTGGATCCGGGTCCCTGTAAAGGTGGGACCTCGGCCTGAGCCGGGTAGGCAGGGGACAGTTGTGCCGGGGCATAGGGTGGCTCAGGAGGGGACCGCCGCTGATCTATAGCAGGTACAAACTCAGCAACAAGTACCTGTCCCCCGACAACCGCGAAGCTGCGTTCTGTACTTGGAACCCCGACTAGGATTGCGCGCCACCCAAGTGGGGCGCAGTTGTCGAGGTCAGATCGCAAGGCCTGGCAATCAAGAACACCATCATGGACGTAAAGTTCATGCCACGCACGACCTATTGGTCGGCAGTCCAGCAAAGCGCAGACGGAGGAGCGTGTGAACTCCCCCCCAAGCTCAGCGGCGGCGACAACAGTGCGCACGGCATGCCCGGCAAGCACTGCATCTCGGATTCTGGGAGATGCCGGGAACAACCTAAGTCGACTTTCATTGGCGCCGATACAAGCGGCAATGTGCCTTCTGTACTGGGTGGGGGAAGTATTGCCTGGCAGATGCAAAATCCCCTGACTATCATGTATAATGCAGTAGCTGCCATCTTGTGCAACAGGCGGGACATAGGCACGTACATCCCAGAACTGGGCATCACCTAAAATGTCACCAAAGGAATCCCGTGGGGGGGTCCGAGAATGCTGTCGCACAAAAGACACAGTCTCACCATGTGCGGGATGCAGGTCGATACCATCGGCGAGCGGAGAAGAGGCCGTGCCAACATATATGTCAACATCAGCCTGTAGTGGTAGGTCAGCTAACATAAGCAGAGCAAACCGATCCACATATGTGCGGGCCTTGGACGCATAGAGCCGTCCGTCGATGGTAGTAGTGTCGATGCAGACAATGGGTGTCGGGTCGTCCCAAATCGGGTCAGCGATCAAAATGCCTGCGCCTGGGACTGTCTGTGGCCTGGCAGCGGTCAGTATGGGAAAGCGGCGACGGTCGGTCTGAGGCCGAGCTTCTCGTATGGCCGCAAGGGCCTCGGCAGGAACAGCTGGGATGAGCAGATCGACCTCAACACGCTGCAGTTGGTACCCAGGCACAGCAACAAAGAAGGGCACTGTTCGGAAGGTGTCGGGGAACTCATCAACGGCAGCATCACCAAGTGAGGTGAGGGGTGTGGTGTGTCCCCGGACTGGAGGGGCGTTATAAACCCACGCGGCAGCCCCTCCAGTAGTTCCACCATCTTGGTGGATCTCACGCCATTGGTGAGGGGCATGACACTGACTGTAGTCTCCGAGATTGCACTGGCTCTTATCTATCCTGGCAAGGGCAGTGGGGTTTTTGTCGTACCCATCGGCAGTAGTAAGCCAGGGGGGCCTTTTCACCTCAGAGAAGAGGTGTCTGCTCAGGAGGACAGGGATGTCCCAACAGAAGCCTGGTACGATACCATGACAAGAGCTGGCGAGACATTTGACTACTCGACTGGAAGCAAACAATAGCGGGAGGCATTCGGTAGCTGTAACAGCCTTGGCAAGGCTAGCGGCAGGGCCTCCGGGCGGTGAGCGACTGCGAGGCCTGAGTGTTTGGCTGTCAGTCTCCCGGTTAGGTTGACCAGAGTTGCTCTCACTATGGCCTGGTACATCATCAGATGCAGGGGCATCCGCAAAAGTTGTGCGCCCTACTGGCTCAAGGGATGCCTGACCTTCATCGTCGGAGAGAGGGGCGTATGACGCCACAAACACCTGACCAGCCTGCACAGGAAAGAAACCTGCAGTGTTGGGGCTGGCGGGGTCTATTTGTGAGATCCAACCGGTCGGTGCGAAGGTGTCTAGCACATTCACAAGGTCAGCATAAGACGTCTGCCCGTGAGGGGCCTCGATGACTGACCAGCCCTGAAGAAGAGGCCGGCAATCAAGGAGTCCAAAGACGGACCTGTCCTGTTCGGGCCACGCCTCTTGTCGGATGACAGCGTGTACATTTAGACAGTGATGTCCTCTTATGGCAGCGTCGGTGACAGCCGGCATTGCTGCATGCACACTGATGGTCCCAGGGTCGAAGCGCAATGCGGATGCAATGGCTTCCGAGAGATCCGGTTGTTGTCCAGGATCGTGTGTTACAAGATGCTGGCCACTAAGAACACAGGCATGATGCCTACCGATCGGTCCCAAAGGAAGAGCTGGGTCTAGATCCCAAACCTGAGGGGCAGAGATCATGTACTCTAGAGTTCGTAGGGGTCTCCGTGGCATTGCGCTCAAGGAGAAGATGACGGATCCCCCTGGGGTATGTTCGACAACCTCATCTGGACCCAAAGCAACAGACCGACCATACGCGAAGACAGAAACAGTACCATCATCAGGGAGTCCGGCAGTCCGGCAGAAATGTTCAGCACTGGCCTGCCTCGGTACCTCGGAAGCAAAGTACCTGCCATCAATCTCTCTAGCATCAAGGCAGGCAATGGCGACCTCGGTGGCCCATGGTGGAAGGGCTAACAAAGTCCCCCAATTGTGGTCCGGTTGTGGGGTTACCGGAAGGATGGTAGGGTACAGCAGAAAACGGCGCTCATCAAGCTCGTCCGAGACAAGCGCAAGAACATCTTGCAAAGTGGCGCCATCCTCAAGATGGACCGTGACTTGCTCTGGCAAACAGTCTGGTATGAGCGCAAGGAAATGAGCGAGGGGTGGACCTTCCTCACTTTCTCCTCCTTCCTCGACGAACTCTCCGGGGTGTGCTGGAACAGGGACGTGAAATCGTGGGATGTCAAGATCAGCCTCTTCCTCAAGATTATCATGCATTGCTGGGAATCCCACAACACCGCCAGCAGCGTTAACAAGTCGCTGCTGCAATGTCGGTCCGGGTGACCGCTTGAATTCCTCAACCACAGCTGTGTCAGCAGGCGAAGCTTGCAAAGACTCATCATGCGTGCTATCATGAGGTGAGCGGCGTGGGGAGCGACTACGGGCTGGCCTCAAGTTCCGCGGTAGACCAGGGTCAGAGGCATGTGAGGGATCAGCAGGTCCGAACCCCCAGGGGGGCTGGGTGGAGGCAGTAGAATCTACTGACTCCTCCCCAGACGTAGAGCGCTCAGGGCGCGCGCTATGATCTGACTCCTCTTCGCTACGAAAGCCAAAGACAACAGTATCCCCATTCTGAACCCTGATGTGGTTCTCCTCTATGTCTGGGGTGGCACGGGCAACTGACAAGTGGTACCCCGGTGGAAGACGCTGAATGCCAAGGAATCGTGCCAAGTAACCGATGCTGACACAGGCTCGAGGAGCCACACGAAAGCAGGATCCCTGCCAACTTGTCGGCCATCCAAGAAGAGGAAGTAGCCAGGAGGACTGTCACCCTGTGGTGGTGGCGCGTGTTGCACAGCAACAACATCAGAGCAGTTGCACCCTCGATGGCATATAGCTCGGAAGGCCCCATGCTTTGGACGGGCAAAGGTGAGAGAAGAGCCAGGTCGGTCCAGAGCATTAGCGATGGCCTCATATGGAAGGCCTGGTGAAGGAACAGTCCAACAACGCAGGTCACGAACAGCGTCATTAATGACAAGCCAGTGTGGTACTGCGGGCTCTGCCTCAAAGGTGGGGCCAGTCCAGGTACTGGCGCTTTGCAATCGCGCACCAAAGCAGGTTTGCCACACAGGTGGATCGTCGGTCCGGCGAAACTGCACGACACCTCCCTGCATACCTTGAAAACTGTCACCGACTGGGAGTGGGGTGGTACTACCAAACAGGTAGATGGCACAGTTGTCAATCCCATTGGTACGAGCCTCGTCAGACAAGTCGCTGTACCTGGATTCTTGACTGAAGTGGCGGGCATAACAGGAGCCACCGACAGCCCGAAAGTCGAGCACCAAGATGGCATCGCCAAAACAGGAGTGCCATGAGCCACCTAACACAAAGGAGGCGGAACCAAAATCAATTTGTGGCACCGTTGGGCATAGCGTCCGGGCATATGTAAGGTCAAGAGAAGAGAGACCTCCAAGGACCTCTTGCACAACCTCATCACAGGAGGCTCCAGGAATACGCACAACAAGCTGCACAAGTTCAGTCTGGTGCCCAGGACAAAGGACTGTAAAGTACCTGGTTGCAAGTGCGCTGGTGTCAACGTTGTCCCGGGAAGGCTGGGACTGCACAACATTCAAGCAATCGCTGCCCGAAGCTTGATTGTCAGCAGGCCCGATCTCGTAGGCATTCGCAGCCTGAGCGGCCTGTGGCTCAAAATCAATGGCAAGGACGCCTCCATGCGCGGTGGTGAACCCTGAGGCAGCTCTAGGCAGACCTGAGAGGGTAGGGCGGTACCCGGAGGGAGGGAGCAGTGCAAGCTCACCTAAGATAGTAGACTCCGAGAGAGTAGCTTCCTGGGTATAGTGAAGGCAGATGCCACCACCAACAGGACGGCAGTCAAGTATAATGATTGCACCTTGTGCACCTTCAGGAGTGCCTGATCGGGGCCGTCGCATAACGGCAATGACCCCGGCAACAAGTGATCCATGGTGGACGAGTGGTTGAAAAGTGTCCCTGTCAGGGGTGCAGAACACAAGTTGTTCGGCAGGGCAATGTAGAGCATTGGCAGCATGCGTCAGAAGGTCTGGCTCAAGGTGGCCAGCATGAACGATTTCTCGGCCGGCTTGGGGAGCAATGACATGCCAGGAATCCGTGACATCTTCACTGACAATACTTCTGATATCCGCAGTGAGGAAGGCAGTGCTACAAAGGCACTCACAGGCAGGTAGATGCCAATGTGGCCTGTCATACACAGCTACAAATTTGATGGTATCACCCGTTGTGACCCGCACCTCTTTGTCAGACCTGAGTGGGTCAGGGTGTCCAGTTTGGAAGGCGTCCCAGGGAGAAACCGTGTGCCTGCTGGCATGATCAAGAATGACCGAATGCTGGACACATCTGTCAACGATGCTCGCATAAATGGGGCCCCCAATCGCAGAGAAATCAAACACAATAGTTGCCTTGGCAGATTGCTCCAACCATTGAGGAACAAGTAAGAGAGATACATACCCCTCATCTGGCTGTGGCTCAACAAAGATACAGCACACACTGTACCTTCAGAGGGGCAGCGCCTGTCTCGGTCCTGGCAGAGGGCTGAAATCGGCCTCCATCAGCTGACTCACTAGGCCCTAATTGCGTGGGAGTTGTGCCAGGGAGTGGTTCGGGCCGAAAGGTGAGGTGGTGCTCCCTGTAGGCTGTGTCAGGCCGATACCCTGTGGGAAACGCAACTGCATGAAGAGACGGGAGTTTGGTAGGGCCAGCCCAGATACATCTCGGACAGTTCAGCCACAATAGCATCCAGCAGGAGAACCTGCAAGGAGCCCTGCCTGAGAAGGAAGTACACAGCCTGCGACGTTTGCCTCCGGCCTGGGCGCGTGAGAGGCCGTCTGCCTGTCGAGGCGAGAAGTCCCGAAAACACAGCAGCGGCGCTGCAGTGGCACCCTTGCATGGCCATCCCAACAAGCGGCCAAGGGGTTCACGTCGTTGAGGAATCTGCTGCCAGAGTCCTCGGTATAGGGCAACTGCGAAAAGTAGCAGAACAGCCCTGCCTAAGGGTACCAGAAACGAACCAACAACCAAAAGGCACTGCATCACCCAGTTTGCAGCGGCACTTCCAAGCTCAGCAAACTGAGGCGGAGGGGGTCTAAACCCTAGGGGTGGTGGATGTGCTTTAGGCGCGGCAGGACTCCCGGCGGATGCCCCAGAACCACCGATGCATCTCTTGGGTGCTCGGGAGACCCTGCCATGCGCTCGGAAAGGACAGGAGAAAAAGTGCGGTGTTGCACCTGCATCCTTAGAAAATGTCGGGGTGCTGCCAAATATGGCGCATTGTCGCCCGGCGCAGGGCCGTAGGAAGCAGAGACACCACGAACAGTGTCCTGTAGGCGGGGCCCCCCAAGCCTCGGGGTCAAGAAGACTCCAGGTAAAGGGAGCAGAGGAAAGCGGACATTCACACCACTCTGCAGTCAAAACCCAAGACCCAGGAGTGCTGTGATGCCAAGACAAAGAGGCAGGCACGTTGTGCAGAGAAAACCTGTCAGGAGGCCACGGAACTCGGTCACTGACACCTGGGCGAAGGCATTCATCAAGGGCTAAGCCAATAGGAAAATCCAGAGGAGGAGAGCCCTTAAAAGAGTCGAAACCCTGCTCAGCTGATACACGAACCCAGTGCATCAGTGGGTCAGGGAAAGGGAAGTGGAGGGCCCGGCGAGCCACAGTCACAAGAGACCAATGCGAGTGGTCGCCAGCTCCACAGAGAGCTCCTGGAGGCAAGCCAGTAAGAAGGAGGTTGGAGAGCCTGCACACTACGAAGTGAAACCGCAGAAATCGCAGGACAGCCCCCCATGCCAAGCACGTGAAGTAGCATTGACCGACAGGGAACGACAGAGACAGCGACCTCCCCAATGAGGTGGCTGTGTCTTGTAGCCCCGGCAGCCTGCAGCCCCACCGGCCTGACAAAGAACCCGTCTTGGACTTCTGCCTACCCCGGCTAACAAGGTCTTCAGTCACTCCATCCCAGACAGCCTAGGTTTGTGCGTTTGCCCCAGCTCGTCTTCGTCCTCTTCGACAGTGGTAGTCGTCAGAAGAGGACCCTCGGTCTGCTTGGCTTCCGACCCTGCAGGATTCAAGCCAAAAGGAAACATTGCTCGCTTGTCCCGAACCTTCTGCGAAAGTGCATCTGCACCGGAGTTCCCTTCCGGTAGTGGGATCGGGGCAGAGGGTCTGCCGCCTTCGTATGGCCCAACTCGCCTCGTCAAGCGGTTCTCCATCCGGACCCGTCCCACCAGAATAGGGCACAGAGGGGCCTTGCCCTGAGTTGGCTGGAACATCCATATCTCCCTCGTGTGAAGGTGCCGGCGGCGGGCCTGCCAACCCTGGCGGAGGAGCATAGTCCATGGCTGCCAGCATGCGGCCCCATTGCCGGACATCGGAGCCCAGGATCCTGGTAAGCGCCTCGGCATCCGACTCCGCTGCAGTCCCACCAGTTGGCCTGGTGAGGCGCTCCCAGTCGGGGTCCTCCTCGGGCATGGGTGCGTCTGCACTCCCAGCTGCCGTCGCAGCAACATACGCCTGCCGCAAGGTCTCCGCTGACTTCGTCTGTTGCTCCTTCGCTTCTGCAAGGTCCTCGGTCAGCTTCTGCATCGCCTTTTGGTAGCGGTCCTTTTCCTGCTGAAAAGATTTTTGCAGCTCGCTCTCGTACCTCTGCCACTGTGCTTGGCGCTGCTGCTGCATTTGCGTAAGCTGCTGGACTGGCTTCTGCTTTCCGAGCTGTGTTGATCTGGGCCTGGAAAGCACTGACCAAGCCTCCGACAGGGGTTGTCACACTGACATCGCCACCCTGCTTGTCGTCCTTCGCACCCGCCTTGTGCGAGTCGTAGCGGGGGAACCTCTCTTTCCCAGATCCCTTGCCTTTCTTGCCACCCTTCTGGTCGTACTTGCGTTTGGGCGACCACGCACCACGCCAGTATCGGCCAGAGTCGTAAGCATCCTGATCGCGCCATCCCTTATCGCTTCTCCCCATATGTCGAGGCCCAAGATCACGAAGGCTCACACCTGAGCCGTGATGGCGGACGAGTCCGCGGAGTGCCTTGGCACTGGTTGTCAAGCCAGCTCGAAGCCGGCGACGGGTCCTCGAACGTTTGGCACGAAGGTGCCTGTGCCAGTTCGGGCTATGCCGGGCCGTGGCGGAGAAAGCGGGATGCACAGTCGTCACCTTCAGAGGTGCCTGGGGCTACAGCGATCCCACTTCGGGTGTTCTGAGCCCTACCCTTAAATATGCGGACATAGAAATACATTAAACAGATACCTCATAATGGCTTTGTGGCCGCGGTCGGCCCGGCCATTTTTTAAAACATGCGGAGGATGTGTGTGGAGCTGGAGGGCTGAGTGAGGGCTGGCGGAGGGTTAGGCGAGGCTGGAGGGTGGGTGCGGCAGAAAACAAAACGAGAGCGATGGCTGTAGACCATGGAACGGCTAGCGAGTCTTGGTTTGGTTATCACGAAAGTTCGGGGTCGCGGGCCTTCCCAACCCTCCCCAGCCCTCCCCCAGTCCTGTCCAGCCCCAAGCCCCCAAACTCTCCGGGTGGGGCAAATGACAGGCGCGGGGTTCGAGCATGGCCAAACCAAGACTCTCGCCACTCCATCTCACTGGCCAACGGTCTGTAATCTCCAAACCCAAACTCCAACCCTCCAGCCCTCCTGCCCCAGGTCCAGCAGCCCATTCAAGCGCTCTGCTGCACAGCCCTCCCTGACCCTCCAGGTCCCTGCCCTCTGAGCTGCTCTGCAAGGTTGTGCATTCTGCAGACAGCGAAATAAACATCCGCGGGCCTGCTAAGGGATTCAATTTGAACTGGGAAGGGCAGATGAGTGTGAAGGGCTTACGGAAAACATATGCGGAACTAAATATGCGAATAATAATAATAAGAAGAATAAAAATAATAATAATAATAATAATAATAATAATAATAATAATAATAATAATAATAATAATAATAATATAATAATAATAATAATAATAATAATAATAATAATAATTAACAGATACGTCATACTACCTCTGAGCGCTGCCGTGGCCCGGCCACCACATATTAAAAACAACTTACTGTGGTATCAGATGGCACAAGACAAACGCAGTGCAATGTCATGGTACAATGGAAGATGATAGGGTAGCAACAATACAAGACGATGCAGGACTATGCGCATTGATATCATAGGATAAGATATGATGGCACATAAGAGAAGTCAAGCAGACAAACCTGCACAGTATGACAAGAAACACACACACACACACACATTAGGCTATGTCACTATGTCATATCATACCACATCTTATCATAGCACAAAGTACCTTTGTAGCGGCAAATATTATAAGCGATGCAAACAATGCGCAATATACGGTAACCTTCTGTAACAGAATGTCGTAAGCACACTTTGATAAGATGCAGCGTCACATGTCAATAAATACTAAAGCCGACAGGTTGTAGTGTGACAGACCGTAACTGACCGTAACCTAGCTTAAAAATTGTACTATACTGTAAAATTCTGCCATGCCAGGCAGACACTACAAATACCATGCACAGAACGATTCGGCGGTTGCGTCGTGACAGCTAACGGTCAGTACCTTCGTGCAGTCACGCAGGGAAGTGAGCTTTCAAGGCCTGCTCCGGCGTAGCCGCTGTCATCGCAAATGAGAAGGTGCCGGCAGCATACACGGGCGTATCCTGCTTCAGGAAGAAGGAGCAGTTTAACCGAAGCACCACTGAAAGTTCGGAGCCAAGAGCCTTCTTCTGACGGAAGGGCAATCTCCTCAATATTCGCAACCCTGGCTGAGACACCTCGTGGCCAATTTCCAGCTCCGAGATGTTGGTCTCATTGCCTCGGAGCATCAGAAGCGAACTTTTTGCGAAGGTTGGACGCCTCACAATAATCATAGTAAGAACATAGCCGTTTTGATGCTGTACCACTTATAAGCTCGGTAAGTCTGAAAACTGAGACAGGCACAGAAATGGGCAAGATAGGCCACGTACTGGTCGACATGCCTTCCGTCGCTCGGCGGCTGCCAGGACCTCAGTCGTATGGATATTTATGGGTTGAACGTCCCCTTGCAAGTTAACAGCAGAGTTGAAATGAGAGACAGCCCCCTACCCAAGAGCTTCAAGTGATTCGTGCTATCGGCATGCAGACTTGTCTGCTTACCAAGCGGTCCGTTGTCCGAAAGTCACTGCACTGGCCACGACGCCCTTGGTGAGAAGAACGATGATGGCGGCAATGATGATCATTACATGATGGTCATGGCGATGTTGGCGATGATAACGATGATGCAGCTTCGGTCATGATGCTCACGAGTGCAATGATGATCTCTCCGGCGATGGCGAGAATGAGGCTGAGGACGGTGATGATGACGATGATGATGGGCATGATGGTGATGATGACATGACGAACCATCATGAGGTTGACCGACACCCTCATCACGACCGTCATCATGGGCGTGATCTGCCTTTTCATCACCAGTCACCATCACATGGATTCATCCTGACGGGCTGCAAACAATGCTGTGCTAATACTTTCTTTTGGCAGCAACCATTTTGGCAGGAAACGCAAATGGCATAGCATGCCCTGCCAAGTTGAAAGTGCCCACGGCTGCCGTAGAAAAG